>CM035785.1:55022606-55385271 GCA_020466265.1 Siphamia tubifer | reverse complement strand
TACCGGTGCATGTTCCCCTGGCTTTAGTTCATCCTTGACTTTTTGCTTTGACCAGGTCAGAACAGTATGCGCCTGTTTAATAGTTAAATAGTTAAATGACCTCCTCTGTTTTAACCAAATTATTTATTTAGTATCCACACATCGTTTTAGTATACATTTTTATAAACATATATTTATATATATATATATATATATATATATATATATGACCCGAATGTAATGATTGACATTTTAGGCCCGAAATTCAGGTCGGGTCAGGCTCGGTATCGGGCTTGGACTTAAGATCTTACCTCTAGTTACTTCTGCCTTGGTCAGAGGTCAGAGGGTCACCTGAATGTTGCAGTGACGTGTTTTTAAAAACAGCTGATGTTGTGACCCTCTGACGAACGCGGAAGTAACACGACAAAACCCGTCAGGTGAGAAATACCTCCACATATGTCTGAGATAAAAGAAAATACTAACTTAAAATGTGACCCACCACCACGAAACCAGGCATAAGTTGCGCTGAGCCGTTCAGAGCTACAGCCAAATTTAGGCTGGAAGGCGATTTGTTATTTGTGTTTACACCTTATCAAAAAACGGTACCTTAACACCTCTATGTTCAGTTCCTGTGGTCATTACATTGAAATCCAATCAATAAAGGTGTTTATTGAGTCAATTATTTAAGCGGCGACAAAAGTTCAGGTATTGCTGAGCAAAGACAAAGACGACTTCCACCTCTTTTCGCCGAACAAAACGATCTCCGTTCCGTGGGTAAACACCCAAGTGTTTGGTACGAGGTAAAAGCTTATATTGAATGTTCTGTCCAATGGTGTAAGCCAAATGATTATAATACGTCACACTTCTGTCCTATTATTATAATATATAAAACTTCTGTGACATGTCCATCAGAGTGTCCTTTAACATCTGTCAACAATTTGTGTCAATCGGATACAAATTATTATGCGTTGCTAAGGACTTCCTACCCCAAAACAGTCCAAAACTTTAACGGACAATATCTAAAAATATGCAAATTGCAAAATATGTCCAAATGTGGATATTAAAATGACCATAACTTTGGTTCTACTTGTGATAGAAACATCATTTTTTTCACCATCTTAATCCTTAGTTTCCACTCTACCAAGCTACACACATAACTCAGTTTGGATTTACACACACTTATGTCTGGTTTCGTGGTGGTGGGTCACATATAACAGTAAGACATAATGAACATCCTATAGTTAAACCTATAATACATTTAATGTTAAATGAGTTCATGGAGGGATGAATTAAAAACTCATAAGAGAATATAAATGAAATAATGTGACCTTAAAACATTACAACACAGGGTGGATGTTTGTGTGTAAATACAGACTCAAAGTCAACATCAAACTAAAGGTTATGGTCCAGACGCCGGAGCAGAGTCATTTGTTCTATAAATGTGAAATAAGCCAAAACACATGCCTGAGGCGGGGCTATTTTTCATAGACTATTAAACCAATCCTATATGTGACACCTATGAACCTGAGCACATAAACACATCAACTGATGTTTTCAATCATCCATCTGGACTGATCATTAGAGCCACAGGTACGCAGACGGCTTTAAAATTAATATAAAAAGTATTAACAACTGTGAAATGCCTCACTACCTCCTCAAGAATTACAAAGTTCTGTTCACAGACATGAAACATAAATTGATTTTGGAAGCCAGGGAAGTACAAGCAGCGCACAATAGAACAAAAAAGCTGCTGTGCACAGATGTGTGTTATTTGGAAGCAGCAGGTTTTACAAATTAACAGACCAACACAAACTGCTTGTCTTCCTATAATCATTATTTCACCAAAGACTGCCTTTAATTAAACTCAAAATCACAGCAAACCTAAATAGAAGACATGAAGACATGCAGCAGCTTTAGAAATATCTACATGGATGCACGCAGATTATTATTATTATTATTATTATTATTCCACAACTGGGTATTTTGACTTAGGTTTGTATAAGTGGCAAAATAATGCAAAACACAAGCAGAAGTAAATGCATGACTGTGATCCATCTCACATCTATACATGTATAACAATAAAAAATAATGATACAATAAATACACCATTAAATAATAATAATTTAAAAAATGAATAAAACATTAATTCAATAATAAGAATAATATTAATAATAATAATAAAAATAAAAATAAAAATAATACATATTTAAGAAATAAAAATAAAACATTAATTAAAAATAAAAATAAAACAATAAATATAAAAAGTTAAAAAGTATATTTAAAAAATAATTAAATATTAATTAACAAATAAAATAATATTAATAATTAATAGAAAAACCGTAAAAAAAAAAATAATAAAAATAATAATAATAAATAGCTATACATGTCACATTATGCTGATTTAATAAAAACACCAAAGACTCAGTATCACTCAGTAATATTCATAACTTTGCTTATTCCAAATTAAAACAAATGGAGACGAATTGATCAAAAATCAAGTGCAATCAATGAATTCAACAGGCATCTAATGGTGCTGATCAATACTTCTCTATAGTTGCAGTATTTAACTTCAGTCAGCTCTGCATTAACTTTCCTTCTACTTTATCTTTAAGCTCATATTAAAAAACAAGCCCATTAATGGATGAACAGTGAAGCAGCAGAACCATCACAGAATAAAAACCTTCTGCATCACAGCTGCTCTTACCTTGTGGAGGCTGTCAGATAACACACACAGCTGAAAGGCAGGTGAACAAGTGACACTCCAACGATCCACGCAAAAAAAAAAAAAAAAAAAAAGGAAAAGAGCGCGTGCCCCTCTGGAGAAAAAACACGCAACTTTAAGCTTTTGACGCCGTGAACGCATCCACGGACTCACGCGCGTGTGGTTTAAGTTGATGACAGCCGGTGATCCCGTGGACACAGAAAACATGACTGTTGTGCCCAGTGCTTTTAGAAAGAGTGCGGCCAATCGGAACGCCTCTCGCGCTTTACTCTCACATCTTTGCGCATCCCCGAAGAGTCTCCAAGGACCGATTCCTGTCTGCGCGTGCGTGCGCCCGCGCGTGTGTTGTCTGCCTCCAGGCGGGAGCGGTTGCAGGAACAGGGGGGTTCTACTCCTGTGTTCTCCTGCACATCTTCAGCTCTTCTTTGTCTTCACACTGATGATGATGATGATGATGATGATGATGGTGATGATGATGATGATGATGCTGATAAAAGATGGAAGTGTGAATTTCCTTTCGCGCATCGACTGGATGATCCGGGAGTGAAGCAGCAGGAGCAGGAGCAGCAGCAGGAGTAGAGCAGGAGCAGGAGGAGTGTCCACACACTCTGAGTTCATTAAAAGACTCCTTTAATATAGATCTTTATGATTAACATCATTATCAGTTTTTTCTTAACTACTGATTGGATCATAATAAGTGTGTGGTTTTATTCCAATCTTTATATCCTTATGAAACAAAAATACATTCATGTACTGTCAATATATTTCTGTATAAAATTGAACATAAAAAATATTTGTATATAAACAAAAAATATATTGTGTCATTATATGAGAATAGAGATACATAAGGAATACCATATATTTATGTATGTATGTATGTATGCATATATATATATATATATATATATATATATATATATATATATATATATATATATATATATATATACACTTACATGCATTATGCATATTTTGTGAATTATAGTACTAAATATATGTAATTATATATTTTGTAATAAAATACATGTATTTTTCAAAAGTTTGAAAATATGTATACTTTTGATTACATTTTATTTATGATTATTTTTTAATTACAGTTAATTTAAAAAATATTTGATATATTTTTAGGCTTTTTTTGGGGGGGGGGTTAAAAACAGAAAGATGTTACAGTCACTACCCAATGGTTACTTTACCTACAAGTGATGATTATAAACTTGGTCCTCATGACACTGTGTGTGTGTGTGTGTGTGTGTGTGTGTGTGTGTGTGTTATTATAGGGATGAGACGTGCACTGCTACAATAGTTTAATCAGGACATTAATGTGATATAATTGCAATTATACAAGTCCAACATATTTCATAGTTTATGATACGTCTATTGTTTTTATTCTTTTGAGAAACTAGTTCCGCAGGTAAAGCTTCATATCAGAATAAAACTGAAATGTTGAGTTATTGTTTCCTCTGCAGCTTTACACAATAGAAGGATTAATTTATTTTTCCCCTTTAATGCACAGGTGTCAAACATAAGGCCCGGGGGCCAAATCTGGCCTTCCAAAGGGTCCAATCTGGACCATAGGATGAATAACAATAAAGATATTATTGATGTAAAAATGATTTTAATTCAGATTCTACATACAGAATAATTAGATTTCAGTTGGGTCAGAGCAGTTTATATACAGGTTAACCGTGTCCTAACGATTCTGGTGGCTGACAACACAACAAGAAGACATATCTAGCTGTGCTTTAGGTATGTCATCGATGTAAACAACAGGGTTTCCATGCAGTTTTTTGAGTCCGGTCTGCGCACGCTAGGGCTTCAACAGTCTAGTCGACTCCTGTAGCACGAGTCGACTTAAATTTGGAGGAGTCGACAAGTCACATGTTATTATTTCTGTCTCTCTCTCTCTCTGTCCGTCTGTCACTCTCTCTCTCTGTCTGTCTCTCTCTCTCTCTGTCGGCATGTAAACACAGTCAGACCTAAACAAGACGTGGCTGCTGCAGGTAAGACAGTTGTGGTGGGCAGACAAAACAGACACACATCGCATGTGTGTCTGTTACTATATATGTGTGTGTTATTACTATTATTAATGTGTTTATACAGCAGTATCATAGTAATGTCCCAGAGTGTAATCTTTCCATTGAATCCTCATTGATCATCGTACACTGAAGCATTCAAGACTAGTCGCCTTTTTATCCAAAAGTGTTTAGAGTGTGACATTTTTGGACAACACCTGGACATATCCTCTCATAAAAATGTGCCAAATCCTCATTTGTTGTATTATTGCTGTAAAATGTCCATGTGAACCAGGTTAGACCTGCTGCTGTGGTCGTATAGTGGTTTTCAGATCTCACTGTGCAGACACACTTTTATTTTGGTGTTTTACTGAGGAAAAAATTCAGGCAAGATACAAATTTATTTAATTTCAATACTGAGTGAGAGTGATTCTGACTGTACTGGAAAAAAAATTAGGGTGAACAGCATTCAATTTACTTTTATTAAAACATTTAGGTGAGATTTGGACAATGACTGGAAGTTTAAAGGGTTAATACCAGTTGCTCATTGCTGGACAGACGTGTGTCCGTGTGTTTTTCTTGCTTTTTTTTTTTAGACGCGTGTTGTTCCTCAGTTGACAATGTGATGATGTCATCACAACACATCGACTCGACTCCGACTGTATTGAGGGATAAGTCGACTTGAAAAAAACTGAAGTTGCTAATGCCCTAGCGCATGCAACTTCTTCTTACATTTGAATGACATTGACTGTGAATGGGTTTATAAGTAGTTATTGTAGAATCTGCTGAAAATCCACAGAGAATGACGCAGTTTGGCAAAAGGATGAGTCTTCCATCTCCCAGTTTTTAATTCTCTGCCTAATGTAATTGTGATTTTGCCGTTATTATTTTCATTTTTTGAATCGGGCCCCTTCTGAAACTTTGCCCCTAGTTTAAATTAACCAAGCACTTCAGCAACTAACCAATAAATAGACATCACTCTCAGAAACAGCACACAAAATAAGCTATTTAATCTTGTGCTGATTTGAACTAAAGGGTTTTTGCCAAGTAATTTTCTCTGCAAAAAGGGATGCATAGTTGGGAAAAAAAAAATTAGAGGTTTAATGAAAAGAGAAAAAGCCCCATGGGATGGATATCAAAAGCCAGTGGATGTGCATAATTCATCTCAGACTATTCCATAAAGCCCCGCAGAAGGGTTTTCTTCAACCTGATTTTTTCCCCCCTCTCCCCTCATTAAATCCCCCCCAAATATTAGCACTCTGCACAGGAGGGAAACTATTCACTTGGATTATCTAAGACAGTTTGTTTTTCAGTTTTGTTTCTTAAGTGACAGCTACGGTTGAACGTGTAAAACTCCTCAGTTCAGAACCCACGGGAAAACATTGAAAACTCCAGATTCTGAGCATGTTCGTCTCATTAGAGCAGAAGCCGCTGGAGCTGGTCAGAGTTAATATTATATTCAATTATTACTTTTTTAACCCCTTAACGCAGGGCAAGGATAGGAAATTCAGTTTCCTATGAAAAACGGTTATTAAGAGATGGATCGATTCACCTAGCCTAGCCACGCTATCCCTATTCATTCCATGTATGGGTCTAGTGGTGCTTCATAGGCAGGGGAGGCGGGGCTAAAAGGTTGTCTTTCAAATCCCTCTGTATGTAATAGGACGGTACTATAACCAATCAGCATAATGTTTAGGATGATGTTAGAGCACCGGGAAAATTCACAGAAGAGTCCGGGGAAAGTTACGAATGACGAAACAAAATGGTGGATTATGGAGTTTAAGGACTGTTGTTGCTTCTATAGTCTGTATATTCTGGGTGTATGTCTGGATATGTACATATATATATGTATATATACATAATTGTTTTATTGTGTTTATTGTGCATATATGTATGTATATGTTTATATTTATATTTTATAACTTTTATTTATTATGCAGTATTGTACAGCTGCTAGAACACTAATTTCCTAGAGAAACCTTCCAGACGGATTAATAAAGTTTTTATCTACCTACACTGGGGGCGCTGGTGGCTGGAACAGCCAAATAGCAACGAGCCAGTTTGGCCAGATGCGGAAACTTGTAGTGGTTCCTGGTCCACCACTGCAGGGGATTCTCCATCGTCGGAATGTGTGATGTTGTGTAATAAGCACAGAGTTCGGCAGCTAGAGTGGAATGACCCCCTTTGCACCTGCGTCCAAAAAGTTACTCAAAATCATTCACTTCACTGTCGGCTCAGCTTCATCCTCACCAGCCTGGGCATCATCTTCATCATTTCCACCTGCATGGAAAATTAAAATGACTCTCAGTTTCACACAGTCACATTACAGCCAGGTGTTTCCAGTATTATTTCAATTGGTAGCCAAGCTGTAACATCATGAAAAAAGCTCTTAAAGTAATAAATGAATAATGTCATGAAATATTAAAATAACAGAATTTTCAAAGGACACAACGAATTCATGGTTTGGTCCAAACTGGACGTAAGGTTGCCTGCAGTGACAGTCGACTGCGCTCAGGGGATGGGGGCTGGTCTCTCATCCTGAAACAGCTGATGTAGGTGGTCTTGGGTACCCTCTCTTATGCGCTCTGGAAGGAACTGCAGATGTTTGAAACAGGGGTCTAGAAGACAGGCAACTACTGGGATTGACTGTGCGAGACCATTGGACTACACTTGGACACGGACGGTGGTATTGATCACGTTGCAAATCACTGGATAGATGAACTCTCCACACATCACCTCAGTAGCTTTTGCCAGGGGTGACAGCACAATCATCAACTGTCCTCTTAGCTCCCAGTGTGACGCTCGCATCTGCAGTGAATGTTTTACAGTCGGTTTTGTGGCCGTTTCATCCTCCAGGAATTCTCTGCTCAAGCAACCGCTCCAGCATCAGGAACATAGCATTCCACCGGACAGCACAGTCATTTTGGAGTTTCTTGGGTGTAATGCGCAACTGGGACTGCTTTTCCTTCAGCGCGCAAGTTGCCACAGATGAGTAACAAAAATGACCAACCACGCGCCTTGCTGCATCAACAGCCTTGATGACTTCAGGTAGATTTAAACCTGCTTTTATTGCCAACTGTAGCGTGTGCCCAGTGGATCTCATACCTTTTGGGGACTGCTCACAGAGCTCCAAGGCCAGGTTCATCGCTGCAGTGTGTAAAACAGCTGCAGGCTCCATGCTATGATTGTGGCAGATATGTTGACCCCCGTGTGTCGCTCTGTCATGACAGACATCGTAAGCACTCTGGTTTTCAGGTCCCATTCATCTATAATGTAATGATTAGTAACTGTGATGTAAGGCTCCATGGTTGCGGATGTCCACAGGTGAGTTGTTAGCGACACACTCCTGCCTCGCTTCTCCTTGATGATGCGCTCACGCAGACTGTCACACTGCCGGTTGATAATAGCCCAAAGGGTTGTGTGGCACAGAATTATGTAGTCTGGTTCAAAACAACTGATAAGTTCTTTAAAGCTTTCAGCATGAACTGCAGCTCAAGGTCTCACATATTTAACAATGAAGTTAACGAGTAAATCTGTGATCTGCTGTCTTTTCGTGTCTGTCAGTTGTTTTTTTGCATCGCTGCTCACCATCTTTTGTCCTGGACGACTCTCTGTGCTGCTACTCGTATCACTCAGGTTAGTTAGTAGACATGGCCGTGCATGGCAGCTTGTGTTTTTGTTGTATTTTAAACTGGACTTGCATATTGTGCAGATCACTGTTGTGAAGTATTTTTGTATCTGTCGTTCTCTATCGTTTTGTCAGGACCACCTGCAGAACCATGTCTCTTCTTGTTTCAGTCTTGTGTTTACGCACCAAGTAAGGTTTCCACCCTTTTTATGAAGCGACTAAGATTATTGGCTAAATCAAGGGTCACATGCTTTCTTAAGCCAATCAGAGGCAGAGTCTGCACTTAATACACAACCACATCGAGAGGAAGGTAGAGAAAGAAAAACATGCGACTTGTCGACTCCTCCAAATTTAAGTCGACTTGTGCTACTGGAGTCGATGTTTCTGTTAATGCTTTAATATATCACCCATTGTAGCTGGAAGAAAGGAAGAAAAATGCAGAAATTCAAGATTCCTTTATTGTTTAATATTCCTTTATTCAAACATAACATCACCGATGCACTGCTGAACAAAATTTCGTTCCATTTTAGCCATGGCAAAAACAGTCCACATGTCACTGGGGACCTAATCCAGCTACAATGGGTGAAGGTGTATGAGTCTCCAGTTCATCTCAGGACTGAACATATATAGACAAACAATCACTATCACATTCACACCTATGGACAATTTAGATTAACCAATTAACCTATCAGTGCATGTGTTTGGATGGTGGGAGGAGCCAGAATACCTGGAGAAAACCCACGCAGACACGAGGAAAACATGTAAACTCCACACAGAAAGGTCTGGTGTGGGAATAGAACCAGGGACCTTCTGTCTGTGAGGGACGAGTGTGAACCACTGCATACATATATAATATATAATATATTGATATATTAATAAAAATGTTTGTGCAAGAGTTAAAACTATGTTCAGCAATGAAGGTAGATGAGTTTGGAGGTAGATTTTTTGAAGAAGTTATTATTTGAGGTTTCTTATGGAATTTGAGAATCTGATGGCACTTGGGTAAAAACTGTCCCGTATCCTCACCGTTCTGCATGGCAGGCCACAGTACCTTCTTCCAGATGGTGGGAGGGAGAACAGTCCATAAAATAAATAATAAATAAATGACACAGCAGTCAGATTTGTCATACAATTCTATAACAGATTCCAAAGGGAGTGGGAGGAAGTAAATCCCACCCCTTCACAATAAAACTGACATTATGTTATAATGAAAATATATTAAATGTGGTGAAAAGGGAAAAGCTGTATAATAATACATTTATTGAAAAATATTGTAATTTAACGCTTTGTTGGATGATTTATGAGGACTTGAGTCAAGATTTTTTTCTCTTAAGTGTTTTTATTCCTGCTTTAGGATGAAAAAAGCAATGTGATTGAAATCTTTTTAATGAAACTACTTTTTATGGAGTCTTTAAATGTACTTTAAATGTAGTTGTCTTTAAAGGTGGATCTAGGGACAAAAGTTTCCAGTTTAAAACCCATGAATGAAAAAAGAGAACAGCTGTAGAATAACTGTCCACTGCAGTGACCAGTGTGTGCACGTTTTAGATATGTCCCTCTCCTTTTTTAAAATAAAAAAATAATAATAAAAAATAAATAAATAAGCACAATTAATTTTTAAAAAAATACAAAAAATGTTTTGGAAAAAAAATGATAATAAATTAAATAAAAATGTTAAAAATTAAGATATATATAAATTATAATTTTGCTCTTCAGAAGAAAAATAATTCAAATAAAATAATGAATAAAAATAATAATAATAAAAAAACAAAAAGTAAAAAACATTTTATTAAAAAATATATTATTTGAAAAAAAGTTAAAATGTAACAATTTTAAAAAATTATCTCCCTTTATCTTTAAATTAAATTTTTGTAAATAAACAAATTAAACAAAATAAACAAAAATAATAAATATTTTTTAATTTTTTTTAAAAATTTAAAATTCTATAGAAATTAAAAAATATATATTTTAAAAAAATATGTCATTACATTACATGATTATCATTAGTGTGATAGAAATTGGAAATATCTAAAACATGCAGGACATTGGACCACGGTCCTCGTGGTCTAATGTCCTGCCCAGCACTGAGTTAAAGTGAAAGATGGATCACCAACACACATGTGGAAGTGAAACAGACTACAAACACTATTATTATCAGATAAGTATTACATTATTTTATAGTATTTTATTTAAAGCAGCATTTTGTGCTTGTACTTCAGGGAGCGTCTGTTAAACCTGTCGAGGCTTCAGCTCATCCTGCTCATCCTAACTGCAGCACATCCCCCTCTACTGGTGTCATGCAGAACATTCTCTCAGCTTTGGCTGCAGGGACTTTGGGTAGAAGTCCAAGAACACCACTTCAGATGCCCAAGAAAGCGTTGCTATCCACTGCAACACAAGCACACTTTATTGTGCAGCCTTTTTAATTCATAACGCATGCTGCATGTAAGTGGGGCAAAACATTGCCCAAGTCCTGAAGATCTAAGAGACACCAGCACAGCAGCTGCATCATGTCTCTGCTGGGACTGTATGAGGTATCAGCTGACCTGACAGAAAATACACTGAAAATCAGCTTCGTTATTTTGAATCAGCTACAGAGAACCATGTAGTAGTTAAACTGATGACTTTATTATTACCCTGAAGGGAAGAGGGGATGGGCTGTCTGTTTGTTTGTTTGCAGGTTAATGCAAAAACTACCAATTTACAGGAAAAGTGCAAGATGGTCCTGAATAGATTTGGGTGAATGTAGGTCAAAGGTCACAGTCATCAAAAATGTGTTTTCACAATGATCAAAGATAGAGCAAATGAGGCATTTCCTTTTCATTCCTGTATACTCAGTTTTATATATAGCTTATTTTTGCTCTTACTGTTGATGTGTATTGACATCAGAATCTTGAAAGACACAGGAAGGTCAAAGGTCACAATAAAGATCAACATTTAATGATGGATATAAATTTTACAGACTTCCAATCAGCACCAGAATTCTGGTCTTTCAATTCTGCATCTTGTCTGCATATATTTTGACCTATTGTTGACCCAAGAGGTCAAAGATCACTGGGTCAATACCTGAAAACCTCAAATAGACTGTAACAAAAAAATCAGTGGAGATAGAAACTGACGGATAGGAACCTTTAAACATTAAACAAATGTTTTATTTCACAGTGTTCTGATATTGCCTTTTACACATGTTTTCCAGCTGAGTGGACATTTTTGCAACTCCATAAAAAAGAGGTTCATTAAAAAGATTTCATCACATTGCATTTTCATGCCTAAAGAGGAAAAATGCCTAGGGGAAAAAAATCTGGACTAAGGTTTTCATAATTTATTCATCAAAGGGTTAATTTGGATTTGTTTGTCTGTTTGTCTGTCAGTAGGATTGCACAAAAAGTTCTGGATAGATGTTCTTAAAATAATTTCTGGACATAGGTATTAACCCAAGTGAGTTCCCATTAAATTTAGAGAATGATCCGGAAAACCATCTGGATTCCAAAACTGATCAAAAATACAGATATTTCCCATTTACTTACTATGGATGTAGTTTCCAAAATTCATATCATAGAGGGTCGATTTATATATATATATATATATATATATATATATATATATATATATATATATATATATATATATATATATATATATATATATATATATAATATAAATATTATATATATATATATATATAATATATATATATATATATATATATATATATAATATATAATATATATATAATATAAACCACCAAAGAAGCATTGTTCCGGATCATATCTTGAAGAAAATCGCATTTATTGAAAAATGGGATTTCCTCAATATCTTCAACACTATTAAAGGTACCCACCAGGTTTCAAGTACTAGCGGTATGTTTTCAGGGTCAATGGTTCAGATAATCATAAAATCTAAAGGCTATAGAGGTTAGATCCTGCAGACAACTGTCATTATTAAAAAAATGGGATTTGGTCAATATCTTCAAAACTTCAGGGTGTTCCATTCATCGGAACACAGTGGAAAAATAAATGTTTCTTGACATAAATCATTTAGATTTATATAATACTGAACCGGCCATCAGCTCCTGTATCCGGAAAGGTCCATGGCTTTAGGTCAGTAACTGTGGACACACTATCTGATGACATGAAGACCCCAGGACATTTGGGTTTCCTTCAGGTACCCTCTACTTACTACCACATAAGTTTAGAACCTTAGAAGAGTTTATCTAAAAATAGCATTAAATATCAATGCAAAACACATGTCCTCATCACTTCCACTTCCACTTCTTCAAAACTGCAAAATCGAAATTTCTTAATGTTCATCCAAATGGTGTGATTTTAATGTCAACTCTATGTATGGACCCCCAATCATCTAAAAAATGAGCTAAAGTTATTTTTTACTCTGGATAATCCCTTTAACCTCACCGCAATTAGAAATGGGACGCCATCTATACCCAAAGACAGAGCGATAAGTTTGAATATTAGAACCCAGCACCTGTCTTTGACTGTGACTGTCTTCGCCTTGGCGGAGGTTTGCAGTCTCTGTCTTGTTTAGATTTAAGTTTACACACATTGACTTTTCCATCAGTTTTTATTGTTATGTTTTTTCTTGTGTTGCGTAGCGTCATAACAGTGGAGTGGTGGACTGGCTGCTCTTCTGCACTGAACAAATATGTTTTGCCAAGAGGAACGTCATAAAATACATGAGGCTTCCCTTAATATTCCACTGTTTTTATTTTGGGTGAATTACATTTTGATGCTGGACCTGACGGGAAGGAACAGGAGGAAGAAGAAGATGTGTGTGTGTGTGTGTGTGTGTGTGTGTGTGTGTGTGTGTGTGTGTGTGTGTGTGTATAAAGGTTTTATTTTTGGATATAAAACTTTAATGTTTAAAACTTTATGTTCTTTCCTGCTTAAATAATTATTTCATCCATGGCAAAAAAAATTCAGTTATACTTCATTTCAAAAGAGAAGTTGTACTTTTTTACTTTGTCTTCAGTAAAGCAGTTGAATCAGTACTTCTACTTTTATCAGAGTATTTTTTCACATCAGTAGCTGTACTTGCATTACTTTTCCATATATGGGAACATACAGTATTTTTGAATATAGTGCATTATATTTGTCAATATATTGCCATATATATTACTTTCATAAGGGTAACCTTTACAAGACATTAATTAATAGTAATAAATGGTTAATACATAGTAAATTATATGTAGTTATTATAAAGTGTTACCCTTGGTTCTTCTTAATACCTGATCTGCACTAACATGTTTATGTGTAAATCAATTGCTTGTGGTTATTAAACTGTACTCTTCTTAAATGTGCCATTCCGCTGAAAACCACTTTTCCACGCTTCTTTTAGAATCTGATGGGTCACCCTGAGTTACCGACACATGCTCCTTTGACAGTGGTTTGTCACCTCCACTGGCTGCATATGCATTCACAGAAAACAACAAGAGGAACGAGGGACCCAGAAAAAGTCGGTCCATCTGATGTCAGACAGACTTTTGCGTCACTCACGTGGAGTTAAGCCTATCTCCGATTGCAGCAAATCTGAAGTAGCATTAGCATTAGCATCTATAAGAAAAGACAGCGTCACAGTAGCTGCTGCACAAACTGGAAAAAAATGGCGGATCAAACTGGTTCATGTGCTCTCTGTGGAAATAAAGCCTTGTTATTTTACTGCACGTTTTCAGAACAAGCAACGGTACAAAACTGGATGCTACTCTGGTAAAGTTAACACATACAGAGAGCGAGAGTGGGGGGGTAGTGTTCCTTAACGCATTCTGAGCCAATCAGAGACGCCTCATCTTGGCGTCATGGACATGTAAGAGGAAGTACCGGTAAACTCTGTTGGTCGACCTTAAGTAATTTTTCTACTGTGAAAAAACAGCTGGAAACAAAACAATCCAGATGTTTTTGAAATAGAACCAACACACAATGTATTCAATAACAATGAAGAACACAGTAATATTAATGAAATAACCATGAAATGAGTACTTCTTTGACCACCTCTTCATCCCCCTACCATGTAAACTGATAAAACCTCTTACCACCTCTTTATCACCACAATTAAAACTGTGCAGATTTTCCACAGAATGATTCCCTGGTCAAAAGACAAACCAGTCCCTCATGGCGCACTCATCAGTTTCACCGTCTCACTGCTCATCACTCATCCAGCTCTGGCATCTGCTGTTGCTCATAATCAATAGTGTTGGGATCCACAGTCTGCCCAGGGCCAGCAGCTGCCAATTAGAAAGAACCCACACAATATTGTTACTGTCATGAAAGTTGAACTGAGAATTTTACACTGTCAGGATGTTCTGCAGAAGGAAAAAAAAAAAAGAATAGGAAATATTCAAATGATAATAAAAATAAATAGTGTTCCTTTTATTGAAAACTAATCTATAAACATTATGTTATTAACCCTTTTTATTCTTACTGGTCACTACAGATGTTCTCTTCTATATTCATAGGTTTTGTTGTTTTAGTTCCATATCAGCCAATAATAATAATAATAATAATAATAATAATAAAGATAGTGCCAATGTCCCTGTGCTCATTCAGACCTCACAGCTGTGACGTCTTCTATCAACAAAAGGGAGTCATTCAATAGATCATGAAATCAGAATTGAAATCTGTTGAGACTTGAGGAAGGAGAAGTGATTTTAGTGACATTCATTCACTCATTATCTGAACCCGCTTTATCCACACTTGGGTCACGGGGGTCACTGGGGGCCTAATCCAGCTACAATGGGCAAAGGCGGGGTACACCCTGTATGAGACGCCAGTCCATCGCAGGGCTGAACATATATAGACAAACAATCACTGTCACATTCACACCTATGGGTGATTTAGATTAACCAATTAACCTATCAGTGCATGTGTTTGGATGGTGGGAGGAAACTGGAGTGCCCGGCGAAAACCCACGCGGACACAGGGAGGACATGCAAACTCCACACAGAAAGGTCTGGTACGGGATTCGAACCAGGGTCCTTCTTGCTGTGAGGCACGAGTGCTAACCACTGCACCACTGTGCCGCCCGATTTTTTTTTTTTTTTTTTTAGTGACAGACTAGGATAAATAAGCAAAGTTGTAAACTAATTGTTTACAAAGGCAGATTTCAACAAAGTGATAAGTTTTGCGTCTAATGATGATGATGATAATCTTTATTAAGGACACAAGTAAGTACACATGATCCATAGTTAAGAAAAGAGTAAGTTAAGAATAAATACTGCAAATAATTACAGTTATATTTACAGTATACAATGCTTAGATCTATCTCATGAATCAATCCGAATTAAAATCCGTTGAGAATTGAAGGAGGAGAAGCGATTTTAGTGAATTGTGGATGATGACGGATGAAGGCAATAGCTCATCGCAACTTCATCCAGATGAGCTAATAATAATAATACTTATTATTATTATTTATAAGTGCCTTTCAGGACACTGAAGGTCACCGTATAGAGTTGTACAAATAGAAATAAAACCGTTAAAATACAGACATACATATATAAAACCATAAACTACTACCATCGTATCATTACTGTAACTCATCTGTTCTTAATACCTGATCTATACTAACATGTTTACCTGTAAATCAATTGCTTTTTGTTATTAGACTGTAATTAGCAATTAATTAACAGTAATTACTGTAACAGTCTCTTCTTAAACAAAAACTGCATTAAAAATGTTTTATTACACAGTGTTCTGGTATTGTGTTTTAAATACATGTTTCTTTGCTTCAAAGCATAAACACATGTTTTCCAGCTGAGTGGACATTTTTGCAACTCCATAAAAAAGAGGTTCATTAAAGAAGATTTCAATCACATTATTTTTTTCAGCCTAAAGTGGAATAAAAACAAGTCAAAAACAAGAAAAAAAGTCTTGACTAAGGCTCTCATAATTCATGCATTAAAGGGTTAATCCTTCTGCAGTGACAATGTATTTATTTAAATTGTATTTATTTTGAATATGGGGTGATGCAAGCTTCCTGATCGTCACCAGTCGACACATCATTGAAATAACAATTCCAGGAAACAATCACAATACACATAAAGAAAATAAGAAAGAAAATAAAAAAATATTTGAAAAGGAGTGAGAAGAAGCAGCTTACTGTATGTGTATATATATATATATATATATATATATATATATCTACATATACATACCTTTACACATACACTTACATATATTTGTGCATAAATACACTTATCTTTACTGCACATACACATGTATCTTTCTGCAAATACATCCATATGTTTATTTTGAATTCAGATGTGTCTGTGTGTTCTATGCATAAACATGTCAACAGATTTGTAAGCTATGCATCACAAGTAATGAATGATTCATTACATTCTGACACAAACTGTACCCTCAGGTCCAATATCGCCCTATATGATCTTCCTCAAACTTATTACAGACTCAGCAATAGCAAAACTCTGCAGGCTCTAAATTGCTCTTTTGGCCCAGCTACCATTTGATTGATTATGATAAATGGGCATGAACATCACTTTAATGAATTACACTGGCCTGAATAAATCCCAGATTCTCCATCTGAGCGGGCTGTTTTAACCTGTGATATTGACTCGCACACATCTCACAAATGTGTCTGATTTCATCCCAGCTTCAAACTGCAGCGTCTACTGACCTGTAACAGTTCTGATGAAGCTAGGACTGCAGCTAAAAAAAAAAAATCCAGACTCGCTTCAGATTTCAGATCATGATGTTTTCTCAGGTAGAATGTATTTGTTTTACATGGTCAGCTTGTGTCTGAAAGATCTGCTGTGGTTTGATATGTGTATAAAAGAAGGTCTGGGATACGTATGTTTGAAGGAAGGACTCTTCAGATGCATGTTTTAATGAACTCTGAGGAATTGGAGCCAACAACAGTAGACACTTTTCTACTGTAGGAACATTTTTAGTTCATGGAACCTTTTTTCCCTGTGTTCCCACATCATAGGAACTACAGAATTCTTAGAACCTTTTTTCACTCCTACTTCCAGGCATGGTCTTTTTTAGTGTTACAGGAACTAAATGATGTTGTAGGTTATTGGTGATTGGTAGAGTTGAGGCCACGCCTATTTCTGCATTTCTACATCTTGCAGTAACACTATTTTTTAAAATAATCTGTGTAGCATCAGCTCTGTGATAAACGGACCAATGAGGTGGGTTTGTTTTGGGGTTAATAGGGGTGATTTTCAGAGCTATGAAATTAGCACATGTTGTAGTATCACCTTCCGCTGGATTCTTCATCTCCTAACTCTCTGTAAAGTCCTTCATTCTTGACATTAGATACTGTATTTGACCATAATAACATTCCCGCAATACAGAACATAAGCGCTGTGGTCTCCTCATTCAGGTGTACAATGACAAACTTCAATTTTGCTGTTTTGAGCCAAAATGTGTTAGCATGGACGTGAGTAGGGCTTGTCTTTTTCACCCACACAAAATTTTATTAACACTTCTAAAGTTCTAAAGAACATCACACTTATGTGGTACTAAGTAGAGGGTCCCTAAAGACAAGCCCAAGTGTCCTGAGTTTTTCATGTCCTTGGATACTGTGTCCAGACTGTGTCTTTAGGAGGAAGTCTGAAATAGTCGATTGCCGCGTAGACACTCTGGAAATTCACAATTTCATTGCATTCTTTTTTTAAAAACATAGTCTAGTATTTCACTAGAAATACATGTTAAATTTTAAGCAACAGAAAAGATTAGTCTACTATCAGGTTGTTATTTAAAAAGAAAAATGCAACGAAATTGTGAATTTCCAGAGCGTCTGACTCTACACTCGGCAATCGACTATTTTGAATTTCATCCTGAAGACGTCTTCTGCATCTGGAAAGGTACTGGCTGGAGATAAATAACTCTGGACACAGTATCTGGCAACATGAAGACCTCAGGACACTTGGGTTTGTCTTTCGGGACCCTCTATTTACTACCACATAAGTGTGATGTTGTTTGGAACTTTAGATATATAGCGTTTCATGTCGGTGAAAAGACATGCCCTGATCACTTCCATGATTAACACAGTTTGGCTCAAAACAGCAAAATGTAATTTTCTCAGTGTACATCTGAATGGTGTGATTATATGTATGTACTCCCAATTATTTAAAAAAAAATAATCTAAAATTAATTTAACTGTGGATAATCCCTTTAAGGGTTACATTAACACTGGTGATTTTTAGTGTGTATGATACAGATCTTTTTGTTAATAAATTATGTTATAAAATGAAGATGGTGTCCTCAACATCCACTCAATACAACTACTATAACTTTTTTTAAAAAAGTAAAAAGCATGCTGTTGAAATATAAATCTTCTTTTCTTGGGCTCTTGGGTATTTTATGTGATACTGGTAAACACTCCAAGTGCTGCGAATAGAGATGAAGTTTATTGGTTTTGTTATATTCCCTGTTACTATTCCAGCTCCATGAAAACCCCCTGTTACTTTATCCTGTGTCTCGTGCTCTGATTAAGACAAATGCATTTGTACTGTGGCTCATTTGATGTTTGGAGCGAGGGTGCACTAAGCTGGAGTCAGACCCCGATCAATTGACAGGAAAGGCACCGCGTGGGCAGTCAATCCTCTGGCTGACTTCTCCAGTATCAGGGTGTGGACAAAAAAGCATTAGGATGATTGGAAGGGTAAACCATGGGCTATACACATTACATTCTGTACGCCAATTATCTGCAAATACTCCCCAACACAGCTCAGGGTGATGTTTTAAAATGCAGGCTGCACTAATGCACACTGAAGTGACTTTGCTGTTGGTAAAATGTCAAGTACAGTCGTTATATTTATGCCATTATATCGTTTTTCTGCTGCTCTGGAGCCTCTGTCGCTTTTAACGTCACATATATTTTCTGTGGCCTCTTTTGTCAGGGTGGAAATAAACAGCCCCAGTGGCTCTAAGTGTTGGTATCTGTTTCACTGCACCTGCCTGATGTGCTCTGGGATGGCTTTATTTTGGTTACGAGGATTCATGTTTGTGTCAGGACCAGAGGATGACCTGTCTCTACCACAGGACTGGGAAGTGATGAGTTGTGACTTTACGTGTCCGACAGTCATATATTTGACTTCACTATCTGTCTGCTCGTGCTCAGCCGCCAAATCACCATAGTTCAGGATAAGATGGTGCCAAAATGAGTATTAAATATTGATTGGGTATACTGCAGGGGTGTCAAACTCATTTTAGTTCAGAGGCCTAATATGGTTTAAAGTGGGCCACACCAGTAAAATAATAGGATACAAACATATAAATAATGTCAACTCCAGTTTTCTCTGTGTTTTTGAGCAAAAATAGTAAAATTTCATCATCAAAATGTTGACATCTACGAACTGTACTTGAACATAACATGAACAACCTGAAAATTCTTAAAGGGATAGTTCAGTATTTTTCACATGAATCTGTACGGGATCACCTTTTTTACTCTGGTGCACCCACATTGACTTACCCCCGACAGTGTTCTGTGAGTCGACTTCTGGTCCGGTTTTGGTCAAAGCGAAAGTAGTACCGGCAGGTTTCCTGGGGTCAACAAAATAAAACATGTTTTTTCTCAAAACAATATGTGTTAGAATGAGTGATTTATTTACATAACAAAATCATAACGGAACAAAAATTCACACCTCATAATTGCTTGGAGCTACTCTCTCTCAATAGCGTTGTCACTGCTAACAGCTGTACACCTGTACGTAGCAGCCTCAAACACTGCCGAACAACTGATGAAAGTAGTTTGCTGAGGCGCACAGCTGTTAGCAGTGACAACGACCATTGATAGCTAAAATCAGGTCAAATGTGTGCAGTAAGGTCATTTATACACAACAACACAGTAAGTTAAGCATGTGCAGCGCTGTGTATAAACCTAACAAAAGCATCTGACAAAACAGACTGACTTACAGCTTTTATTCTGTCCCACGCTCCTGACACACTTCGACATTTTTTTTTTCTCTTTTGAAACTCTTCTCAGCACTCTGACTGCATTTGTTCTATTGCATTAAAGTAAATAGTGCAGTCAGTTTGGTGTAGCCTTTCCCTCTGTACTTTAAATGATATGGAAAGAGGATCTAGATGAGTGACTTTTACACTGAACTGAGGGAGCGGAGCAGTTCACTGCTTTCATCTCCATCAGTGATAATAAAGCACTATTTCCTCTGTGAGCTTCAAGTGTGTGTGTGTGTGTGTGTGATTTGACTGTACGTATGAACTTTTTTAAAATAATTAGACCCCTTCAATGAGCATCAAATGTTAGATTCTATAGTACAGTAAAAAATAATAAAAATAAAAATAATAATAATAAAAATCACATGTATTTTTACTATTTTAAAAGATATGTACGTCACATTACAGTATTACACTCTTTTAAAATCCTTATAACCTATATCCCTCCCACAATATTTCAGCTGGAAAAAGAACAAAACAAAAGACAAACACACACACACACACACACACACACACACACACAAACATGACAGTTTCCACTTCAGTATCTCCATTTTTTTCTCCATGTCCATAAAGTTTTTAAAAATGTTTTTTAACAAGACTATGTCTCAGTTTATCATTTACACAAGTCAATTACAACGTACAGATTCATTTAAAACACAGGTGTAAAACATGTGGCCTGGGGGCCAAATCTGGCCCTTTGGATGAATTCATGAAATGCAAAAATTACACTAAGACATAAATCATTTTAATTCGTGGTCCACATTCAGACCTATTCAGTCTCATAATAACCTATGAATAGTCACAAATAAATAACATTCTCTTCGTAAATGTACTTTTTTTTTCATTTAGTGACACTAAAACACAGTATAATTTCACAAAAAATCTCAAAAATCACAATAAATGTGAAAAATTGGAATTGTCTTGAGAAGTACAATTATAATAATATTCCACCTATTACGAAACATTTTGTGTATCTGTAGATCCACTTTAAGTTAGAATGTATATGTGTACATGATAAACTAAAGTAAATATTGTTTGTTACCTCCGCGAAGGAAGTTATGTTTTTGCCGGAGTCCATTGGTTGGTTTGGATAATTTGTTTGTGTACAAGATAACTAAAAAACCTATGGATGGATTTTGATGAAATGTTCAGGGTAGGTTGGTAATGGGGAGATCTGGGAGTGATTACATTTTGGTGGTGATCCAGGGTGTGTGTGGGGGGGGTCTACCTTGGTGGAGGTCTGCGCTCTCAGAGTGATTTTCTAATTTTCACAATGTTATTAGAATTTTTTCGATCTAAAACAGAGAGAAAAGTTTGGTGTTGACATCATTTCTATATTATTATATATATTTTTAACTGGTTCGGCTTGACTTCAGATCAAATTTCGCAGAGTGTGGCCCCTGAATTAAAATGAGTTTGACACCCCTGGTTTAAAAGAACCGACATGTTTGCAGACGACACACCACTGTTGAACAGTTTCTGTAGATTAGCAGGAAGCAGATGATTTATTTCAATCAGGTGCATCTGATAACGAGCTCTTTGAGGTTTGCCGTGGACATTAGGTTTGACATTTTATGGTCAAGGTCATTTTCCATGTGTCACAGCAGGTTGTGGAGAGGATTCTGACACAAACCCCCAACTGCCTAATGAACCCAGAGGATCCACATGTCATGCTAAAAGCACTATAGGGCAGCGAGGCACTCAAGTAAGCTCCTGGCTCTGTCTAAGAGCATTATTTCAGCTCTTTCTAATGTACTCTGGGGCACAAACCACACGACTGACCTGACCCAAATGAAACCATTCCATCCTTTCAACTCTCCCCATGGAACCACATAAACAAAACCTTCCCATAAAGTTCTGATTGTGACTCTTCCAAGCTTCCACAGAGTGCTGGTATGGCATGACGTGGTGAAAGTATCTTGCTACCTCTCTCAGTATTGTTTTATTTTTTTCTTCTTTGTGTGCTTACTGTCGTTGTTATTTTTGCTCTGGTCCTGCATCGATAGGCTGATGATGCAGCTGAGGTGAAAATAATGCAATAATGCAAAAGTGTTCCTCTTGGTGAGTGGATGTGCATCTGTTTCCCTGCGATGGTCAGCCACACCCAGTGGAGTATGTGCTGAGACAAACTGGGATGAATTCTCCAGAGAGTGTGGATGCATGGTAGAATACACTAAGTGCTTTTATGAGATTTACAAAACAGCCATGACCTGAGCAGGAAATAGAGTACATGTTAATTAGATATTGTGTACTAAATTATTTTGTAGAGCCGGGGTGTCAAACTCATTTTACTTCAGTTCCACATTCAGCCCAATATGTTCTGAAAATGACCGGACCAGTAAAATAATAACAGTGAAAAGAGTCAAATTACATTATGATAATGTTTACATTACATACAATAACCTTTTAAATTGGATTACTTTTAGAGAGGTATCATTTAAAACAGTGGTCCCCAACCCCCAGGCAATTGGTACCGGGCCGCCTAATAATTAATTAAGTAATTAATTATTTCTCTTATATTTATTATCCGAGTCTTAACAATCTTTTATTTTGAAAAATGACTGGATTCTCTCGGTTACATCTCTATCACTTCAATGCCAAAAATGTAACCCAAATGTTAGCAGAATAAGTAAAAACAGATGTGTTTACAGTTTCTTTTCGAAGAGGAAAAGGCCACTGAAGAGACAAAAGAAGAGCCTCCAACCTCCAAGAAAAGGAAAGCTTTTAACAGACAATACCAGGAGTTGTATTTGAAATATGGATTTATCGTGACAGGTGATTCCCACAGACCAAGCCCACTCTGTATAATTTGTAATGTATTTGTGGCGACCAATATAAACAATCTACGTACCCTTCGCCCCCCCCCCAGTCAGTGGTAAAATTGTCAAACGTTAACCGGTCCGCGGTAATAAAAAGGTTGGGGATCACTGATTTAAAAGACAAATGGCAGGGTTACATAAGAGATATTCAGTAATCTAGTTCACATGAGTCCAGAAACTAGATATGACTGGACAACTCCAAAACATTATACCGTATATTTTGAGTGTCCTCATTGATCAGTTTGGTTGGGCACAGCACCCAAATCCCAAAATGATCCATTAATCTGTAAGCATGCTATTTGTAAAGGATCTGAGATTAGCTGTCTGCAGGAACTGATTCACATGTCAAGGCTAAATAATTCCCAAAAGATTCATCAACATGGCATGAAATGAAATCCCTCTGACAATGTTAATCTGTTTTGGTTTAACGACGCTGCTTACAACACATGACAACTTGACCCAACTGTGGTGTGGGATCCACGACTCATGTCTCATCCTTTCAGTGTAAGAGTCCTGTGTTCCAGCAGCTGAAGCCCCGATGTGTGGAGTTCACAACCTCAGCACGAGCTTTCCTTCTGCACCGTCTTCAGAACTACAAACATCCATTACATAC
Source organism: Siphamia tubifer (assembly GCA_020466265.1). NCBI lineage: Eukaryota > Metazoa > Chordata > Actinopteri > Kurtiformes > Apogonidae > Siphamia > Siphamia tubifer. Next base: position 55,361,565 of record CM035785.1, on the reverse strand, counting down.
GTTTACATGCTCTTCGGGAAATTCTAATTATTGCCTTAGTCTGATGAAAGTCGGAATTTTCAGTCATGTAAACATCTTAATCAGATTGGAATCGAATCAAACTAGAGCTTGAGAAGTCGAGTAACCAAGTCAGATAATTAGCCCCCTTCAAAGAGGTGACCAGTACATGTACGTTACTGTAATAAATCAGAGTATGTATACAATATACTGAGCTGCTGCATGGTTGTGGTCCATATCATCATGGTTGTGGTCCATATCTTCATGGTTGTGGTCCATATCGTCATGGTTGTGGTCCATATCATCATGGTTGTGGTCCATATCTTCATGGTTGTGGTCCATATCGTCATGGTTGTGGTCCATATCTTCATGGTTGTGGTCCATGTCTTCATGGTTGTGGTCTATGTATTCATGGTTGTGGTCCATATCTTCATGGTTGTGGTCCATATCTTCATGGTTGTGGTCCATATCGTCATGGTTGTGGTCCATATCATCATGGTTGTGGTCCATATCTTCATGGTTGTGGTCCATATCGTCATGGTTGTGGTCCATATCTTCATGGTTGTGGTCCATATCTTCATGGTTGTGGTCCATATCATCATGGTTGTGATCCATATCTTCATGGTTGTGGTCCATATCTTCATGGTTGTGGTCCATATCTTTATGGTTGTGGTCCATATCTTCATGGTTGTGGTCCATATCTTTATGGTTGTGGTCCATATCTTCATGGTTGTGGTCCATATCTTCATGGTTGTGTTCCATATCTTCATGGTTGTGGTCCGTATCATCATGGTTGTGGTCCATATACTCATGGTTGTGGTCCATATCTTCTCTGGGTCTTGTTGTCCCCCTTCTACTATGTGTGCTTCAAATCTGCTGTATTTATTTAGTTATTCTTCTATTTTATCTTATGTCATCTCACCTCATCATACCTTATCTTTTCTCATCTCATCTCAAAGTTGCTTAGTGTATTACATTAATACAGGGAACTTAATTGTCATAAAATGTGCTAAACATTGTCATATTGTATACGGTCATGTAAACAAAGTAAATCAATGGATTTTCACAGAACATGCCCTTTAAGGATAATCATCAGCTAATCTGCTTGACTTAATAACAGATAACATGAACCTTATATAAAATTCCAGCGATGTCTTTTTCTTGCTGATAAGAGATGGCGTCTTTTCAGGACTTCAGGCTGTTTTGTTTTTTCCTGCACTGGCCCACTTGCCCCCGTTCTATTAGTTCCCCTCCTGAGAGGCAGAGCAGCAGCTGTCCTCAGCCAATCATCCATCACCATGTCCTCTGGGTGTGGGCGCTGGAAAGGAGCAATGAGCAGCCGGACTGCCTGTCAGCCTCCAAGAACACAGGGGTCAAAGGTCAAGCTGCTAATGAATTTGCTTCGCCAACAAGTTCCCCCAAAACCTTATAACAGCCCTCGAATGTTTAATATATTACTTTTTTGCATTATTCTTCTGTGGGCTACGATGAATACATGGTTATTTCTTAATTTACACTTTGGTTTAGCTATGTCATAGGTGTCAAACATAAGGCCCAGGGGCCAAATCCGGGTCCAATCTGGCTGAAGGATGAATATCAATGAAGACGCTATCTGTGTAAAAATCATTTTAATTCGGGTTCTACATACAGAATAATTAGATCTCAAGTGGGTCAGAGCAGTAAAATATGATCATAATTACCTATAAATAATGAAAACTGTAGATTTTGATGTAAAAAAAAAAAGTCAAGTTACTTGAAAATCTTTATGTTAACAAACCATCCTTTCACAAAAACTTGAATAAATACCTGAACAAATGAGAACCACCTGAAATATCTGAAGAAAATTAAACATAATTTGAACCATTTTGTTCTTCGATTACTGAGTGTTTAGTGTTTTTATAGATATGATCCATAATGGACACACGTAATTGTTAAGTACAAGGAGAATAAAGTTTGTCTTGAGAGTTTTCAGTTTTTTCAGGTTATTCACATCCTTGTTTGGTTGGGGGGGGGGGCAGTAAAACAAAGACAGAGGGTCCGACTTGACCCGTAGGATGAATAACAATAAAGATGTTAAGAGTGTAAAAATGATTTGAATTCAGGTTCTACATACAGAATAATTAGATCTCAATTATCATGTGATGTTCATAAAGACCATTGACTACTTTTTAAAAATGTAGGTTGAGAAGTGCGTCCTTTTCAAATATATTTGTTGCAGTCTGAGTTGTGGGGGGCCTAGTTAAAAATGCAGTCAATTGCGGGTAGTTTATACATTGACCCATGCATCACTGAAAAAAAAAAAAAAATAATAATATATATATATATATATATATATATATATATATATATATATATATATATATATATATGTATATACAATTTTTTACATTTTAAATTTAAATTTATTTTTTATTTTTAAATGTATTTTATTTATTGCTGTTATGATGGTGTGCCTGTTGACACTGCGTGTTGTCAAGGCAACTGTGAAGGCACAGTTACTGAATCAAACACAAATTTCCCAAAGTGGGACAATCAAATATATTGTATTTATTATTATGTATTATATTATATGCATGGTATTTATTTATTTCTTTTAAAGTGATGATTACAAACTTGGTCCTCATGAGTCATAGAAACCAGAGTGTGTGTGTTTATGCAGAACCATTCAGGGCTGAAAAATGAAGTTGATGCTTAAATGTCAAATCCTGCAGGGACTGGAGGGTCCTCTGGAGGCTGACTCCAAAATAACAAAATCACTTAAAAATATTAAACTGGCTAATTTTACAGCTTATATTCACATGGTTCCATCTTGGTGAAGGGAGTGTTCGCTGTGATTGACAGGTGAGTGTTTTCGGTATCTGCTGTGTTTGCAGAGTGATTGACAGCTAGCTTTAGCATAGCTGCCAGGTTGGACATTTGGAGACACTTGTGTTTTGAATTAAACTTATTTTCCTCTCAGCCAGCTCTGTCATGGACGTGTTATGATTCTGTCAAGAAGTTTACTGGTACTTTATTACTAGTTTAACCTTGCCTAGCTCGCCTACCCTAAGGGGTCTGCGCCTGATTTGGATGTTTGTGAATACTATAGTACCTGTATGGAAATAGGTACTATAGTATCTGAAACAAGGTGCAAATGAATGGAGCTTAACAAAAATCACCCTTTCCATTTACTCTACATGAACATTTTACTCTACATGAACATTTTACTCTACATGAACATTTACTCTACATGAACATTTTACTCTACATGAACATTTTACTCTACATGAACATTTACTCTACATGAACATTTTACTCTACATGAACATTTACTCTACATGAACGTTTACTCTACATGAAGATTTACTCTACATGAACATTTTACTCTACATGAACATTTACTCTACATGAACATTTTACTCTACGTGAACATTTACTCTACATTAATTTTTACTCTACATGAACATTTACTCTCCATGAACTTTTACTCTGCATGAACATTTTACTCTACATGAAGTTTTACTCTACATGAACATTTACTCTACATGAACTTTTACTCTACATGAACTTTTACTCTCCATGAACATTTCACTCTGCATGAACATTTTACTCTACATGAACTTTTACTCTCCATGAACTTTTACTCTGCATGAACATTTTACTCTACATGGACTATTTTCCATTTACTAACTCATTGGTTCAGTCCACAGCCTCCAGTATCCATAGTAATATCATTTTCATCTGTGCTCCTGTCACCTCCAGCCAATCAGTTCCATCCTGTGCAAAAGTTAATGCTTCACTGCTGGAAAAACCTACATTTCATTAAGTGTTCTTTACTCGACTGTATGTATTAATACTGTCTCACTCCTCCTTTAATTCCTACATTTAGAAATCCTCTTCAGCATGTATGGATATGTAGAATTAGGTTCTTAACACTCTGGTATCCAGGTGTTTTTTTAAGAACACCTGCACTTCGTGTTAAAAACCTTCTTATTATTTCTCAAAATGTAAATAAAGTCAGAATTTAAAAGTTTTCATTTTAACATTCGTGTACAAAAACTAAAATGTGCACATTGCAAACAGATGACAATGACCAGATTATCATCTGTGTCCCTAGTGTGCATAAAACACTCTATTACTTCCATTATAACCAGTTTTTTTTATCTTTAATATATTAAGACAGAAATTTCAAAAATGATCAATAGAGATCATTTTTGCATTACTTTTGTTTTTCTTCTATATTAAAAACACTGGATCTAATTAATCACCTTGAGCTGTAAATAAAATACCAAACTGTATAAAAAAAGTTCACATTATTTACACATATATATTTATTTTGGATTGATGTTATTTTCATATTGCTATATCAAACCCTAACACCTATAGTGCATTAAATATATACGGAGAAAACACAAGCGTTATAGTTTGTGTTTTTCATTCACTCATCAAGCTGAGGCTATAGACTTGAGCATAAGGACCATTTCATAGACCAGAACAATGTTACCTTTAACTGCAGAGACGTCGGTGCTTCATGTTTCAAGGATAAATATGGAAAGTGATACTTACAGCTTATCATGTTCCTCTGCACAATCGACTATTGTTGCAGTGTTCTCATGCTCATATAAACTATTTTAAAAGCATATTTTTGTCCCAGAAAGTGACTTTTGGTATTTATGTCATGGGACAATATGATTTTTATTAGTCTGAACAGCTTTCTGTTTTCACTACAGACCTCTTTTTACCTCCGCCAAGGACGTTATGTTTTTGCCAGCGTTTGTCTGTTTGTCTGTGTTCAAGATATTCTGAAAATTTAATCAAAATCTGTCCATACGTTTTCGAGTTATGTTGGAAATGTGAACAGGAAGAGCTGATTTCATTTTGGGGGTGATCGGGGTGGGGTGGGGGGGTCTACCTTTGCGGAGGTCTGCTCTCTCAGAGTGCTTTTCTAGTTTGTTTTTTTTACCTGTTTCTTGTGTAAAAACACAAACATGGAAAGATTTGTTCATCAAGTGTGGACTGAGAAACAAGAATTAGACAACGACTGCTGAGCTTTTCTGAATCTGCAGAAACATGAGTGGCACAGAAAGCGCACGTTATTTGTGATGATGTATCACATCCCCTTCATTAGGCATATGAGGTGTTTCCATTGGGCAGCAGTAGCAGCTTTCTCAGTCGTATCTGCATAAGGAGCCATAGACAACAGGATCTGATGGATGGACCTGCCCCTCCCCCCTTCCTTTCATCTACAAATGGACGTTCCTCTATAGCCTCCTTCAGTGGAGTTCTCCTCAGTATTTGTTCTTTTACCACTGGGTTTTGGAGTTTTTTTTCTTGCTGTCTCAGGACATGGGATGTTTGGGACTTCATTTATTTGTGCGATTGATTGTTCTCTCCAGTCCAGTTTGTGAGACGACACTGTTGTGACTTGAGGCTCGATGAATGAATTTAATTGAATTGAGGTTCAGGCTCCGCCCCTTTTCCAAAAACAAATAGAACCTGTAGGTCATTCGTTCACACTAGTACAGCTCCATTGAATGAAAACTTCACTTCATGACCCCACAAATAGCACTTTATCCTTGTCAACTAAAATGACATATTTCACCTTTCATCCTATTTATGATGCGTAGGGGGTTACGTTTTTTTATTTGTCCTGTTCATGTCTTATGTCGTGGTTGTGAGTGGGGTGGGGGGGGGTGTCTATTTCTTGCTTGTCCCCTTGTCTTGTTTATGTGAAGTCATATTGGATAAGCTGTATGACACAGAGCAATTTTCCGCAAGGACAGTGAATTATCTATGACATTGGTTGTTTTAGGTTCAGTTTACGATAGAAAGAATATGTCACTTTTTTCCACATTTTTTCAGTTTTTTAACTTTTAAATCAAGGTAATTTTCATGAGTGTCTATTTTAAATATAAGAAAGTGTATGAAATAACAGATTTACATGGGAAAACATCATATATATAAGTGTGTGTGTGTGTGTGTGTGTTTGTTTTTATTCATGCATTACTTACATCTTTTATTAGTTATTTATTGTTATTTATTTTAATGATCTATTGGGGTTTTTTTATATTTTACTGACTAAAAGGAGATGCTCAAATGTCATTGTACATTGTTGTATGATGACAATAAAGGATGTCTGTCTATCTGTCTATCTGTCTTTGATCTTTTCCAGTGATGGAACATCCTCTTCTTACTCAGGCGATCTTCTGGAACAGGGAACATCATTCAATGGGCCTTAGCTTCATCCCAGAGCCAGAAAAAAAGGCTTCATTTTAAAATGAAAACATTTTTATTATGGATATGAAACCATTTCAGATGCACGTGTGCAGCATTCATCCTCTTAGGTGTGTGTGAAAATGGGGCTGTTTTTGAAAGTGATTCCATAGACTTCAGACTTTTATCTTTTCACAGCAGCTCAGCTGTCAGGAGCACTGCCTGATATGACTTTAATCAGCAAATTGAATAGGTGTATCCAGCTTATCAGAAAAGGCTCTCACACACTGTAGAGCTCCTACAGCAAAGTGCTCCAGCTTAGAGTTGATCACAGTCAAGGCAATATTACCATACTCTTCTCTATTGTAGATTTATATGTATTTATTCAGCTCCTGGCTCCAATGCAGCCCTTAAAAGTTCCTCTGTTGGACTAATTAGAGGCGCACTGGCTTATCCTTCTGACTATTGTGGTGGTTATGGAATCTTGCCTACTGGGACACACTATTTCTCACACAGCAAGCATCTTATTTTCCTTAGATATCACTGCTGATATAGCCGTAATGGGAGCAACAGTAAAGTATTAGCTGTTATATTCTTAATTGCCTGCAAACAGCTTGAGAAGCATCTTGTCCAATGACACGCTGTGAAAAAGATTTAGATAGAAAAAGAATAACAGAAACTGTGCCATGGCCACATTCATTTGCATACCTGAAGCTCTTTTTAATTGCATTTTCTCAGTAATAAACTGGAAACCAAATAGTTTTACTATTAGTGAAACTGAAGCACAATGTACTCCATGTTTTAAAGGAGTCGTAGCACCTCTACAATAAAATATTCAAAGCATTGATCAAAGAATGTATGGACAACTATAAGCTGATGTGTAAGCAAAGTGGTAAAAACAACTGTCAGAAATACTGCTGTTATTTTCACCAGTAAACACAGGTCTAAAGAAAAACAATAAAATAAGGTGGATGTTGAAATCACACTATTAACTCCACAGTAGAGTTTGATTATGAAGCTTATGATGCTGTAATGTTACTACTTTATATTAAATATTTGATGTTTTAATAGTTGATACAGCATGTGAATATTATAATTATTTTGATTGAGTCTGTAGGTTAATGGAAAATGTTTTTATTATAGTTATCATAATAATAATAATAATCATCATCATCACTATTATTATTATTATTATTATTATTATTATTATTATTATTATTATTATTATTATTATTATTATTATTATTATCAATACTACTATCACTGTTGGGGGTTTTCGCAAAACAATAGTGATATTCCTAATATTTTGACGAAGTATATTTGCTTTTTTTAATGTGTTTCCACTGACGGTTGTTCTAGGCAGGACCGTCGTAACTCTCATGAAATATCATCATGCGAGATTTCACTGTTGGAAGATGAACCTTTCCATGTCCTGATATCACGCTGCATTTCTCTGCTATTTACTGTCTGTAAAATGGAAGTTGTGTTTTTCTCCTGAATTATTTGGAGAATAGTGTCCGTCTCCTCCTCTGTCCATGGGTATCGCTCCATTTTCACTCCAGGAGAAGTGATCATGTGACCATGTACATCACATCCTCCTATGACGTATAATTAAGGTAAAAGTGTTTCCATTACGCTTTTGCGATGTTTTAGAATATCAAAACGTCTGAAAAACCACCTCATGAAACCGATATTTAAGTGTTTTTTTAATTCAGGAGTTTCCATTACCAATTTTTTTTAATAGCATTATTTACATTTTTTGAATTTCCAATAATAATGCAAACTCAGCTAGTGTTAGATCCTACAAATTCTCCACAGACACCAAACGACATGTGTGTCCTTCCCTTCCAGCTATGGCAGCAGGAGCAGCCGTTGTGGCAAAATTTTATCATCCTATGACGAATGGAGGACAGTCACCGTCTACCCCCTCCACCCCCACCCCGCTGTGAGCCATCCCACCTGACTCATTTGCTTGACCTTGACAAAGAAGTCAGTGTGACTCTGCCAGTGTGGATGGAAGTGTCCTGAGGAGACAGCGTAAGCAGTGAGTTCACTAATCCACTCTGTAAGATCCCTCTCCCTCACCTCCCTACGGCCCTCTCATTAGAAAAGGCTGCGTTCGCCTGTGTTGACAGTTCTTACAACATGAAAACAGGGCATAACTTAACAATGAAAAACCATTGTCAGGTGTTGTACAAATTGCTGTTTTGTTTTTTCAATCTCTGCCTTGTCATAGTCAATGCCTCGTTGCCTGTGCTGCGACTGATCAAAGAAGACATGAAACAATTATTAGCATGCAAACAAAATACAGAAAGGTAATTCTGAATATGTTTGACAGCAATTTCGGTAACACTTTACATTATGGATAGTTAATAAGGTGGTAATTTTGATGTAATTTCATGGTAATAATGCCTTTGTAACTGTTTATTACAAGTAACAGATTGCTAATAAGGTGGTATTTTGATGTAATTTGTGACCAGATAGTGAAATTGTTTAACATCTTTAACACAGTAGCTTACTGTATGCTAACATAGCTGCTACTGCTAGCTAAGTCTGCTAGGTAGATATATAATAGCTAACTTGAACAGGCTGGCTGGCAGGTTGGTTACCATGGTTACTGTCTGCTTTTCCCTTGTTTAAGCACAAACTGTATATTTTACAGACATGTTTCCATGGGTTTCAGATCCTTCAGTGTTCTAAGGCAGAATACAAACACAATTATTGAGCCTAATTACAAACGTGGCTTCATAGCATCCGTACTTTGTAGAAACTTTCCCTCCTTAACCTTTTCAGAGCTTCACTGAAGAATCATCACGAAGAATTACCACATTATTAGCGATCTGTTACTTGTAATAAGCAGTTACAAAAGCATTATTACCATGAAATTACATCAAAATTACCATAGAATTACCACCTTATTATCTGTAATTTAAAGTGTTACTACGATTTCAATGATTTTCAAATTTTCAAATCAAAATAGAAATAAAAATTAATAAAAGATTTGATCAGTTTGCCTGTAATAAACCATTGGCACATACTTACAGTTAAAAATCCATCACAAGAGAGTAAAGTCCTCCAAAGCTCTGCCGTCTTCATTCCTACATAACGGCAGAACAAAGCCTTCAGAATGATATGTCCATGAAAACAGTCTGTGTCCCAGTAGATCTGCATGCTAATGAGCTTGATGCTAGCAGTCTTTCACTAGCATATGGCACATTAAAATTAAATATGCATGCATTGCTTTGACACTTTTCCAGTGTCTTTTAAGAGGCAACACCTGCTTGTTTGGAGGAAGATTTAAAAAATGAGGGAAAGCAGACAGACTGAGACACATATGAGTGGCGGAAAGAATGAAAGTACCGGAAAGTTCTATTTCTGTCAGGGCGCATTACTTCACATTGTTTTTCTGTGATGCTGACATAGTACACTTTGTTTCCTTTTGATCACATAATTATTGTAGTTTTTGATGCCATATTTCATGTCTTTGGATCACAGGAGTTTTATTTTAATTTTTTTTTCCGATCATCTCAACCATAGGTGGAGTTTGACATTAGCGGTAGTAGGACTGGGGGGGGGGGGGGGGGGGGGTAGATTATTATTCTTGTGTTTAATTTGTGTCAATAAGTTCAAAGGAGGTTTTTAAACGCGCAAGCAAAGAATATCAATTCAAAACACCAAATGATAAAAATCTTAAAAAAAAAATTAATAATAATAATAATAATCGACTGGAAAAGATTACGATGAAAAAAATGTGCAAATCATGTAAAATATTTCCCTTTGCCTCTTCCTCAGATTTGTTTGTTGCCTTTTCCCTTTATTACAACTTCAGCCTTTTCGTTTGCGCTCCCTGACTTTTTGATTGCGATTTTGACACAAACGTGGCTGGTGGGGGCGGGATTTCCTTTAGTGGATTACTATTGGTTTATTTATGTTTGACGGACAGCTAATTTTAATTATTAATGAATTATTTCGAGAAAAGTCTCCGTCTCCTCCGCTGTCCATGTGTATTGTGCCAGGTGATCATGTGACCATTTGCTGTACGTCACGTCGTCCTGTGACGTATAATTAGGGAAAAGGTGTTTCCATTGCGCTTTTACGATTATTACAATATATCGAAACATATGAAAAAACACCTCATGAAAGCTTAAATCTTTGTATCGATATTTATGGGTTGTTGTTACTTCTATTATGAGTTTTTATAGCGTTATTTACATTTTGTAAATTTCCAAGTGTAAGGGTAAGTATACGTCTTTTTTATCGTCCTGTGGTTAGTAACGGCTCTGCACATTACTAACTAAACAGTCAACATCACTATCACATGACTGTGGAAAAGTACATTTATTGCAAAAGAAAATATAATAATAATAATAATAATAATAATAGGAATCATGTTTGATTAATACTAGTCTGTAGTCTTAGTGAAATATATAAAATATCAAAACAGTTCAATACAGTTCTTGTTCTGGTGGTTGTTGTTGTCATGGTTGGTATTGTTTATAATGTTGACATAGTCTTCTGAGGGTTTTTTGGCACTTTTCTCCCTTACATCAACCCCATGTTTCCTTGTCGGATCAGGCATTGAAATGTGGTTTCATCAAAGCTCATAATAAAGTCAGAAGAAAACCAAACTGAGCCTCATACATGTTCTGAAGTCTCCCATGGCAAAGCTAATTAGTTCAACACCAGAAGGAGCCAAAATAACATTCTGCTGTTAAGGATGATGGACAAGACAGGTTTAAAATGATAATTAAACAACAAAAAAAACAAACCAACAAATAAACAAACAAACAAACAAACAAACAAACAAATAAATAAATAAATAAATAAATAAATAAATAAATAAATAAATAAATAAATAAATAAATAAATAAATAAATAAATAAATAAATAAATAAATGTCATGCTTCAATGGTGAGAAACCATAAAATATTTTACAGTGAGACATTTCTGATAGGCTAAATAAATAAATAAAAATATCAATATGTTTAAAAATGCATTTGTATTGTCCGTTTCCTAGACTTAATGTAATGATACAGTTCAACCACCTGCAAACTCCGCCTATAATCTCAACATTTAAACCAGAAGTTTAATTTTCTGTTTGGAGTAACACATCCCAGTGTGAGATTGAGTCTGGGTACGAACTACTGCTGGACTGTCATTTCATTTCCCAGCTAATGTAATTCTCAGACTGGGTAGTAATACTCAACAGACTGATGATTTTGACACACTGTGAAAATGATGCTATTTTCAGCTAAAAACCTCCACCAAACAAAATGGTAGAGTTTTTTTGTTTATTTATTTTTTTTGGGACAATTGGAAAAATGTAAAGTAGATTTTACTAAGAATTGTGGCAACATAAGCAATTCTACCCACAGCAATGATGTCACTTTCAGAATTATATTTACATTACTTCATAATCACATTCAAAATTAGAAGAGTTTGTTTTAGTAACTTTAGAATCAGCTGGTACCAACAGTTTATGGGGTCAGTACACCATGTTTTTATGGCAGAAAATATAAACTTTTCTGTTTTACGACAGATGACACCCAGTGTTGAGCTGCTTTATTATCTTTATTACTATGTTTGTGTGTGCAACTGAATGGTCCTTTAATTAAAAAGCCCAGAATGGACAGAATATGCACTGACAGTAGGAGGTTTGGTTTTTTTTTTGAGTCACTGTAGGTTTGGGCTGGAGGCAAAATCACTGCAGAATACATTGCTCTACAATTTTTTTTTAGAAAGCATCTTCTTCAGATATTAAATGTGTTAAATCTTCCATATTTTAATCAGATGGATGAAAAAACAAATGACTTTAGTGCCTGTTAGCTCATGTGTTAAATAATATATGATGGTATGTTATTCCACATATGGTGGTCTATGTACATGTATACAATGGATTAGTAAATATTCCACTAGAAAGAACCTGTAAAGTCAACGGATCATAATGTGCAGACAGTGTTTAGAAGTAGATCTGACACTAATATTCATTTGGACTAAAACCTGTTCTCTTGTTTCATAGACTTAACTTCAAATTTTTAGCCAACCAGCATTTAAGACTTATTTTCTTTATGACTAACACACATGTGGGGACATATCATTACTTTGATTCCAGATGCATTTTACTTAGGGCGTATTCACATAGTAAAGTCTGGACCAAGGTTCGGACCAGAACCTTTTTTTTGCCTTTTCACACTGTACTTATAATCCGGTCTTTATTTACAGTCTTCATTCACACTGTATTGAATCAAGTGGACCAATGGACTTTAGAACGTCATGTCGTCAATGCGTGTACAGCGTGCGTCTCTCTATACTCGACCCTGATTGGTTAGTAGATGAGCGCGCTACACTGTTGCAGGAAATGGACCCAGTTACTAGTTTTATGAGTCTTTTCTAATTCAGTCTTTATAGTATCATCCGACCAAATTTCAATGAAATACCTGCTTTCCTCGTCTCCTCATGTATTCCCGCAACTCATGCTTGGACATTGACTAGATTCCGCGCACGTGACTGTGACGTAATTGGTCCGATAGTCCGGACTTTCCTAAAAAGAGCTTTCACACTGTGCACCAGCGAACCTTGGTCCGGACCGAGACTACCTCCTCAGCTTGGACCAAAGACTCGGTCTTTAGTCCGGACCGAGGTTCGGGGGAGGTTTCACACTTGTCAATAAGGTTCGAACTTTCCTGGAAAGTCCGAAAGTCCAGATTTTCTGAGTGCAGTATGAATACGCCCTTATAGACCAGTGTTATGAGACAAAAGGTCTAAATTATGACATAAAAATGAGGAAAAAAAAGTCACAAATATGAGATTAAAAAGTTATAATTATCAGACAAAAAGTCAAAATTCTGACAAAAAGTCATAAAAATTTGAAAAAAAGTCACAACTATGAGATTAAAAAGTTATAATTATCAGACAAAAAGTCAAAATTCTGACAAAAAGTCATAAAAATTTGAAAAAAAGTCACAACTATGAGATTAAAAAGTTATAATTATCAGATAAAAAGTCAAAATTATGACATAAAAAGTCATAATTATATTAAATAATATTGATTTGGACTAAAACATATTACCTGGTTCAGTCGAAGAATGTCACATTTTGAGCTCAAACCTATTTTGGGAACTTGAGCCAACTAGCATTTAATAGAAAACTGTTTTCTTTATGACTAACACACATGTGGGAACATTTCATTAGTTTTAATCTGGAGACATTTGACTTGTAGACCGTTGTTATCAAAGTCTAAACCTTTTAGAAATCTTCTTTGAACTGGAAATCACCATGGATTAGAGACGTCCTCTATATTCTTAAACTAGAAAAAATTAGATGAACAATGTCTGGCAGAGGTGGAGGGTTTATGAACATATGGGGCCCATTTTTTGGGGTATATTGAAAACCCTGTGATCCAAGTTTTTTCAGACTCTAATACTTAATGTGGACTGGTGATGCACCGTCAAATAGTTGTTGTACAATGTGTTTCAATTCATAGTCCAAGTTCAACTAAACTGGTGGACATTCTGAGTAGTTAACCCTAACCATAAACTGATGGACATTGGAAATTTGGATGTATCTTATATTTGCCATTTACTGACTGATGTGTGTGGGTAGACCATTGTTTGTTTTTGTTTATTTGTTTGGGTTTGGGAAGACTATATTATTTTCATATTTATTTACATTTTTTTTGTGTGAAAAAAGTACATTATTGAGAAAACATTTGAAATATTTTTGGTTTAATAAACAAAGTTTAAAAGAAAAGAAAGAAATCTTCTTTAAAATGATCACCGGGGGGGGGGGGGGGTCACCGTCCCTGGTCCTCACACTCGTGTCTCACAGTAAAAAGGTTCATATTTCCAGTCAGCTGGAACCTTCCTCTTTTGCTTTAACCTGTTTTGTCCACTCTGCGTGTGTTTCCTTTGGTTTCCACACCATCAAAAACAGGTTAATTCTCCTGTCAGTGCCTTTGACCATATGGCACTGATGAAGATCTGGGGTTGATCCCAGAGTGGCTTCAATGTCACCTTAGTTTTAACACTAACAGTAGATGCTGTGTGTGTTAGGACGGGGTAAGTCACTGTGAGTACACCAGAGGAAAGACATCGATCCCATACAGATTCATGTGGACAATAGTCAACTATCCCTTTAACATAAATATGTGCAATATCAGAGGTGTAAAGTAAGTAAGTAAAAGTACTTTATTACTGTATTTAAGTCTAGTTTTTAGGTATCTGTACTTTACTGGAGTATTTAGTTTTGTAGTACTTTTACTCCTTACATTTTTGCATAAATATCTGTACTTTATACTCTTTACATTCTCAGAATAGGTGCATTATTTTTTTCAAACTAAATGTAACAGTATGAAAAATAGTGGAGGAAAGAAACTGTGACTTTATATATTATAGTTATATGACTATTATCTCATAATTTAGATTTTTTTTTTAATCTCAAAATTTTGACACTTTATCTCATAATCTTGACTTTTTCTATAAAAATTGTGCATTTTTATCTCATATCCATAACTTTTATTTATTAAATTTTTTTTAACTCATGAATTTTTTTTTATCTCAATTGTGACTTTTCTTTCCCCATTTTTTCCTACATTTCTTGCCCATAGCCACAAAACTGAGTAACTGCAACTCGATCGAACACATTATCTACACAGTCACTCACTTTTAAAGGCTTTATTTTAGATACTGATTTTATTTTCTGAAGTATTATTGCATTCATGATAAAAAAAGCTGTTTTACTTTTTACTTTTGTACTTCATTACAATTGAGAAGTTGTACTTTTTTTACTTTTACTTAAGTAGAGGAGTTGAATTAGTACTTCTCCTTTCACCAGAGTATTTTTTCACACAAGTACTAACACCATGGATAATTGCAATATTAACATTATTGCACTTTAGTTTATCATTTCTACATGTGCATCACAACCTAAAGCCAACAGTGGATTTACAAATACACACATCCAGTAACATTCAGTATATTGGTAAAGTGGGCGATAGCACGGCTCGTGGACATTTTTTTTTTCCAGGGTTCATGGCGTTTCACTGGCATGTCTTTTGTTCGTGCTGGTGGAGTGATGACTGCCTCCTCCTTTTTTTGTCGTCTCCTGTTTCACTTGTGTTGGTGACAGCGGTGGCTCTGTCCTTTACATGTGTATGGTTACAACTCTGTCAAAAGGTCATGAAAAGCATCATGGGTAGTTTCCTCATAGCCAATGGGATGCTACGTACAGTACGTACATGACGTATTTACGTACATAGTATTTATGTCTCAGGGTTTCAGTTTCTTTTTGTAAATAAAATGTTGTTTTGTATTCAGAGATGAAAAATTAAGGTAAAGATTATTCTTTAACTGGGTATTTCTTAAATAGAGGTACCACTGTATATTGATGTGGTAAAAAAAGTGGAATATCTGAACCCAATATTTTTCAAGTTATGGCGTTCACATGAAGCATATCCAGCGTCGTTGGGGGAAATAATGAAACTCACTCCATCCACAAAGTTTCCAGGAGGTCACATACTGAGTGAACCCTGCGTGCTCAACATCAGATTGTTTTGTTTCTTGTCCAGATTGTTTAAACGGTCAGCTCATCTGGCTCGCTGTCGCATAGCAACAACCACATGTGTTTATTTTTGCATGATGTTTTGATGTTGATTGCATTATTTATGTGGTTGTCTTTGTTTTGTCAGTATCAGTCCCTGCCACAGATGTATGCATGGTACTTAAAAATGAGGAGCAGGTACATCCCCGCAGAAGACAATAGTACTTATGACAAATAAAATGAACCAAAATGTGCATTTGGTTTAATAATGTAAAATCTATTTTGGTTATTTCTCGTCATATAAATGCCATCATACATGCAGAATATTCAGGACATAACATGATTTAACATCGTGTTTCCTGTACATTTAATTTCTTTTTTTTATCTTGGACTGCATCATCTATATTGACTCATCAATAATTCAGCAGCATTTCATCAGAGTATTGTGGCTCATCGTGGGAGGCAGCTGAAAACAATTTGAAGCAGTCTGCGGCTTCTTATTGGGCTGCTGGTTGGTAGCTAAGGGAGGTTGTTAAGAAAAGAACACAGCCATTAAAGTATTCAGCTGCAGCATGACACAAATAACGCTTGTGGTGCAAGTGAAGAAGAAAAAGAAGAAGCTTATACTGTCAGAAAAGTTACATTGTGAATAATAATTATTATTGTGTTTTGTTTTTTTTTACCTTTGTCACCGTTTAAGCCATTGTTACATTATCAGCTTTTATTACATTCTGAGTTGCTACACAGCTAAGCTAATAACTTAATAAGTTATAACATTATGTGCAAAGACGTTATATACTCATGATTTTATTACATTATGAACTTTAATTACATTTAAGTTATTACAATAATGCTGTTATTACAATATTAGCTGTTATGTTACTAGCTGTTATTAAATTATGAGACATTATTAAATTATTAACCATTATTACATTATGACATGTTATTACGTTATGAGACATTGTTTCATTAGCTGTTATTACTGTATTAACTGTTATTACATTATTAGACGTTATTACGTTGAGATGTTATTACATTAATAATCATTATTACGTATTTCATTATTATTTTACGAGACATTATTACATTGAGTCATTATTACACTGAGTCGTTATAACATTGATTCGTTATTACATTGAGTCATTATTGCAGTGAGTGTTTATTACATTGATTCATTATTACATTGAGTCATTATTACATTGAGTCATTATTACATTGATTCGTTATTACATTGATTCGTTGTTACAGTGACTCATTATTACAGTGACTCATTATTACAGTGACTCATTATTACAGTGAGTCATTATTACATTGACTCATTATTACACTGAGTCTTTATTACATTGACTCATTATTACACTGAGTCTTTATTACATTGTGAGTTTCTCCAAGGCCTTTGGGTTCTTTAGTATTGTTTGACATGGTGCACCCATGGGAGCCATGTGCTGTTGATGAAAGTGGAGGTGTTGTGTGCTGTGCCTCCAGGGTGAACGCTCCTCTCACCACACAGATCCAGACACGGTTTGATATCTCGTCTCTCCAGCTTTTGATCCTGCAGTGTAAGCAGTGCAATATGAGGGAACTAGCCCTGCTGCGAATATGAAAACACACAACACGGCTGTTTATTAAACAACTGCACAACGGCTAGAATTTCCCTGTTGATAATCACCTCATGATTATTCACATGTGTTGCGGCGAAAGGCTGCTTTTTTATGTGATGCATCTTATGGAATATGACTGTAAACGCTGCCTGCTGCAGATAAGAGCTGTGCTTGTTCCAAGGCAATTTTCATCAACTGAGCTGCACACATTACAAAAAGTCAAAAAGAAAAAGTTATACAAAACATGAAGATCTTAGAAATTCACAGTTTATTTATATTCAAGGATTCAAGGAAGGTATGTTGTCATTCAAGTCAAAGAAGGAAAATAGATCCTGAGGACCTGTATTTTGTCATCTGAACCCACTTTATCCTCATTAGGGTCATGGGGGTCTGTGGGGGTCTAATCCAGCTACAGTGGGTGAAGGCGGGGTCAGAGGTCACCCTGTATGAGTCTCTAGTTCATCTCAGGGCTGAACATATATAGACAAACAATCACTGTCACATTCACACCTATGGGTGATTTAGATTAACCAGTTAACTAGTTAACTAGTTAACCTATCAGTGCATGTGTTTAGATGGTGGGAGGAAACTGGAGTTTCACAGACACAAGGAGAACATGTAAACTGATTTGAACCAGGGTGATGAACTTCAGATGTGTAGAATACGTGTATTATTCGTTCATTCGTTTTTCAAAATAAAACCAAAAATAAGACAAAAAAACAACTCATTTCTTCATTATTTGTTTCGAAATCCAAAATGAAAAAACAGATAACGATGCATTTTTTTTTTCAGTTTTCTTTTTCTTTGTTGTTTTTCGTTTTATCCAATTTTGATCTGAAGCAAATTGAATAAACTGGAAATGACTGTGAGCTGCAGTGACAAAGATGGAAAAATGGAAACCTACGTCTTATTTGGGGATATGTTTACACACGCTATGGGGACCTGTGACATCATGGGGACCAATATTCAGGTCCCCACAAGGGTTAAATATAGTTGGGTGAAGTATGCAAAATTATGGAAATGATAAAAAAAAAAAAAAACACATTAACTACTTTTTTTCTAGAAGTCCCCATAAAGCATGGAGGAAACAGGTGTAAAACAAAACATGTAATTTTCAAAGGTTTAAAGATAAGACAGAAAGAATAACATGCGACTTATCGACTCTTCCAAATTTAAGTCGACTTGTGTTACAGGTCTGTTAATGCCCTAATATTTATATATATATATATATATATATATATATATATATATATATATATATATATATATATATGCAGTTTATCAGGTACAGAACCCACTTTTGTGTTATAGTTGCTGTATTCTTTGTCCTCCAGTTGTTAAACACACAGTGATAGTTGCGACACATTACAGACGCAGTGGTTTGTTTTATTGTGTCTGTTAGCATGAGCATAAAACAGTGATTTGGTTTATTATTGCTTCCTTTTACCCTACCAAATGACAGTTCTGTTCAATGGAAATAATCCTGTCAAATCTTTATTTTATGCTCATAAACTCATTTCACCACATAGATTTATTGGTTAATGAAGCCACCAGAGCATCCGTACAGTGTGATTGGCCACTTGAGGAATCACACAGAGTTAAATGTAGCAAAATGTCATCCCCTAACCATTACCCCTAATGCACAGAAGAACAAACTTTAATACATTTGTAATTGTTTCACTTTGGTTAATAAATGGAAAGGAATTTGAAAATGAATTATTATTATTAATGATCTGAATTACAAGAATGATCGTATAATTAATAACAAAACCATGGTTAATTAGCCTGTGTGGACAGATAGAGCAACAAAACCACCACCTTTAACACATGGTAAAAGAGAAAGTTGTCCTTAATGTTGATTATTATAGAGGGCTAAAAGTGCCAAAATTAAATAAATAAATCTATCATTAAAAATTAAATATGTCATTACTTAATTAAAATTGGAATTAAATAGATCAAAAGATTCAATAGATTAGATAAAAGTGTGATTAAAGTGTCATTAATTCATTAAAATATCAATTAACTCATTGACTGCCAGCTATGTTCAGAATATAGTGCTCCATACTGACAGAGGTTTTGGTCATTTCAAAGCTCAAAAAATATAATATGTGTCCCAACACCTTATGTTACCTCATTCACAGGTGTTCATAAGTTTTAGCATGTACCAAACCAGCACACATGTACACACACAAACAGTAATATATTATATTATAACATGTTTACCTTTCATCTCCCGCTTCGGTATTTTCTTTCTCACTCTCACAAGTCGCCAACCTCCATCTTCTTAGAGGCACAAATCTACGGTTGTCTTTTATTGGAAAATAAGTCTGAAATTTATACATGATGTACAACACTTTAATCATGAAAAAACACAAGTTAATGAGTTAATATGAGGTAAAATAAATAAATAAATAAATAAACTATTATTATTATTTGACTAATTAATTAATTTTTGAATTGTCCTTGTGTTGCAGTGGATCATTATCTGTCAACCTCGTCTAAGTTGGTGGGCGGAGCTAAAGCAAATGTGGTCAAATCAACTGCATTGGGAGTGTTGGACTGAGAGTCTAGATTTTTCACAGGTGCCGATAAAGTTTAGTTTCCTCGAGTATCCAAACAAATGTAGAGGTTAAAGGTCACTCAGTGTATGGGAATGTATCAGTCCTTTATCTGGAGTCCATTCCAGATAAATTCTATATTCCATATTGAATTAATGACGCATTTAATAAAACTTTTATGTATTTAATTCCAATTTTAATTAATTAGTGACATATTTAATTAATTATTTAATGATGGATTTATTTATCAAATTTTGGCATTTTTGGTCCTCTGTATTTTAAACGTTTTTATTTTGCAAATATGTTTAGACAAACCTCAAACTGGGGAGTGTTTACTGACATATATAGCTTTAACTCCTCTTCTGTATCCTCTCCAGAAAAGCCCTTGTGCCCACTGCTGTAATTACAGCCTCTTAACTTATCTACAATATGCAAACAAGCGCTTCTTGATTACTCGTAATGATCATCATTTTCCACTTAACTGCTAATCGGCTTTTCAGATGTTTTCATCCTGTTAAAAACCTATATCATTTCACTCCCTACACATTGTGCATCTGCATCAAATGAATAGTAAACACTTCCTGACAGAATTTGCTCTCACAAAACTCATAAATTATATATTTCAGGGGGAAAAAAATTGGCTTGTCAAAGGAATCTGTATTCTGCATGAATCCTTCACTCCAGGTTGTTTCTCTTATGTCAGGAGTTTTCAATTTGTGGGATATCGAGCCTCCTCTAAAACAACTCAGAAAAAGTCCAATAACACATTTTACAAATATTTTATATTTGCATTTTTTTTGCATTATTTCTTAAACATGTTTAAAAAAAACATTTCAAAAATCTTTATTTTAATTTCTATATGTGGTTAAATATCTATTTTTTTAAAACATATTATAACGTCTTTGTTTTTGTTTTTTATTTTTTTGTTTTACACATATTTTTGTGTTTTTAATATCTTTTAAAAACATTTGCACATCTGTGTATATTATTTCACTTTTTAATGAATATATCTGTAAAACATATTTACATTCATCATAATGTTTATAGATTGACTTCTCGTGTCATCTTATTATAATAAACTAATAAATCATCACATTTATCATTTAATGCACTTCAGATTTTTCATATCGATACGATTTTTCCCATATGTCCAATGGAAAAGAAACTATTGAAATCATCATTTCTACTGTATAAATACATTAAAAAATATATATATAAAATATATATATATGGACTATATATATATATATATATATATATATATATATATATATATATATATATATAGGATGCAGTTTGTCAAAAAAACAAAGGGTGAGTTGTTGTTTTATTGTCACAGAAAAAAGCTTGCATTGGATGTTCTGACCCTCATTCCCACATGAATAACATAAATGAGAATCAAATCACGAAACATTTTTTAAAATGAATAGTTTTCTCCGATGGTTCAGTTCATGTGTGTTTTTTTTACTGCCCATGTGCGAGGGCACGGTACGGTGGTGTGGCAGAGACCGGGGTTCGGTTCTCTCCGGCCGGTGTCAGGTCGAACTGAGCACATGAGACCCGTCTCTGGACAGACCACGTCCAAACCTTTCCTCTGCGGGAGTGTGCGGCTCAGGGTGGACCAGGAAGGGTCAGAGGGAAGGTGGCTCGTAGGTCCGGCTGTGACCTTTACAACCCCCCCCCCCATCTGCCCAGACTTCACTGCATGTGAGGTTCATGTTCCAGGCATTTTGTGTTTGCGCCGTCAGAAAGACTCAGACCACAGGGAGGATGACCCCCCCCATCCCCCCCAGCAATTTCGCACCCAGTATATATATATATATATATATATATATATATATATATTGTCGGGGTCCACCATTCGCAGGCAGTTTCTTACGTCACTTCCTCTACGTAGGTCATACGTAGACACTATGGAGGCCGTTGAGTATGAAAAGTCTACATAACTCCACACAAATGATGGTTTTTGAGTACCTCATCCGGGTACTTACAGTACACTTAACCAATTTAAATGGGACGCCCTCCGTACCCAAAGACAGGCAGTAAGTACAGATGTTGGAACAGCATTGGTTTTCAACCCTCTCTAGTTTTATTGTTTTTTCACCTCCTTTCATGCCTAACATCAGCTCTGCTTTTACACAATGTCTCTTGAAGGTTCTTTTTTCTTTTTTCTGTGAGTTTCTACAAAACACTGGCCTGGACTGTCTTGCCAAAAGAAAACTTGAAGATCTTTTCAAGTGGAATCACTGTTTTCTTACAAAATATAACTGAGCCACAACCAAAGTATGACATGTTTTCATCTTTTTGTCTCATTTTTTGACACTTTCTCTTTGTATGATGTGTCTTTGTTGTTTGTATCTGAGTAGAAACTCCACATTTTTGCTTCATTTTGACATAGTTACAATATTTTAACAATATTGTGATGATATAAACATCAGCTCAAAATTTTTAAGGGTATATATTCATTCCATTATTTATTTACAATTACCTTGAATACCTATTTTGTCCCTCTGGTGTTATATAATGAAGTGAAAATGTGTTTATAATCCAACACAATGTCTAAAGCATCTGTAGAAATCGCCCTCACTGCAGACGTTGGACCTTCAGCAACAAATAATTCTTTTCCATCTGAAGTTTCCTTACATCAGTCATTATTTCTTGAACAGAAATACAATGTTCTTATGTACGAATTACAAATGACAGGAAACTAAAACACATTGTTCTAAATGGATGAGTAGCCTGTCGCTATGCTAATGCTACAGAGCTATAATCTGATGCTGTCGACATATTAAACATATTAAAGTTGTTAAACATATTAAACATATTAAAGTTGTTAAACATATTAAACATATTAAACTTGTGTTCATGCTGCTTAAAATATAATTATCTGTGGAAGAAACTTTTAATAATGCATGTATTTTTTCAGTTACATCATATAGAAATAGATCATATACCCAATTAGGTTTGATGATAGTGTAAGACAGTGTCTCCCAAACTGTGGGGTGGGCCCCTTAAGGTAGGGGTGGGTGGGTCACTCGTAGGTTAGAACATGTATCAGGTGGAACTAATATGTTGGTGTTGCTCCAGTCTGATGTCTCCTGTGTTCACTCCAAACCAGCCTTATTTTCGACTCAGCTTTCTCCTGTTTTTGACTCTGGATCGATGTTTGACTTCATTACTGCCCACTCTTTTACAGTCTCTTCTTCTCAGACAGCCCCCCCCCCTCATTGATCACAAATAGCAAAGTTTCTATTATTCACTGGAACTCTCCCTCAGACTACATTTCTACACTTAACTTTATACCTTCTACAGAATAGTGATGTTCGATACCACTGATTTCCTTTCCAATCTGATACAGAGTAAAAGTCATTTCATTTATTTAACAATATCAACAAAAACAAAATAAATGAAAAATAAGGAGAGATAGATAGATAGATAGATAGATAGATAGATAGATAGATAGATAGATAGATAGATAGATAGATAGATAGATAGATAGATAGATAGATAGATAGATAGATAGATAGATAGATAGATAGATAGATAGATAGATAGATAGATAGATAGATAGATAGATAGATAGATAGATAGATAGATAGATAGATAGATAGATAGATAGATAGATAGATTGATTGATTGATTGATATTGCTGAAAATGACCTCCTTGTTTTCCAGGTAATTACAAAAAAATACATTTGATATTAATGACATGAAGTCTACAGTTTGTTACTCTATGCAGATGACTCAGCTCTCTTGTTATCACATCAAGACAAAGAAGAAGTTGACAGAACCCTCAGCGTTAAACTGTGGTCTGAACATTAAAGTAGGTGAAACAAAAAAATGCATCTTATTTAAGTTTGTTTTTGACAGTAAAATGACAGGAGAGAGTATGGCAACAAGAGTTATTGCAAAATTAAATCACATAATCAAATTCCTGCCAAGAATAACAAACTTCATCAACAGTAAAACCATAAGATTCTGGCAGGAGCCTTAGTCCAATGTCACTTTGATTATGCTTGAATTTCATTTCTTGGTATAATAACTTGCTAAAAATCCTCAAAAATAAGTTACAAACTTCTCAAAACAAACTAGTCAGACTGATCCTTAATCTCCACCCACACCCGCATCTGTTATCCTGCCATGTTAGAAACCTTTAATGTCTAACTGTGGACGATAGACTATCATATATTAACCTGGTGCATAAAATGATCAACAGTGAGACTCCACTTTACCTTAATAATTATTTTTACAGAGTAATTGCACATTACATATTTTTACTATATTTATTTTTATCTTATTCTATCTTGGTGCATGCTTATTATATTTTTTTTTTATTATTATTTTTTTTATACTATATGTATTGTTGTGGATTTTCATCATGGATCAAAGATGTCGACACCAGAAGTTGAGTAGAAAAAGGCTCCGTTTATTCTGACATACATACATCTTTTATAGTCCATTCTTCAGATACCAGTCCCCCACACTAAACCCGCTCTAACCAGTTCCCTGACGTATATATATAATTCTTTTTTTTTTTCTCTTCTTCTTTTATTGATATACTATATGTTGAATGTTGCAGCGTTACACCGAGACAAATTCCTAGTTGTATACTACATGTGTACTATATGAACAATGGCAATAAAACTCTTTCTGATTCTGATTCTGAGAGTAAATGCTGTACATAGCTACTCCACAAGGACAAACTTCACTGACCTTGTGTTATATAGATTTAAAACGTCAATGGGTAAAGGTTATTTTTTTATATTCAGGGGCAGTCCTATGGAACTACCTACCTGGTCAAATTAAAATATGGCATCCAATAACAGTTTTAAATTAGTATTAAAAAGCAGGTTTTCTATCACAAAGGACTACTGACATGTATTAATTTATTGTTGTGTGTGTCTATGTTTTTATGCATTTTTCTGTCTTACTTATATACTCTTATTTTACACTAAATTGATTTCAGTTTTGCATAAACTTTTCTTGTAACTTAATGGAACAATGGAAATAAGTTAATTTAAACTTTTTGTGTTATCCTTTTGATATGTGTACAAGGTATATAAACACCATTTTATTGTATTTTATTTCTTAACCTTGTTCTGTGTCAATAAACAATATCAAATCAAATCAAATTCTGAACTTATCAATCCAGTAATTCCAGTACATGGAAGAGGCAAAATCACATATGAAGTAAAAACGAAGGAAATATTTAGTAAAATCTCTTAAAAGAGACATTAAAAAGAACACACACAGATGACTTTTTTAAAGGTAGAAACACACATATATGTTAAAATATGGAGGAACAAATGTTAAAAACATACACAGATACAAACATTTATTAAAAAAAATGCTGAAAACATACAAAAATATTTGTAAAGATTCAATATTTGAGTCTGTGATTTCAGATCCTGTCACGGCTTGTATAAAGTCAAATTAAATAATCTAAACAAATTAATTAAGCAGAACAATAGTCTTTGGATCCAAACCAATGTGTTGAAACACACAAATTCCAGCTCCACTCACAACGGCACACGTTTGGCTGAGGATGAAAGCAGTCGTAACGAGATGATGGCCTACGCTGGGATCCCTGTGGGTCATTTAAGCAGAATTAAATGACCATCACTGCCTCGTACATCAGCTTAATAGGCGGGATTTTCTCATGCACTTAACCCCCCCGTGAGTTTTAAGTATGATGATAAATTGGTGCTTGTACAGTAACTGTGGATCCAGAGGTGAGCTCTAACAGCTTTATGCTCAATAAGTCCATGCAAGTCCATGACTTATATTCCTGTGCTTTTTCCATTTAATGAATGAATCACGAATCATGAATGAATCAGATATTTGTAACTTTTTATACTGTTATTTGTTCTGTTACTATACAAGGTTAACTGCTGCAACTACGACAGTTCCATCAAATGACAAATTAGTCATAAAATATCATAATATGATGAATCAAATCAATTTTTTCCCTTAATTTTAACTTCACAGGATCCCGTCTTTGCGTGAGCGACAGTATATATAATATATATATATTGTTTCATCGTGCGTGTGTGTGTGTGACACTAAATTATTATTTATTGCACATCTGGGTAAAATGTTCACCATCAGCAAATAATAAATATATTTATTAGAAACCTGTTACTTAATGATAATTACATGACTAGACATTGCTAATGCCTAATTATGAGTTGCTGTGTAGCTCATAATGTAATAATGTAATAAGTTATTACATTATGCAAAAAGACGTTATTATGAGTCAATTATTACATTACGAGTTGATTATTACATTATTAACTTTTATTATATTTAAGTTATAACATTATGAGCCATTATTATTATTATTATAGTTGTTACAGTCCATATTTTCACTGAGGTAGTGTTAAATAAACTCTGTAAGTGTTATATTAACACTGGTGATGTTACTGTGCTCCTGGATTCTTGTATTTTTGCTGAGCAGGCGTGTGGTGTTAATTAAAGTGTGAATGGGTTCAGTGCTCAGGGCTGAGGGGAGTTTATGTATGTTAAAGCTTTAACCCCCGTATAAATAAAGTCTCCAACAAACAAACAGAACATTATTAAATTAGCAGAAGAACAGGTTGCCCTTGTACTCCGTCAGGACTGCAGAAGCAGAGCAGGTCTCCACTCAGACTACATCTGTGGTGATAAATCACAGCTGAGTTGGGACGGCGCTGTCCTTGCAGCTGCAGTGAATATTCCCTAAGTACAAATACAAACCTGAATTTGAAAACACATCGTTTGGCGCAAAGAGATAGTTTTATGACCTTTGACCTTTAAAGGTAGAGTGTTGACAGGCTTCGTTATCATTTGTTCAGTGACATTCAAAGTGAAAAGATAATTCAGCGTTAACCCTTTGACAAACACGGGTCACTCCAGTGGACAGTTGTTCTACAGTTGTTCTTTTATATTCATGGTTTTTGTTGTTTTACTTCATATCATTACTGTAACACTTTATAAAACCTACAAACAATTCACTATGTATTAACTATTTCACACCTATTTGTAAATGCTTGGTTAATGTGTTGTTCATAAACAACTTGTCATAAACAAACCATTAACAAATAGCTGCAAAATGAGATTATTTTTAACAGAGAGGTGCAGTGTTTGTTTACCTGCTTTGCAGAAAAATAAACAGTTGTAAACACTGCACCTGTCTGTTAAAAATAATCTCATTTTACATTTATCTTTCGAAGACAGTATGAACCTTATGAAACAGAAATATATTTCTCAATATACTGAATATCTATATATTACTGTCTGAAATTTAACATAAAATATATATGTATATAATATACAGAAAAATATATAGTTTATAGTTATATTATACATATATGACAATATATGTTCTCATATACACTATGTTAATATAGTAATAATACACTTAAGTACACACACACACACATATATATATATATATATATATATATATATATATATATATATATATATATATATAGTGAAGCATCTTACTAAATATATGTAATTATACACCATATTTAGTAATACACTTCACAATATATGTGGAAAGAAATTGAGTTTCAATAAAACTATATTCAAAAGTATAGGTCTTCAGTGCCATACATGTTTTATATTTGTCAATATATGATCAAATCATATATTGTAGTATATTGGATAATATATGCACTGCTTTTCCATATATAGGAATATATATTTGAATACAATGCATTATACTTTTCACTATATTGTCATATATATATTGTGTTATAAGGGTAACCTTTAAAAGACATTAATAAATAGGTAACAAATGGTTAAAATATAGTGAATTATATGTAGTTATTATAAAGTGTTCCCCTTGGTTGTTCTTAATACCTGACCTACACTAACATGTTTATGTGTAAATCAATTGCTTGTTGTTATTAGACTGTAATTAACAGCCTCTTCTTAAACAACAGTGTTCTTATATTGTGTTTTAAATACATGTTTCTTTGGTTCCAATTTTAAACACGTTTTTCCAGCTGAGTGGACATTTTTAAAACTACATAAAAAATAGGTGCAATAAAAAGATGTACATCACATTGTTTTTTTTGTTTGTTTTTTTTTCAGTGTAAAGAGGAATAAAAACACTTGAGGAAAAAAAATCTTGACTCAGGTTTTCATTATTCATGCATCAAAGGGTTAAAAAGGTAACAAAGGAGCCATCCCATAATAGAAACAAACCCCTCTGGCACTCAGACTGCTTTTTTCTCTTCCAGCCTGGAGGTGAATTGAACATTCCTTAATGACTCCGCCTGCAGCAGATGATTGACAGGAGGACAGCGGTGGTACATGTCCTGTAATACACCTGTCACACCTGTCTGTTTTTATTTCCCAAAGCATTTGTCACACTCACATTCATATTTTTACAACTTATCATTCCTCAAAGAAATGAATTTAAGATGACTTTTCCATTTAAATGTCTGTACAACAGTTTAAAAAACATCCCAGCGTCATTTAAAAATAAGTTTGGATGAGTTAAGGAGTTTAAAACACTAATGATTATGTGGGTGAAAGTGTTGAAGAAAGATCTGAACTGTCTGGAGATGAGGTTACATGAGGATATGAGGTCAGGACGACAGTAGATGATAATGAGTCTTGATCACAGGTGTCAAACATAAGGCCCGGGGGCCAGATCCAGCCCGCCAAAGAGTCCAGTTTGGTCCTTGGGATTAATTTGTGAAATGTAAAAATAAACATTAAGATATTAAAAATCACTTCAGTTCAGGTTCCACATTCAGGCCAATTCAACCAGTAGTGGGTCAGAACCAGTAAAATTCACCATAATCCATAAATAATCACAACTACATTTTTTTCTCTTTGTGAATGTAAGTATTTTCATGTTTGAACAAAACTAAAGTATAATTTCAAAAAATATTTGAATAATACTGAAGTGCAATTTTAAGATTTCTGCCTGATATTAAATATTTTTTGTATTTGTATTTGATCCAATATCATCTGCAAGTTAAAATAAACATGTGAAAATGATAAAAAGGAAGCATACTATTGTTAAAATTAGGTTTATTCTTTCATTTGTTTCATTTTATTCACATTTTTTTAATGGATAGTTTGTCAATCTAAACCTTTTTATTTTTTAATTTGACTTTTTTCCCACTCTAAAATACAGACACATTTTTGGAGTTGACATTATGTATGTATTATTATGTTATTATTTCAGTGGTTCGGTCCAATTCATAACAAATTTAGTTGAATGTGGCGCCTGAACTAAAATGAGTTTGACACCCCTGGTCTAGATGCTAGATTGGAACAGGGGGCGGGACGGGGGGTGGGGCTCAGGACATTTTCCTCAGGACGTTCGCCACAATTTCAACAGTGTTAGTTCAAAGAGGATGGTAAGATTGTAAACTGTTAAATTTCACACTTTTAAAGATGTTGAAAAGAAGAAGATCTGACTAAATCTATCCAGACCAACCAGGACGACTTTACTGTGCTACGAAGCAAAAAGGCAGTAACTGCATTTTTGGCAAAAATTAGTTATTGTGTTTTTTGCAACATTCAAAACATTCTTTGTCATGTAATAAAATATCTCATCTCAAATTTCTGTCGTTTTGGAGAAAATTGGTGAGTGTTTGTACAGTTACTGTTAAAGAAAAATAAAAATAAAAATACAGTAAAGACCAGTCTTAATTCCATCCATCCATCCATCCATCCATCCATCCATCCATCCATCCATCCATCCATCCATCCATCCATCCATCCATCCATCCATCCATTCATTCATCCTTCCATCCATCCATCCATCCATTCATCCATCCATCCTTCCATTCATCCGTCCATCCGTCCGTCCATCTGTCCGTCCGTCCGTCCGTCCATCCATCCTTCCTTCCGTCCTTCCTTCCGTCCATCCGTCCATCCATCCTTCCTTCCATCCATCCATCCATCCATCCATCCATTCCATCATCCCATCCATCCATCCATCCATCCATCATTTCATCCATCCATCCATTCATCCATCCATCCATTCATCCATCCATCATTCCATCCATCCATCCATCCATCCATCCATCCATCCATCCATCCATCCATCCATCCATCCATCCATCCATCCATCCATCCATCCATCCATCTTCTGTCTCCTTGTGCTACTCATCACATATATCTTTCAGACATACAGGGACAAACTAATCTGATGGAAAGACTAAGCAGTGATTTCAGGCTCCAAACAAGAAGGCGTCTCACATGAGCAGCGATGCAGTGTTATCGCTCCCCTGGCACCGAGCAGAACATTTAAAAGGCACGGCTCAAATGAGCTTAGCACATTTTATTACCCGTCTGCAAACAGCTTAAGTGTCAAGCAGCACATCCTTGAGTTAGTAATGTTCACAGGCATGCTGAAAGATGAGCGCAATTAGCCTGGAGACGTGCACATGGGTGGTACGCAAGCAAACAATCAAATCCCTAAAGGCTAAAATAATAATAATAATGCACATCTGTACACTCCAACTTTAATACAATGTATTAAAGTTGGTGAATGTGACCTGGTCTGTAGAAACAGGTCTGGATAAGTGTGTACTGTTACACGATTCCACTGAGCTGTAATGTTCCCTAGTGTTGACATGCAGGTTGTGTCGAAATACCAAGTGTTACTTTGTAAAATAGAATAGCATAGCATAGCATAACATAGCATAGCATAGCATAGCATAGAATACAATACAATACAATGCAATACAATGCAATGCAATACAATACAATACAATACAATACAATAACCATTATTGTCATTGTGCAAATACCCAATGACATATTTGTAGTGTGTCACCACCCACAGTGCAAGGAATAAAAAAGTGCAAACATACAAGAACCTTTATAAAAAGTCTTTCAAAACAGACAGTTAAAACTAGTGAAAATAGTAAGGTAAAAAAAAACAACCTGTAAATATAAGAAAAGCAGACTACACCAAGGCATTTTAATGCATTTATTTAATTTGTCAAGTATTTATTCACTTATGTATACATTTATTTCTGCATTTTTGTATTTATTTATTTCAAATTTTGTCTTTTTTTTGTCCCTCAAAAAAGGCATGATCAGTTAAAACACTACTGCTCACATACATAGGTATGTTGATATATATATATATATATATATATATATATATATATATATATATATATCTGATATACAGACAGGTACAGTGGTGACCCAGAGATGTTCCTTCATGTTTCTTCTTCCACTCACTCTGTTCGTACCAACCTTTTTCCACCGATGACTAAAAATAAACATCTCCATCATTAAATGTTCCCTTGTTCATTGAAACTCAAAAAGAAATCAACACCATGACAGATCAGCTAATGGCGTTGGCACGGTAACAGATAAATAGATGATATTTGGAGTCAAGCCTAATTGTAAACCAGCTTTGATGTTACAGCTCATAGGGAAAGATTTCCATGTTCTCAAAGTAATTTTATTACAGAATACACTCACTGAACAGGCTTTAGAGGTGAAAATGACTCCTTAAAAATACAGGCAGTTCACTTTATGTTTATGTTGTCGTGCACAGGTGTCACATGCTTTCAATCTGAGTTGGACAGTTTTTTTCTGTCTTCATCGAAAATACTTGGTTACATCACATATGATCACATCACATTCATATGCCGAGCAGGTAAAGCATGTGGGACAACCTGGATCCTACAGAACTTCAAGCTGCATTAGCATTAGCATTAGCATTAGCGCTAGTAAATGTTAATGTTAATGTCGTTTCACTATTGTACAGAAATTACACACATACCAAAGGGAACAGAGACAGGTGGACAATTACATACGTCAAAAACAGAAAAAAGGACATGTTGGGGGTCTATCACAGTACCACCTAGCAGCCTGTCATGCATATCCAATCGTATTTCACCCTCCTGTTGTGTCTTGGTATAGACAAGGATCTACTCCTGAAAAGGCTGAAAACCGAAGATGAGACCATACTTTTGCGTCTTCTGTTTTTGTTGTGATCGTATAAACGTAGCCTAAAAATCTAGAAGAAAAAAAAACAAACAATCAACCAGATATTTGAAGTATGAGAAGATTATGACAAGAGTATATTTTCTGCACTTCAGTTTATATAATAGGAAGAGTATGTCTTATGTGTAGGAGGAAACTGTAGCTTGTGTAATTGGTCCAATAGATGAGAAATGATGTTGCTATTTAATTCAGTTTTCATCTATTCTAGTCTTGCTTATGCTAAAAGCTGCAGCAAGGTTATAGTGAGAATTGGATGACTTCATATTCACACCTCTTTGTGTGACCTTCTTTAACATATGGAATTCATTGGCATTATTCAACGTGTGCCGCTTTAAGCCACGTGAACTGATCCTGCTTTTGTTTTGTAGCTTTTTCCACATAGTTTTGTTTTTCCACTCGAGAGCCGACCATGTTTCACTCATTTCCACACAGTATAAGATACAGTACAGCTACTATGCATGCTATCAAAGTCCAAGCAAATTAAATGCACAGTTAATGGAAATTCTTAATAAATCACTCTGCAATTTTCTCCTTCAAGCCTCAGTGCAATTTCAAATAACTTTCTGCATCTCATTTTGTGCAAATTATTTTGCTCAGTACTGAAAGATCTCAGTATGATTCTTCCACTTCTTTCCCTTTAAAAAAAGCTAAAAGAAAAGTTCCAGCAATTAGGAGTTGGTTTGCTTTTTATGCTTCATTAGCTTAAAAAATGTCTGGCGTCAAATAGTTATTTTCATTAAATGCTGTCAGTTGAAATGTTACTGTACACTATAAGAGATTTATGTTTGGTTTCTCAAAAGGGAGAAAGTATTGCACATTTAGATAACACTTTTACAAAGTAATTATATTTTCTCATGCACCAGCGATAGAAAAATAAGGCCCAGTACTTTTCAGCACATGTGCACTGTCTTGTCTCCTCTGCCCTGTAGTAATCCTCCAGAGAATACACTACTATCATCATCATCATCATCATCATCATCATCATCATCATCATCATCATCATCACATGTTTATTTCAAACCTGCAACCAGTTACACTTAACTAATGACAACTGGACAAGAAGCATTGCTTTTAAATCCCACCCTTTCATACTGCAATACAAAAAATTCCACAACAAAACAATGCAATACATAACTTTAAAAAACAATACAGAACATTACATCTCGTCTCATCATCTGAACCCACTTTATCCTCACTAGGGTTGTGGGGGTCACTGGGGGTCTAATCCAGTTACAATGGGTGAAGGCGGGGTACACCCTGTATGAGTCTCCAGTTCATCTCAGGACTGAACATATATAAACAAACAATCACTGTCACATTCACACCTATGGGTGATTTAGATTAACTAGTTAACCAGTTAACCAGTTAACCTATCAGTGCATGTGTTTGGATGGTGGGAGGAGCCAGAGTACCTGGAGAAAACCCACGCAGACATGAGGAGAACATGTAAACTCCACACAGAAAGGTCTGGTGTGGGAATAGAACCAGGGACCTTCTGTCTGTGAGGCACGAGTGTTAACCACTGCACCACCATGCACCTCCTAAAACCTGACATAACTTTACAAAACATTACAAAATATTACAAAACAACACATAACATTACAAAAAAATGCAAAACACAACAAAACTAGAAAATTACTCTGAGAGCACGGACACCCCCACCCCCCACCCCCCATCACCACCAAAATCTAATCATTTCCAGATCTCCCCATTATCATCCTACCCTGAAAATTTCATCAAAATCCGTCCATATTTTTTTTTTAGTTATCTTGTACACAAACAAACAAACAAACAAACAAACCAAACCAACGTTAACAAAAACATAACCTCCTTGGCGCAGATAATTACATAACTATACAAACCAATACAGAAGAATATAGAACGATAGAAAACAATCTAATATATTCCAGTAACACATCCTCACATGACAGAACCCACACCAACCTGAACACATTCGTGACCCCACACCCACTCCCCTGTTGTTGTGGAGAAAAAACATTCTTTTAAAATGACATTTCCAACATGTCTTCACCTTTGGCACCGGGCAGAAATATCGGCTGCAACATCACCAGACACTTGTATGTGGGGTCCAGGGGGGGTGGGGGAGGAGGCGGGTGCTGCTTTTGTCCTCCCAGACACATGGCTAAGCTAGCCCGCTCAGCTGTAATGGGCTTCGTGTTTGCCCGGCTGCCCTGGGCATTAGACGCAGACCTTTATTACCCTGCAGGAAGCCGCTTCATTACGGCCACACTTCTCTCCTCTGCAAACCTTCCATTTCTTTTCTCCCCTCACTTATTACCAAAGATTACCGAAGAGAGTTCAAGGGTTGAACCTTGGCGGTGATGTAACATTTCTCAAATGAGCCGAGACGCCGCTCAGACACATCTCCCTCAGGTGAACAAATATTGACTCGTTTTTCCGGGGCTGTGGCGGGAAATGAATTGAAATGTATTTTTGTTGTTTTACAAATGAAAATGACTTTTGTAAGAACACATCCTAAATCAATTGCTTGTCAGCTTGGATATTAGGAAATTGGAAGAAAAGTGTCAAGGAGATCATCGACACCAGGTGACGTCATCTCTTGTAACCATGGGTTACCGCTGCTGTTATCTCTGTGTAACTATTTCTGTAAAAACATTAATAATCTCTGGTGTCTGTTGCTCAGTGAGTCATCGGAGGTGGTGTCACTGCTGAAGAATCACCAGGCACCAACCATAAGAGAGAGACTAAAGATAGACTGTTGAGAACATCTTGCTAACAAGATAACAACTGATTTCCCTGACATTTTGAAGGAATCAAAGGCCACCTGGCAGAGAAAGTACGAGCGCAGTGCACTGTTAAAAAGAGCCCATGTAATGAGGCAGATATATGCATTTTTATATTACTGTTTTCACAGTGGCAAATAGAATTAGGAAAAAACAACAACAGTAAAAAGGAAAAAAGGAAGTTTACCACATGTCACAAGCAGCAAACCAGCCAAAAATGTACAATTATTCAATCCTTTATAATCTTTTATATACGGCTACCCAGGCGCCAGAAACAGAGCACTGCCAATCTACACTCTGCCAACTATGGATATGTATAGTAACAGTGCCTCTGAAACAAAAACTATCTATCTATCTATCTATCTATCTATCTATCTATCTATCTATCTATCTATCTATCTATCTATCTATCTATCTATCTATCTATCTATCTATCTATCTATCTATCTATCTATCTATCTATCTATCTATCTATCTATCTATCTATCTATCTATCTATCTATCTATCTATCTATCTGTCTATCTGTCTATCTACCTGTCTGTCTGACTGACTGACTGACTGACTGACTGACTGACTACCCACCCACCCCCCTTTTCTCTCTCTTCTCCTGCTCATATACAATACCCATTTGTAAATGATCATATTAGCATTAGCATTAGCACTCCCACACTAGCAAAGACCAAGAAAAAACAAAACAAAAAAACAACTAAACCTAAATGCTCATATAATATAAATACATATTATTCTATATTGTTTTATGGTAGTATAGAAAAAAATATATTTATAAGTATATGATACATGTACCTGTCTTTATTTTGTCTGAATCAGTTGTATAATGTTCTTCAGCACATCTGTCATGTTCAACCTCGCACAGAAAATAAATCGTATTTAAATCAAAAACAACCTTTTGATGTGTTCGCAACTTACGAGTAATGAAAAATGTAAGCTTGACAAAAAAAAAACAACTAAAAAAACATTTTGCTTTCTTTCATGATAAATATCCAGACAATCTGACATGAAAAAGAAAATGAAGGTGAAGTGTGTGTGTGTGTGTGTGTGTGTGTGTGTGTTTTTTTCCCAAATGCCCCAGCCCGAGCACGGAATGTGTAAAGTAGTTGAACTTTGACCAGACGCGGACGCACTGGGGAAGTTTTTAAAGGGGAAATTCAAAGAGACTGATGTAATACAAATTTAGAATTCAGATGCAATATTCCCTGGCTGTGTTCATACTTGGTAAAGCATATTTGATAAAAATTCAGCTAGCGGAATAAGTGGCTGATGTAATGATCAGAGAGAGTGGATCTCACACTTGCTTGTTGCTGTCTATTTTCCAGCA
The DNA here is from genome assembly GCA_020466265.1 of Siphamia tubifer. Taxonomy (NCBI): domain Eukaryota; kingdom Metazoa; phylum Chordata; class Actinopteri; order Kurtiformes; family Apogonidae; genus Siphamia; species Siphamia tubifer. The sequence continues at coordinate 55,325,596 of CM035785.1, read as the reverse complement.
TCTGATTAAAACAGATAAGGAACTGGAGGTTCTGCACTATGCCGACAGAATTTCCATTCACTAAATTAGAAGACCACGCAAGGCTGGACCTCGCTGCCACAGGGGAGACCAGCTCCTTATTCAAACTCATCACATCAAAAACACATGATCTGAGCATTTTGGAAATGGAAGGTCAGCATCCTCAGCTGCACTGTGTTTAGGCCATTAGAGACCACTGCTGCAAAGGCAGAAAATAGATTAAAAATCAAGCCTGCAGAAAAACAAAAAGAACCGACTGAACTATTAGATGTTTTATTTAACTTTAACTTTAGTTTATTTGAAAGGGGACAATGCAATTTCAGACGACAATTTAAAAAAAATAAACACTTGTTTCTACATTATTTGTTTCCAAAATTAAAAAATAGATAGTGATGTGGTTTTTTTTTTCAGTTTTACTTTTTGTGTTTAAATGAATAATAGAAAAAAACAGATAACAGCTGTTCCCCATTTTATTACATTTTGACCTGAAGCAAATTGAGTAAACCTGAAATGAATCTTAGCAACGGAAAGAAAGAAAGAAAGAAAGAAAGAAAGAAAGAAAGAAAGAAAGAAAGAAAGAAAGAAAGAAAGAAAGAAAGAAAGAAAGAAAGAAATAAAGAAAGAAAGAAAGAAAAAACAACCAAAAACAATCAATATTCATATTCTTGCACCGGATGCTGCCATTCATTCTGTAATAAAGTGTGAATAATGTGAGAATAACAACTAAGAATTATGTCTTTGGAGCCGGAATCGGAAAGTTGGAGGTGGCAAAAACTATAGCTGAGGTATGAAAACACACCTTTTTTCTTTGAATAATGCTTGTTTTTGGTCCGTTTTTTCATTTCTGTTGACTTTAAATTTCTTTTTGTAAAGTGAAATGAAAAAAAAAAAATTAAATGGAAGGAAAATGTGGAATAATTCACTTGTTGGTTTTGTGCTTTAAAACAAAAGTCAAATAAACCAGTTGTTTTTTCATTCCCATTCATAAATGGAAAATCCAAATACCAAAATATATACAGACCTAAACGGATTATTAAGATATAATATTTAACACAAAAAAAAACAAATATTCAATACTTACTTCATTACGATACACTTAAAATGGGATAAAACATAAAAACATATCGTTGATCACAACATCACAACACTATTTTCACATTATTATTTGACTGTGTTTGCCTTTTGTGTTTTTATATGTTTATGATGAAGTTCCAACTCCTGGCACATTGGCGTCAGAATGTGAGCAGAACATGTAAGCAGGTATTAGACACGTCCACGTCCTCAGCAGCAGATGAAATGAGCAGTGTTTGAGATCACATCACACATTGTGTTATAAGAGCTGTCAACACTGCCACGTCCTCATTGGTGCCAGGTGGGAATATTTACAAGGGATTTGGGCACAACGGATAATGCTCTGTAACACTAGTGCTAATAACACTACGAGGCAACTGTGTACACATGACTGTGATTGAAACCAGTGAGGAAATCGTTTGTGCACAGATAACCGTAAATGTGCGAAAACATATCAGTATCACTGTGTTTTCTTACTTGGTTTTTTTTTGTGTTTTATCTTTGCTAAAATGGTTACAGTGACTCACAGCAGGTATTTTTTTTTTCTTTTGCATGTTTCATATTATATGGCTTCAGGCAAAACAGTGTGTTTGTCTATGTACCAACACACTGCAATAGCACCTTTTATTATCTCTGCAGCTTCTTTACTGCAATGTTTCTATTTAAATGTGTTTTATTTCTTATTATTTATTGAAATATAGGAACATTTTAAAAAGTTAAATTGCTTTTTTTGTTACCTTAAAGCTGTCATTCCATGGTTATTTCATTAATATTGTTGTGTTCTCCATGTGTTTGAATACATTGTGTCTTGGTTCTATTCAACAAAAACATCCAGATTGTTTTGTTTCCAGCTGTTTTTGGAGGGTAGAAAAATGACTGGAGGGCGAACAACAGAGTTTACGGATACTTCCTCATACATGTCCGTGACACAGTGATGAGGCGTCTCCGATTGGCTCAGAATGTATGAAGGAACACTCCCCTCTCCCCTCTCACTCTCACTCTGTGTGTGTTTACCATCCCAGAGTAGCATCCAGCTAGGTTTCCAACATTAAATAAATAAATATAACATTAAATAATTATTAAATGTCATTAATTCATTGAAATTGGAATTAAATACATAAATGTGGTATTAAAGGTGTCATTAAAATACTGATTCATTTTGGGTAAAAAAAAAAAAACTAAAAAATTACCCAAAATACTTTACTAATTAATTCATTAATTATTTCATGGTTCTTGTGTTGCAGTGGATCATGAATTTATTTTATCTGTTAACTTCATCCATCAAAGTTGGTGAAATAATGTATATATATATATATATATATATATATATATATATATATATATATATATATATATATATATATATATATATATATATATATATACACCTTTAATGAATTAATGACACATTTTATCTATTTAATTCTCATTTTAATGAATTAATATATTTAATTATTTAATGAGTATTTATTTAATTTTGGCAAAATATGCTTGATTTACAGTAATAATCCTATAATACACTGCATTTATATGTACAGATGACATGCTAAATTACTTATATAAGAATTATTAATTTATTTCACATTTAGTCTTATAATTCATTGATATTCTTTAAGTATTTTGCTCATTCGTCATTCAACAGCCACCTGCATGTACTGAGTGTTACCACCAAAAGGATTAAAAAAGTCAGTGATAAAAAAAAATCTTTCAAATATATATATCAGTTATTTAGGCCAGTTTTAAAGTTTTTTAATGAAAAGTTACTGCAAATAGTGTCACAACATTTATGGGAGGGAGGTGAAGTTACTGATTGTGAAGCTGTGTAGAGGCTAATTGGACAATCCAGATTGATGGCATGCACTTTAACCGTGAGAAATAATTGCTTGTCAGTTTTAAATTGATTAATGAAAGGCCTCGAATAAAATAGGATATTATTTCATTGCTGATTATATGGTGAAGATACTGTGTGACTGAGAAATAATGAAATCCTTTTACATCAGATTCAACACTGGGTCTAGACGTATGTGCACAAGGTGAAGCTTTTCTATTCATGACATTCTGTAGATCTAGAATTTTAGATTTCAAACTTTGAAACACTAGGTATGTTTGTATGTGCTTAGAGAAATATGAATTATTACCTTACTCTGATTAAAATAGAAAATTTCAAAGTCATGTAAACAACTTAATCAGAGTGGAATCGAATAAAATTGGAGTTTTAGAAGTCGAAGTAACCAAGTCCAATAATGCGATTGTAATGGAATTTATCCATGCATGTAAACCAACTAAGACTGGCCTGGACACGCCCCCTACAGGAACTGACCTGAGTCACCATGACAACACAGATGTTACGTGGTCTGTATCATCACGGCTGTGATCTGTATCTCCACGGTTGTGATCCGTATCTTTATGGTTGTGGTCCGTTTCTTCATGGTTGTGGTCTGTATCTCTATGGTTGTGATCTGTATCTTCATGGTTGTGGTCCGTTTCTTCATGGTTGTGGTCCGTATCTCTATAGTTGTGATCCGTATCTCTATGGTTGTGGTCTGTATCTCTATGGTTGTGATCTGTATCTTCATGGTTGTGGTCCGTATCTCTATGGTTGTGGTCCGCATCTCTATGGTTGTGGTCTGTATCTCCACGGTTGTGGTCCGTATCTTCATGGTTGTGGTCCGTTTCTTCATGGTTGTGGTCCGCATCTCTATGGTTGTGGTCTGTATCTCCACGGTTGTGGTCCGTATCTCTATGGTTGTGGTCCGTATCTTGATGGTTGTGGTCCGTATCTTGATGGTTGTGGTCCGTATCTCCACGGTTGTGGTCCGTATCTTCATGGTTATTGTCCTCCTTCTACTACGTCTGCTTCAAATTGTTTAGCAATTGTTCTTCTATGGTGCTAACCAGAAGCATGCTAATGCTATTGGGGTGTCTCTTGCAGGCATGTAAACGCAGACTCCTGGGAAATTCCAGTTAATTGGAGTAAAGAAATAATTAGAATTTCTAAGTGCGTGTAAACGTACTGACTGAGTCTGTCAAAAGCTGAAAAGATCGTGTATAACATTCCTCCTTCCTGACTGTTGTCGAGGAGGCCTTGAGAGACAAAGATGTTTTTTTTTTCCTTTGGCCTTGTGTTTAGCCTAGCCTTGAGTCGCCCGAGGCACTGGCTCATGCGTTCAGCTTCCGTTTCCAGAGTTAAAGCTGATGATGTATATTAAATGACATAGGTCTTCATAAGTGTCACTGTCTCACAAGTCTGATGAAGACTAATATCTGCGGTCCTTTCACCAGCTGTGCTTTTGTCTTTTATCAGTGCAAGGATACAGTGAGAAGAAGTGCAGAGCTCTGGGGGGGTGGGGGGTGTTAGTACAGAGCAACACAGCCCACATGTGGAAAATAAACCTAATGTGTTTTCTTCAGAAGTACATGAGGTCAAGGCCAGTGCATGTCAGAAAGCCTGTGTATATTTATCTGAAGAGAATATTCTGTGTAAGGAAGCTTCTCCCAGGGAAGTCACGTTCAGTTTAGGTCTGACTGGACCCACAAAGCAGCGGCCTTAAAAAATACAACATGTCAGTGGAAATAAAGCCAGTGTTTCTACTCATACTAATTCACACAGTCATCTCCTTTACTCATTATTGCAGCTCTTTCTCCCATTTAGAAGGACTTATCTTTGTTTAATTTTAAAGACAGATGAAAGCAACAGAGCTAGAAAATCCTTCCTCCCACAAGCCATCACACTCTTCAATAAATAATAATCACACATTTTGATATATTATATAATATATATATATATATATATATGTACATATATATATATTTTTTTTTTAAATATATATATATATATATATAATTATAATTATATATATATATATATATATATATATATATATATATATATATATATATATATATATATATATATATAATTTAATATAAAAATCTCTCTCTCTGTCTACATAATCACACATTTATTTGTTTTATACTATGCACTTTCTGTAAATAATACTGTAACTACATTCTTTACTACTTTTCTTTGCACAGTTAACTGTAAAAATGACACTTTAATATGTCATTACACCTTAACTACTTTATTTTGCACCTGACTTTATTTTACTTGTATGTGAATGATGCTGTTGGTTCAAAGCAGTTTCCCAATTGTGGGATCAATAAACTCATTCTATTCTATTCTATTCTATTCTATTCTATTCTATTCTATTCTATTCTATTCTATTCTATTCTATATACTTGCTCTACACCATTTTTGACTTCAGCTACCCGCTGCCCACATATTTTCTAAGGTGACTAATCACCATTTATGATAATATTATCCTCCATTTTGCATCTTTATCAATGTAATTTAGGTATTTTCTTACATTTAATCTGTGGATCATGTAGACACTCATAAAAGCTCACAGTACATTCAAAGGTGGTTGAATCAGAAACAGAAAAAAATTGGGATTAATTTTCTGTTAAACTCACCAGATTGAGAATCCAAGTCATATTTTTTTACTGAGAAACAAAAAGACAGTCCAGGTATTGTGCTCTACCTTTATAAGAAGACCCTCTTTTTTTAATTATTATTATGCAGTCACACAGAAAAGACGAAGTAAAAGTGGTTACAGCTGACATTTGTGAGAGAATGGTCAGAGACAGTGGTCGTTTCAGGAAAAAAATGCTTCCATTGCCATTTGCCATTATTGATCTGTAAATTATTTATCACGTTCCAAAATTATATAATTACAAACCTGATTTTCAAAGATGAATATCACTGTGATTGTGATAGAATCCAATGAGTCACAGATTACGGTGCAGTCGAGCGAGCTTGGATGCTTTTCAGATGAACGTCTTTGCATCAGTGCGGTATCTAGTAATCTACTTAACTGCCAAAGAAACACTATTTTCAAGTAGGTCACTATTGCTGATTTTTCTACATATGAGCTTCTCCCAATCCTAATAATTCTCCAGCTGATGGTGACTACATGAATTTATTCCAAATGTCTTTGCTTTTTTAACATATTATATTTAATGTACAATGTCAAATTAACACTATATATGATGGATCTGAAAACCTCAGATGAAGATTTTCTCTGAAAAATCAATGAATTCAAACTGGATGAAGGCAACTAAAACTGTTTTAGCTTAGTGGAGTTAGCTGATGTCAACAAGCAACTGGCTCCAGCACAAAGCAGATTCCAACATAAACTTCACATAAGAACATGTTTGTATAAACCTTAGATTGTGTGTCTAAGTTAAAAACTGGACATAACGTACATTAAATTCTCAGATGGGTAAAAAGTTTTTGTGTTTTTAACAGTTTTTAAAATACATTTCCACATCCGCATATGTTTTTTTAACCTTTGTTTTAACACATCTTAACATTTTTGTGTGTTTTTAACAGTTCTTAAATACATTTCCACATCTGCGTATGATTTTTAACAACTCATTTAACATATATTTACATTTTCTTTTAATTTCACTTCAGGTGTGAGTTTGCCCCTCACATGTACTTAACCACATGTTCACACATTTATTCTTTTTTATTCAGGTTTATTTTTTCCTCATGCCACGCCTCCCTTGGAGCTCTCTGGCGCCCCCAAGGGGAGGCCCACCTCACTATTTGAAAACCACTGGTCTAGGAGTTACTGCCTATTTTATTTGACAGTATATCAGGTAACACTTTACATTATGAATCGCTAATAAGGTGGTAATTCTTCAGTGAAGTTCAGAAAAGATAAGGATGCTATGAAATCACGTTTATAATTCTGCTCAATAATTATGTTTGTATTCTACCTTAAAACAGTGAAGCATCTGAAACCAACGGAAACATGTGTAAAATATACAGTTTGTGCTTAAACAAGGGAAAAGCAACCAGTAACCATGGTAACCAATAATGGTTAGCCAGCCTGTTCAACTTAGCTATTATATATCAATCTAGCAGACTTAGCTAGCAGTAGCAGCTATGTTAGCATACAGTAAGCTAGTGTACTATGGATAGGAGGAAAAACTAACATATTTCACACAATTTCATAATCTTGTCACACATCACATCGAATTTACCATAGAATTACCACCTTATTAATGATTTGTTACTTGTAATAAGCAGTTACAAAGGAATTATTATCATGAAATTATATCCAAATTACCACAGAATTACCAACTTATTAGCGATCCGTGATGTAAAGTGTTGCCATATATTGTTTGTTTGAACAACAGAAAGGAAAAAAAAAAAAAAGCAAAAACATAATAACACATGAACTGTATTTTTCTTGGGCGCAGTTGTAGACACTGCCGCGCAGATTGACCTTTTCCAGTCACATTTGTAGGTGACTGCAGTTGGTTTTAGATCAACATACTTTTTTTTTTTTCTAGAATTAATTGACAAAGTGAAGTCAGGCCCAATCTCAAGGTCAGTAGGAATGATGGAGATTGCGTCTCCCAAGGGAGGCTGTACTCTGTCATCTGTAGCATTGTGAAAATGTAAGAATGTGTCTCAAGGCCTCTGGTAAGTTGTAAATCTGACAAGAGGCGGACTGTGCAGCCATTTGACCTTTGGACCCACTTGATGAGAGGGTGCTGTGCAGGGTTTGGTCCTGGGAATATAGACGTAGACTGTATAAAGTTGATGTAGTGTGTTATAAGAGAAGCCCAATGGAAGGTCGACTCACTTGCACTCACACTAAGTCAATACAGATGAAGGTAGGGATGCACCGTGACATCCTGGCTCTTCTGTCCTTCACTATTGTTTTCATCCGGCTGCACCATCTGTCACCGTACAAAGAGCTGGAGCGTTTCAATGACAGTAACAGTGTTGTATGTCAGCAGCATCTCTATTTTGTTTTTTTGTTTTTTTTACCTCTGCCCCCCCCCCCCCCCCTCTTCCCTGAAGAGGAGAGGGACATTGTCTTTGGTCCGGTTTGTCTGTCTGTAGGTTTGTTTGTAAGCATATTTACGCAAAAACTACAAAATTGATTTTCATGAAATTTTCAACAAAAGTGTGAGGTAGTCCAGAATAGATGCCATAAAATGTTGGTGAATGTAGGAAAAAGGTCAAAGTCACCAAGAATGTGTTTTTTCAATGATAAGAGATGGGGCAAATCAGGTCAAATGTGTGTAGGGGGGTGGGGTTTGTTATGCCTGTTTTTGTTTTTTTACTTCATTTCGAACTTTTAAAATAAAATTAACAATACAACAGAAAACAATTTGGCAGTAGTGTAAAAAAAACGTACTAGACACTAACCAATGGTACCCCGCACAACAAACACACACTTTACCTGATTTGCCCCATCTCTTATCATCTTCAATTGCAAGGTTGGCATTTCTGAGGATTTTGTTTTGCTCCAAATCATTTTACCAGTGTGGGATTGAAAAATTCTACTGTTATTAACCAAATATTCCATTTATTTACTCAATTTATTTGTTCGATTTCACATATAGGAATGTCATTCTCAGCAAAAGTGTGCAGTGGTCCAGACATTGGTAGAGTGGGTTGTCCAATAACTGAAGGGTTGGCAGTTCAAATCCCACTCAGTTCTAGTCAGTCCATTGTGTCTTTGGGCCTCCAGTGCCACTCACACTGGTGTATGAATGTGTGGTGGTCGTGGGAGGGGCCGTAGGCACAAAAATGTCCGCCACGCTTCTGTCAGTCTGCCCCAGGGAAACTGTGGCTACATATGTAGTTTACCACCACCAGAGGGAGAATGTGAGAGTGAATGAATAGTTAGTCACTAATGTAAAGTGCTTTGAGTGGCCAACAAAGTGCTATATAAATCCAATCCATTGTTATTATTAAATAGTCCAACACTTGCGACACCAAACGATAGCACAGACCCAAGCCGAACCCACAATAACTGTGCAAACACATCAATGAACAAATGGGTTTGTTTGGCTAAATTGTCAAATATGGAAGAGGGACGAACCATTTACATGTCCTCTGTCCTGGCAAGGTAACTATCCTTGGCTTTGACTTGACAGGGTCAGCCTGCTTTGGCTTTGTCTCCTCTCGGGACATCATTAAATTTCTGTTTCCAGCACCTGAGCCTCTTTTAGGCATCCGATCACGTCCCTCCCGATTTCCCAGAGCTATAATGTGATGTCCTCGTTCCATGCCCTGGCTCAAATTTTTAAAATCTAAAGTTTCTCCCAAGACTGGTGACTTTTTATTCTGTTGTCTGTAGAGATGAGTGTGTGTTGGATGTCCAGCTGAGCAGACATTTACAGATCATTACAGGACTTGGCCTAGATTGTGACACTGAAGGACATGGGCATTAAAAATGATCACCGTCAAGAACTGTGCTCTAGAAAGTGAAACAAGAGAGGGAGAAAAAAATGTCTTCACCTGTCAAGGTCAGGATTAGGAAGTTATGGAAGACTAAAGCTGCCAAAATTAAATAAATAAATGTATCATTACATAAATAATTAAATATGTCATTAATTAATTAATTTAAATTGGAATTACACAAATAACTGTTATTAAATGTGTCATTAATTCATTAAAATACAAATTAATTTGTGGTAAAAAAAAATAAAAATAATTTCACTAATGAATTATTTCATGGTCCTTCAATATGGGGGACTAAAAGTGTCAAAATTAAATAAATACATAATTAAATAATTAATTAAATATGTCATTAATTAATTAAAATTGGAATTACACAAATAACTGTGTTATTAAATGTGTCATTAATTCGTTAAAATACAAATTCATTTGTGGTAAAAAAAATAAAATTTAAAAAATTTAAAATTAATTATTTCATGGTCCTTCATGATGGAGGACTAAAAGTGTCAAAATTAAATAATTAAATATGTCATTCATTAAATACAATTAGAATGAAATAGAAAGATCATTAAAATATCAATTCATTTGAGGAAATATATATTAAACATAGTATTATTTAACTAATTAATTATTTCATGGTCCTTGTGTTGCAGTGGATCATGAATTTATTTTATCTGTCAACCTCGCCCATCAAAGTTGGTGGGCGGGGCTAACGCACATCTCGTCAAATCCACTCCATTGGGAGTGTCGGACCAAGAGTCTAGATTTTTAGCAGTTGCCAAAAAAGTTTATTTTCCTTTTTAGTTCTACTTTTGGTCCAATACACTATTTGAAATTTACTACAAACTATTCAAATCTTACTTGAAAAACTAAAATGTTTCCACGGCCACACCCCTCCCTTGCTGATGAGCCCCCCCCCCCCCAACACACATGTGATGACAGAATGGGTAAAAGAGGAAACCAAACGTTTACCGAATAAACATGAATATTACAAATCACACAACGACATGTTGATATTCATCTTCTGCATGAAACAAGTCAAGCTTTTAATTTTGAAATTGTAATTAACTGCAGCCAACGCTATATTTAATTCAATTGTCTAAGTGGAACCTGGTGAAACAGCGGATTTCAACTACAATGTCGAACAGATTTAACAAATGTTATATGGACTGACTTATACACCATACAAGGCAAGTCAATACGCCATTCATTCCAAGTGAAAAGCAATACAAGTAATGAAGCATTCAAAATTAGTATCCTATATTTGAGCATGTCACAAATATTCAAAAATCATGTCCCGTCCCTAGTTAATAGCACCACCCAGTGTATGAGAATGTGTTCACAAGTTCTGCCTCAGTCCTTTATCTGGAATCCACTTGACTTGACTTGTTGTGCAGGGGAACCAATCAGCTGTAATATTTAATTAATTAATGACATATTGAGTGAATTATGTAATGATGTATTTATGTAATTTGGGCACTTTTAGTCCTCCATAGTGTTACATTTGAATGGAAATTATACGTATTAAATAAGGTGAACCTTCAACAGGACCTGAGATTTTCTTTTAAGCACATGTCCTCTGAGAAGTCATCCAGATGATATATTACCACCACTTAATTAAGTGCAAGAGTGCAAGATAAAAACTTCTAATTCACTGTTTCAGATAAATCCTCTGAGGTGCACATCTTGTTTTGTTGAGTTCTGTGAATAATGTTCATCATTAATTCAACTCAGATTTTTTGTTTTAATTGGTTTAAATAAATTCAAATTTCCATGACCTTGTCCACAATTTCAGCTCTGGGTTTCAGATCTTTTCTAACACTTGCTTTAAAATAGCGTCCCCACGAAAAGTCAGGAAAATTATGGCAATTTTTACAGATTAAAATCAGACTAAAAAGGAAATACAGTAGAGCAATTCCATGTAAATGTCAACCTCACCCTCAAAAACTAAAGTATACAGCTGCAGTCACTGAAATTCATATTTGTTTATTCACCTGGCGGCCATTTTTAAGCTCCAGGGGTACGGAAGTTAAACAGAAGTACTCAGTTCCACACGTTGTCAATCACTGGCTTCAGTGAACGTTTGGGTTGTCAACATCCCAATCTCTCTGTCATGCCAGACTTAACGATCGATATTGTTGAAAAATGGGCGCATAACAACTGTGATTTTCCCCGGGCTGCCTTGCTGAAAGGCTACAGTAACTGGGTTCAAGGCTACATTAAGTTTAAGTAAGCTACCACAAAATGGAAAGCATAACATAGAAATAGCATATAGAATGTAGTGTTTATATATATATATATATATATACATCATATTTTATGGAGGTAAATAAGTTTAACCAATTGTAAATAAAATCAATTGACCATAATTGGTAATACTTTACATTATGGATTGCTAATATGGTTGTAATTCTATGGTAATTTCGATGTAATTTCATGGTAATAATCCTTTGTAACCACTTATTACAAGTAATTTCCATGCAGTTTTCATTGTAGCGATGAATAACAATATATATTAACAGTGTAAAAATTATTTTAATTCAGGTTCCACATAAAGAATAAATTGGGTCAGACCAGTAAAATATGATCATGATTACCTCGAAATAATGAAAATTGTAGATTTTTTCCTCGTTTTAGTGTAAAAAAAAAAAAAAAGGAAAGTTATATAAAAAAGCTTTAGATTGACAAACTATCTTTATACAAAAAATGTGAATAACCTGAGATCTTTTAAGATATGTCAGTGTAACTTTACTAACATTCTGCCTGTTTTTAAATGTTTTGTGCATTTATATTTGTAATTTTAGTTATAAATTCACTTGTTTTTCTTAAGACATGTCAAATTGTTGATGTTCTTCACATTTTGAGGGAAACTTTATAGATATAAAAATGATCATAATGTAATTTTCCTCTTTTCACTGTTATTATTTTACTGGTGTGGTCCTTTTCAGATCATATTGGACTGAATGTGGAAGTGAACTAAAGTGAGTTTGACACCCTTGATGTAAACAATCCCTCCAGTTGCCGTGTTGTTTTAAATCACACCATATGAAAACTGCTGAATACACTCAGTACAGCCGAGCTTCCAGTTGTCTGAACCCTTTAGGTCAAACTGTTACTGTCAAACATCTGCTGACATAAAGACATGCATACTCATGAAGTTCTTTCACCCTGAATTTAACTCTTCATTGGCAAACATGTAACAAACAAATAAACATAACAAGAGATAAATACCAGGTAGTCAATTACTGTTTGGTTAAATTCATCATATGTGTTGACTGTGCATTTCTTTATGGTTGTGGTTCTTCACACGTCATCACTTTATCGGTTATAACTCAAGAACAGAACTTTCTGATTGGTACCAAACAATGTAGAATGAAGATTTACACCATTCATGTAATTGGTGTTAACACCTACAACAGTTAAAAACACTGTAAACTTAAAAGGAGCAGCTCTTGTACATCATCACTGACTTCCTTCTTCTTCTGTAGTGCTGCATGTCAACGCTCAACTGTTGTATCGACTCGTTGTATTGTTTACATGTAGTTGAGGCTGATCCTGATTCAGATGTCACAAGATCATGTTATGGGTCTCTCTCTCTCTCTCTCTCTCTCTGTCTCTGTCTCTGTCTCTGTCTCTGTCTCTCTCTCTCTTTCCATCAGGTTTTCCTTCAAGTGCTGTGGCCATATACTGTATAGTCACAGTATTAGAGATGTGTCAATAAAGTGCATATAGTGTTTTTAAGCACACAAATAACTTGCATTTAATTTAATGTAATTTTATTTTAGATTTTGGGGGGGGGGGGGCAGGGTAATAAAGCAACAGCAGCATCTATAAAAACAGTTGATAAAATAAAGGTAAAATAGATGAGTTATGTTGATATTCAACACAGAGGCTATCATCAGTCTGTGTGCAGAGGGTTCTGGGAGGGACCAGAGCGTACCCCCCACGGACATACCTGGACTTAAATAAACACTCTCAAATTCAAACAGAAACCATGGAATAAAAGTGAGTGATCAGTATATGTAATTATTAGGCCCTCGCCGTGGACCACGTCTGGCTCAAGGCCGATTGACTCTGCTGTGATCGCAAGGGACGGAGCCTTTTGAGCTCAAGTTTTTCCCCCTGAACATCCACGAAAACTCACTAAATTTTCCACAGACTTCAGAAGTGTGAAAAATTGCGAGTATTTATAGTTTTGTAAAAGTCGGTAAAGACTTAAAAAGTCAAATATATTGTATTAGGCCAGATCACACCCAAGTGAAGTTAGAGCTAAGAAAATGTACACCAATTTGGCTGAAATTTGAAATTTCTTGGGTCTACACCTGTTTGTCAAATTAAATTATTATTTTACTCTATAGATTATTTTACTCTATAGCGCCCCCTACAGATTTGCCAAATTCACTGTTAGTAAAATAGCATTAGATCGGAAACACAGAATTCGCTGAAATTTGACTCAGTTGTTAGTCTTGCAGTTCTACACCCATTCAACGCAAAACATTTCCAAAAAAGTCACTATATAGCGCCCCCTACATATTTATACAAGACCGTGTGTTTCTGGCTGTCGGCGGCGGTCACACAGGCCGTTGCGAGGGATGGTGAAGGCCTTTGAGACAGCTTGAATTTTTTTATTTTTTTTCCCTGTTGCCTTTCTTTCCTCAGCGTCAGGTTTGTCTTGGAAGCTCCGCCCCTTTTCCATTGAAAGGAACATTCTACCGTTTATCTGTGCCTGGCATTTATCCTCATGGTTGTAGCAGATTTATTGTGACACAGATAAGACAGCCCACATTGCCACCAAAAATTCCGTTTACTCTTCAGGCCGAGCTAAGATAAGATTTTGTGTTGGATTTTGTCTCAGTTGAATAGATGATTCCAGAGCGTGTGTTACAGGGATTCTTGGGTAATTGTTTCAGCTGATCTGTAGCGCTAGACTTATCTGCTATGACTGACCACAGATACACAAAGTGCTGAACATTGCAACCTACGATCTGAGCTGATAACACTGTCAGATGTTGTAGTAAATGCCCGAACTGTCCTGTTTGTGCACTAGAGCGTGATAAAATGAGATTCTACCTTTGATCCTATCTGTTTCCCTTACTGTCCTCGTGTCCCATGTGGATGCATTTGACCCAAGAGCTGATGCTTATTAAAGAATAGGAATACCACCAGTGTGTGTGTGTGTGTGTGTGTGTGTGTGTGTGTGTGTGTGTGTGTGTGTGTGTGCGCTTGTATTCCTAGCTTTCTGTGGACATTGATATGTTAACACACTCACCCCATGGGGACCTCTGACACTGTGGGGACCAAAATTTAGGTCTCCACTAGTACAATATAAATCAATGTGAAAAATGCAAATGTATGCAAATGATGTCCCCGATAAACACATTAACTTGTTATTTCCAGATGTCCCCATGAAGCATGAAGGAAACAGATATAAAGTGAAACATGTGTCAAAGGTTTTCAGATGTTTCCTTTTTTTTAAGTTTTTTTTTGTTTTGTTTTAAATAAAAAACTTTTTTTTTTGTGGGGGTGTCCGAGGGCTTCTTTTCCTACAAGTGATGTTTACAAACTGTATTCCTATCTTTCTGGGGACATTGATATGTTTACACAGTCACATCATGGGGACCTCAATGGCTACTTGATTACAAACTTGGTCCTTATAAGACATGTAAATGAGTACTGTGTGTGTGTGTGTGTTTGTGTTTGTATCTTTAAGGGGACATTAATATGTTTACACAGTCATGTCACTATGGGGACCAAAATTCAGGTCCCCACAATGGTTAAATATAAATAAAGGCCCCACTAGTAAAATATAAATGATGTGGCCCTATAAATACAATAATTTGTTATTTTATGGAAGTCCTCGTAAAGCATGAGGGAAACAGGTGCAAAGTGAAACAGGTATTTTTCAAAGGTTTGAAGATGTATTTAGTTTAAAAACGAAAAAGTTTTAATTTTATGTATTTTTTAATGTTTATTAATTTATTTATTAATATTTTTAAATATTATATATTATTTATTTATTTATTTTTATGTGTGCAATGACAATAAAGTCTATTCAATTAATTTTTTATTTAGTTAAATTTAAAATGTTTATAATTATATACATATATATATATAAAATTAAATAAAGGTTTACACCTACTATCCAATCGCTACTTGATTACAAACTTGGTCGTTATGAGACATGTAAACGATTGTGTGTGTGTGTGTGTGTGTGTGTGTGTCTTCCAACTCCTCTCAGTTCAAATCCAGGCACTGGGACATTTGAGAGGTTTAATGAGTCTGTGCTAATTAGAAAACAGGAAATGTCAGAGCAGGTGCAGGTGAAGGAGAAGCAGTGTGGGGACACAGAGGGACTGCAGGGCTCTGTGGAAAGGTCACACCAGGCAGCTGTGTGCCCACAGTGAAGGATAGTATATGACACCAGGACACAGCCAGTGACCCAGCACACTCAGACTGTCCTGACACAACACGCTCTGCTTGGCATAGCTTCTACATGACACACCTGCTTTCTGACCCGCTTTCATCTCTGCAAAGAGCACAAAGAACGGTCGCCTCACATCCAGAATGTTTGATCCAGCTGCACAGTGAATCAACTCTTCTCCTTTACTGCGGTGGCAGCTACAAAACTGTTTTGAATTAAATTTGGAAACTTCATTACCCGACATAATGTGATTAAAGTCAAGTCGACAAGGCATTATCAGACGAAGAACAGAGCGAATCTGAAACCTCTCAGTTGGTGGGGATGCTCCTCTGTACTCTAATGGTAATTTGTGATTCAAGCTGATGAGATGCTAGTATTTCTACATTAAAGCTTCTTCAGTTCACTTCGGTTTTATTTCCAGCACACGAAATCATCAAAACATCAACCAAACTGGTCAACAATATTGTTTTTATACTGAAAAAGTAGTGAGATAGAATTGAAACTTATAAACTCCACCCTTGTTTGACAAATTAATAATCAAATAAATTCTGCTTCCATGCTTTAACACACACTCTGGCACCATTTTCTTATGGTCTGTTTTAAATTAGCATAATTATTCGCTACGTTGTCCAATGTTAATAATTCAAACTGTCTCTGAAAGCTGCGGAACAGGGTTTTATGATGATATTCAACATTAAAGAGACATTTATTGTCACATACAAAGTAAAAAAGAAAACAAAAAAAAAAAACCTACAGGTTTAAAATGTCACAGATATGATTTTACAGCTATACATAATTTGAAAGTTCATCATGTCTAAAGTCAGTTGACATATACATCACTAACAACAACACTGCGATTTTAATGATATTTAATTCACAAAGCAATTCAAATTGACTACACATTTCACCTACTTATTTCCGGGACTTTGAACTTTGACCCATGACATCAGCGGAGGAAGACTCCTCCGCTTTGCCCGTGTGAAAACATGGACGACATAAGCAACAACAGCAGCAATTCCAGTGACAATTTAAGCAATTTTTCAGTAGAAATAGGAGAAGCAACAGGTGATTCAGTTGAAGAGGAAAATATTCTTCATTCATATTAATTTGATCCATATGAGTGTTGAAGTGGAGGACGAACAACAACACTACTGCAGACATTGACTGGGATCGAACAGCTGCAAAACACAATGGTCGGCATACTGGTAGTCTATAAACTTATAAACTCCAACAGATTTACTTATGAGCCTTATTCCTACACATTCAGTAGAGTCTAGATTTTCCTTTATCCATATATCAAGTTGTTTCACAGCATCTTGTCTGAACTAAAGACAACTGACTGAGCCCTAGTCCACTGTGCAGATTACAGCCAATTCCATGTTAAAAATGACTGTCACTGTGGACCGGTACTACTGAAATACTTAATATTTAATACTAATTCAGTAGTACTTCAATACTTTACTACAGAGTCCTGCACGGGTTCAGGTACCCGTGAGTGACTCGTGGGTGAACCGCAAATTTTCACAAAACGGGTGAAAAATGTTGTGCTGTGTCGGATACGGGTTCGGTTCAGGTTGGAAGTAGGTGATCGCGGGTCTAATTTGCGGTTCATAGGCTAAAAAGAGCCGTAGGCTAACAACATTTTTATTTGGCTCTGCTCTGTTCAGTATATTCGTGGCAATAAATGTTTCTATTTAAGTTTGGCTATCTGACATTTTCTTTCGGGTTCGGGTCGGATATCGGGTTCATTTATAGCGGGTCGGTTCGGGTGTGTTTTTTTTTTTTTGGCGGAAAATGGGTCGGATACGAGTTTAAACATGACGGGTACGGGCGGTTGCAGTATGTCAAAATCAGAACCGTGCAGGACTCTGCTTTACCATCTGAAAATCACATGCTGACTATATAGCATTGTGACGTCACGTGAAATCAACTTATTCACACAAATTACAGACATTATGACTGGATATGTCATAAATTCACAACATCCTGTTTTGTGTCAAATAAGGTAGAATGAAATAAAATTTTGTGTCAATAAGGTAGAATGAAAACAAAATATGCATAAGAATAGCACTGTGTTCACAAAGGGGGAAAATGGGATGAAATAAGAGCAGGGTCAGTGCAGATGAAAACAGTCTCAGATTACAGTGGAAGTGAATCGACAGTTCTTAGCACAGGCTTTCCCTCTGGCAAATGGTGGCCTGAATCTATAGAGACAACTTCAGATAGATATAAATATTGTTGTGTACATGTGGGTTTCTTTGTGATTCTTCTTGCCGCCTTTTTGAAATTTTTCTTGGAGTTGTTTTTTCTCATCTGGTAGAAAGTACATGGGACAGGTCTACCACTCGCCCCCGAAATTATGCTAATCATAATTTCAGACACTTTCTCCATTATTCACTCCAGAAAAACGAGAAGAGGTGCACAATTGAAATTGCAACACAGACATTCACACAAGACTTCAATTATCACTGGACATCTGTATTTCGCCAAAACACAGTAGTTAATTTGCAGCAGAATTATTACTGAGCAAATCATGCAAACGGCGCATTTGCACGGGACAAAGAACTCACGCTACATTTATATGGAGATGATGAAAACAGAGGATGCAAAAGTGGCGTCTCGTCTTCAGTTTTTCATCCGGTATTTAGACAAGCATATTCAGGAGGAAACCTTGTTTATGCGAAGACGCAACAGTAGGCAAAATACGATTGGATAGTCATGCCAGGTACTGTGATAGACCGCCGACATGTCCTTTTCTGTTTTTGATGTATGTAATTGTGCACCCATCTCTGTTAAGGTATATGTGTAATTTCTGTACAATAATAATAATAATAATAATAATAATAATTAATAATGTTTGTGACATAAAGACACCTGCAACTTGTGCGTTTCTTGCCATTTAGACCTCCCCACTCTGGAAGGAATCTTCAGACTTTTGCATATTCATACCATGATGGTGTCAGCTTTGTGTAAATGAAAGGCACTTCTGATAAAATATGCTGTCATATTTAGTCGCAATCGTCCTTGTGTAAATGGTCCCTCAGACATTATCCGTAATTACTTCGAATTACCAGTGGTCCATAGGTAATAATTATCCCATGCAACTGGGGCACAATTCATGCAAATTACAGACATTATGACCGGATATGTTGTAAATTCACAACATCCTGTTTCATGTCAATACATTAAAAAAGGTAGTATGAAAAGAAAGTATGCATAAGAATAACACTGTGTCCACAAAGGGCCGTTGATAGGGATTCAGTCTGTAAATTTGCTCCACACCCTCAAAATAAGAGCGGGGACTAAGAACTCAGACATTCTCCGTAATTATTCCTAATTACCAGTGGTCTATAGGTAATACTTATCCCGTGCGAATAGGGTATTAGTACATGAGGCCCCTGGTGTTCTGTAGAATCCAAGATGAATGTGATGAAAACAAACCTGATGTAGTTAGTTAAAAAAAAATGTGTTCTGTTTCAGAAAACAAATAATACTTTCAGACTCGTGTACATTATAAACACGGCTGGAAATCCATCCAGTAAATCTGAAGGAGCGCCTACTGAGTGATACACAACATGTTGTTTGATTGAACTGTGAGAACGAAGAAGGGACAGAGTATTATTATCCCTGGGAATTCAATCTGTCAAGATTAGAAAGTGTTTGGTGATTTCATTAATGAGTTGTGTTTCAGTGACTGATCAGAGGCAGAGGGTCTCCACAGTCCAAAATAGTGGAAAACATAATTACTCTGATTGTAATTATTCATTCAAGGCGTGTTTGAAGAATGTCTTTGAAATAATAGTTGAAGCTCAGTGGTTGATCTCTCACTTTGTTAGGCCCGCCCTCTGACTCTATACTTCACTGTGATTTGTCAGGTAGTTTCAGGGAAATCTAGCCAAAAGTTAGATTGAGCGTAACTAGACCGTCCCCGGTAGCAAATTAGATTTGCTGCCACTAGGAGCGTCGAGCGTGACTAGGCTAGGGGTCACAAATATGTGGCCCGAGGCCAAATGCAGCCCATGGGATGAATTTAACATGTGGCGGCCGTGGCTCAGTTGGTAGAGCGGGTCGTCCAATAACTGAAGGGCTGGCGATTCGAACTTTGTGTGCCATCCTGCTGACAAACAGACAAACAATTAACCAACAGACAAACCAAACGGATATTAATACTAATTAATTAAGGTCATGACCTGAGGATGTTTCATGTCATAGCTCTGTAGGATCATGGGTGTTTGAGGACACACCTCTAGCCAAACCTTTAAACCTTTCTGTTGTTTCCCAGCATTTATTCTGTATCAGTTTGGAAGGTTGTGTATCTTTCTCAAATGTTTTACAACTGGTATATAATGTCTTGTAAACCAGCCACTTTCCAGACTAGTTTTATTGCTTCTTGACTGAGAATTGATTTCCACTGAAACCTTGGGACACAAACAAACATTGAGTTTTGTGCGGTTCTCTAAATAAACACCAAAAAGTTGCTCTGTGAAAACTATGTCTACTGCTCCTCTCAAAGAAAACATGTTAAAGGAGTCATTCCATGGTTATTTCATTAATATTACTGTGTTCTCCATTGTTATTGAATACATTGTGTGTTGGTTCTATTTTAAAAAACATCAGCTTCAAGCTAGTTTTGCACAGTAGAAAAACTACCGGCACTTCCTCATACATGTCCTTGACACGGTGACGAGGCGTCTCTGATTGGCTCAGAATGCGTGAAGGAAAACTCCCCCTGGGATAAGCTAAACTAGCTTAGCTTAGCTTAGCTTCAAGAATTTCACATTTTGACCCCAGACTTTATCTTGGAAACTTATTCCAACCAGCATTTAAGACTTGAGTTTTCCTTATCACTAACACACAGTTGGGAACATTTCATTAGTTTTATTCCAGAAACATTTTACTTGTAAACCATTGGTGTTATTGTATGAGCAGATTTATTTTTTCTTCTTTTCTGAAGGTTACGTGTCCAGTACAGTTTGTGAAACTGGAAAAATAAATACAAGACTGTCTGTCCACTCATATGCTTATTTAAAAAATGATGCACCATCATAAGCTACATAGCTACAAAGGCTGATATTCCAGATATACAATTGGCCAAATAATTTTGGGAACTGTACAGTACAAATGGCTCTCAGTGGAAATGAATCACATTTACTGGCTTCAACAAAAGAAACAGTACAGAATTGATTTTCAGCATGCACTAATCCTGTTTGTGTATCCTTCTGTGCTTATTGCTGTAGTGATTCTCAGAGCAGTGAAAGGGATAAGATTAAATGAAAAGGAAGATTTTTGAGGCTGTTCCATTATAAGCTGATACAATTTAAAGTAGAGATTATTCACCTGGAACAAGCAAACAAAAAGGAAGATTCTGCAGCTTTATTCCCCCACAGCCCACTCTGCAAATAACACACTTTACTCAACGTCCTTGTGTAGCTTAATGAAATGCAGAATGACCCCTCATTCAGGTCTCATTAACACTGATAAGAACACGTTTGTTTTATTATCTTTTTTGTTGTTTTTTTAGCTCTACATATGTTAACAGTGAAGTTTAACCCTTTAACTCCTGAGAATTTAGCAGTTCCACAGTAAAAAAATGTTTTAAAAAAGCAGCAAATGAACAAAAACAGCCAAAGTGATCAATAAAAATTAACAAAAAATGAATAAACCAACAAAATAATAAGTAACATGAACACAGACATAGGCACAACTGGAATGAAATTGAAGAAAAATACTGAAATAAAAAAAATACATGTAGAAAAATAAACAAAATAAGCAACAAAATGAATATTTACAAAATAACAAAAAATTTGCAAAACAATAAAAAAAAAATCAAAGAAAGAACTTTTAATTTGGTTTCAATAGTTTTAGTTTTGGCTTTTTTTTCTATAGATCAATTCCATGAACAAAACTCACTAAAAACACAGATTTAAAAATTTTTAATTTTGAATATTTGAACTAAACAATCCATTCAGAATGTGTGAGCGCTGACGCATCAGGGATTAAAGGGTTAAAAAGAAAGGCCTTGTTGACTATGGGTTTGTTTTTTCTTGAAAATAACATGGGAATGAGTTCGTTAGGTTTTTGTACCAGTGATGGTGGTAGAAGAGTTAATTGTGTCCATCTGCAGTTGGGAACAAATGTAGTGAAGTATTATTTATTTATTTATTTTCCCTGTATGATGAAAGCCATGTGATGACTCTATTGAATTCATGTAGAATTATCCCCTGGAACTTAAAAGGACGAAGAAAAATGAAAGGATTAGTGATCCTTTCAGCATCTTGCATGTGGTTCTTTTCATATTTTGAATGCAAAGGAAAATAATAATCAGTACAAACGGCTGAAAAGTATGAATTTAATAAGAAACTAGACCGTCGAGGTGGAATATTGTTCAAATTACACTTATTTTTCTTAAGACATGTCCATTTTTTTCAGGTTATTCCCATCTTTTTTGTATAGATAGTTTATAAAAGTAAATATTTTCATAATTTTAGGTGTTGTTTTGTTTTGTTGCACGAAAACCAAAAGAAAAATGCAGTCATGGTTGTTTCTAGATTATGTAATTTTTGAGATTTGAGATTAAATCAGGCTGAATGTAAGAGCCCTGGTTCAGAATTTCCATATCAATGAATGTCAGAGAAGAAGAACTGATTTGATTTTGGACATTGTCCACTAGCGGGCGCTCAAAAGTTTAATATCACTAAACACTATTTGGTTAATTTCTCTGGAACTATTTTGTTCAAATTTCCGCCACAGCTAATAGGGTCACAGTGAGTGAGTGGATCTGAACCGTTGACCCTGAAAACATACCTCTAGTAGTTGAAGTCTTGTGAATATCATATTGAGGAAATCTTATTTTTCAATAATGGCTGTTTTATTCAGGATCTGATCCAGTAGAACACTTCATTGGTGCTTTATTTATATATATATTGATCTTCTATGGCTATGATTTTTTTTGTGACTGTTTTATACTATGGAGACCTTTTAGCTGTTTTTATATAGAACAGTGTTTTTCCTATTTTCCTTTCATATTATAAATTGTATTGTAATGTATTTTAATCTATTGTAGTGCTGTAGAAAAGCTCAACCAGGGACAGGAGTTGAGAATTATTACAAGCTATAAATTACTCTATATATATACGTCACATCAGCTGCAAGACTGGAACTATGTTTGACTGCATTTTCCCTGTCAAATAAATGAATAAATAAAATGTAATTTAACTATTTATTTATGTATTTTAAATTATTATTTCATCTGTTTAATTATTAATTTTAATTATTTATTTCTTGTATTTTTATGTTGTTCGTGTATTTATGTTTTTTTTATTATTATTAATTTAGTATCAAACAAGTCCCAATGTTCCACTAGACATTTGATTTAAATAAATAAACAAACAAACAAATAATGGGTTGAAAAAAATAAATGCTGCAACATGATCCTTTCAACCATTATACAATCAAATATATTTAAAAGTATTTTTTTTTTTAAAAGTTAAACTTCCTCATAAGGTCATATATACACAAATTGAAAATATGTTTTGCACAAATGTACAATAAAGTCGTCACGAAGCAAAAGCCTTTTCTGAATGTTTCTGATGTGTCATTACGTTTGGAACGCCAGGACCTTCAGCTGTTCAACCTTGTGCTGCCATTGAGATGGATTGAACCAATATTTTTAGACTAATTTATTGTGTGCTCGTCTGCAGACCGTTCTGTTCTTCAATTCCACAAAACTAGAATGTGACTCATCTCATCATAATCTTTTAAGGCGCTCCAAATTACATTACAAACAAGGTCAGGGCACATTCAGAAATAATAAGATTCTGATAATCATTTTTAATCCCCACCACCACCACCACTGCTATTACTCCATGTGATAAATAGTGTTATTTATTTTCCATCAGTACTGTTGCAAATAAACAGTTTTAGTTTCCTCTCTCAGTACGAGGATTAACGCTTTAGCTGCTTCACAAACCCATGTTGTTGAGCTGATCTGGGATCTGTGTGGACACGAATACCAACTCTTTTTAGAGAACCAACTCTTTTTACAGTTCACTAAAAAGAGTCAGTTCTTTCAACTCTCAAGTGGCTCTACAGATTTTTTTTGGTGCTAAAAATGATTTATTACCAACAGAAATCTGAAGTTAGGTGCAATATAAATTATTAATTGGATGAAATAGAAGTACTTTATTGATCCCACAATTGGGAAATAACTTTATCACTTATATTTTATATATCAATAGTCTCTAAATACAAATGTAATTATATAATAAACATTTGATCTGTGTGTAACCCCACCCCTCTGTGTGTAACTCCACCCATCTGTGTGTAACCCCACCCCTCTGTGTGTAACTCCACCCATCTGTGTGTAACTCCGCCCCTCTCCCCGCAAACAACCAGCCAATGCCCCACACTGACCAACCGTGTGTGTGTGAGAGAGACCCCTAATCAGTTCCCAATCAGGATCCGGCTCCCGTTGTTCATAATAACGAGTCGACTCTTAGAGCCGTTTCATTTGCAACCGACACATCACTAGCACCTGTGAGGCTGCAACATCAGGCAGTAAAGGAGACCCCCCCACCCCCCCCTCCCACACACACGCACATACCCTCACCCACCCAGGAACGCTCTGGGGTCAGGTTCATTTAGGTGTGACCATGGGATTGGTCCCACTGGGAGCAATTAGTTCCCACTAAAAGATGCGGAGCGGTGGGAACAGCGAGATGTCAAACAATGGCTTCAGACCCCGTCAGCCAAACGCCTGTTACCCTCGACTCCTGAGAGGAATGAACCGGCAGCACTTTGTGTTTCTGCTCCACTACTCCCCCAGCTGCAGTCATTTCAGACACTGTTCAACATAACCTGCTTCACTCTTTAGTTTGGTGTGTTATTTGTTTGTTTTTATTTAGGGACAATAACTACATTTACATGATGTTTTTTTTTTTATTATTACGAATTAAAATAATGAAATGATAAATAATAAAGCTATTTCTTTCGTGTCTATGTGGAAATGTTAATTCTGAAAAGAGGTTTCCATGGAAACGGGTGTATTGTGCTCTAGTTAGTTGGTCTTTCAGAGCTGGAGGTACTGAAGGTTCTGATTGGAAAGAACGTCCGCTTAACGTCTGGATGTCTACTGGAAGAAAAACGATGGCGTCCACTTTCTGTTTTGCATTTGTTCCAACTATCAACACATTAGTCCAGATACTATATGGGATTTTTGCATTTATTTTTGTAATAATTACGAAGCAGCAGCTCGGCAGCGTGAATTATGTGCATCATTGGGACGAGACCAGGTGCATGTGCAGGACGACCGGAATAATGTGAAAGAGGAATTAACTGTTTACATGGCAGAGGAATTATCGAATTTGGAATTAGGATCGGAATAAACCAGTGACTACATGGAATTCAGGTTAATTCAGATTTTTTTTTCAACTGGAATTAGGTGTTTACATGGTTCATCTGAAAGAGGAGTTAACTTTTATTCTGAATTAAACAGGAATAAAAACTCCTATGTAAACAGGGCTAATGTTACAGAAAAGAAAAGCAGAAATACACCAGGAGACAAGGTGGAATGAACACAACATACTCCCTTTACTAATATAATTTACTGCTGAACACCATCTAGATGAATGGGTAGGTAGGTAGGTAGGTAGTAGGTAGGTAGGTAGGTAGGTAGGTAGGTAGGTAGGTAGTAGGTAGGTAGTAGGTAGGTAGGTAGGTAGGTAGGTAGTAGGCAGGTAGGTAGGTAGGTAGGTAGGTAGGTAGTAGGTAGGTAGGTAGGTAGGTAGGTAGGTAGTAGGTAGGTAGGTAGGTAGGTAGGTAGGTAGTAGGTAGGTAGGTAGGTAGGTAGTAGGCAGGTAGGTAGGTAGGTAGGTAGTAGGTAGGTAGGTAGGTAGGTAGGTAGGTAGGTAGGTAGGTAGTAGGTAGGTAGGTAGGTAGGTAGGTAGGTAGGTAGGTAGGTAGGTACTAGGTAGGTAGGTAGGTAGTAGGTAGGTAAGTAGGTAGGTAGGTAGATAGGTAGGTAGGTAGGTAGGTAGGTAGTAGGTAGGTAGGTAGGTAGGTAGGTAGGTAGTAGGTAGGTAGGTAGGTAGGTAGGTAGGTAGGTAGTAGGTAGGTAGGTAGTAGGTAGGTAGGTATGTAGGTACTAGGTAGGTAGGTAGGTAGGTAGTAGGTAGGTAGGTAGGTAGGTAGGTACTAGGTAGGTAGGTAGGTAGGTAGTAGGTAGGTAGGTAGGTAGGTAGGTAGGTAGGTAGTAGGTAGGTAGGTAGGTAGGTAGGTAGGTAGGTAGTAGGTAGGTAGGTAGGTAGGTAGGTAGTAGGTAGGTAGGTAGTAGGTAGGTAGGTAGGTAGGTAGGTAGGTAGTAGGTAGGTAGGTAGTAGGTAGGTAGGTAGGTAGGTAGGTAGTAGGTAGGTAGTAGGTAGGTAAGTAGGTAGGTAGGTAGTAGGTAGGTAGGTAGGTAGGTACTAGGTAGGTAGGTAGGTAGGTAGTAGGTAGGTAATTAGGTAGGTAGGTAGATAGGTAGGTAGTAGGTAGGTAGTAGGTAGGTAGGTAGGTAGGTAGGTAGGTAGGTAGGTAGATTAGATCCTGCTGAAAGACAGACAAACAAACAAACAAAAGGACCCGAATTTAATACCTCCTTGGTGGAGGTAAAAACCACAAGTACAAGTATCCGTAGAAACCATAGGATCACTAAAGTAATAAATAATAATGGATTGGATTACTATAGCGCTCTTTTTGGCCAGTCAAAGTGCTTCACAATAGTCACCTATTATTCATTCGCACTCACATGTGCCCTCTGGTGGTGGTAAACTACATATGTAGGGCAGACTGACAGAAGCGTGGCAGCCATTTTGCCCCTCTGACCACCACCAAACATTCATACGCCAGTGTGAGTGACACTGGAGGCGAGAGGTGTGAAGTGTCTTACCCAAGGACACAAGGTACTAACTTGAACAGAGCCAGATTTGAACCACAAACCTTTCTGTTACTGGCCAACCTGCTCTACCAACTGAGCCATGGCTGCCTCATATCATTTCCATTTAATTAGTCTTCTATAGATTTCTGTCTGTTTCTTTACCTATACATGAAACTGTTCTGCTTTCATGATAATATCTTTAAACAGTATGTGTTCTTCACCTGTTCGTTAACCCCAAAGTGCCAGTTCCTTCATCAAACTTGCAAATAGGCTTCAAAATTTGTTCTCTTTTTTTCTGCCCGTCAAACATATGACACCAGGGAGCGACGTGTCAGATGTGAACTTGCCAACTGCCACTTCTCTTCAGTCTTACAAAGTGACGCAAAGTACATGAAACTTTTCCAGCAAAAACAATGCCTCTGCTTTCCTTCAAAAGCGTCATTCATCTCTGCCGTTCACCCCTCGGCACTGACAATTTAAACTTCACGCAAGAACAAAAGCGCTCCACATTTTATTCTCAGCGTTGAAAAGGCATAATTTTGTACATGATGCTTTTTTCTACGAAGATAATAATGTTTAACTCACTGCTATTAGCTGCACTTACCACCATCAACATGTAAAGAGACTAGTATTTTTATTTTATTTTTCATTTATTTTTTTTATTTCTCTTTGACAAACTGATGAAAGTTTGGGCATATTTGTACCATCACATGCCTTTTTCTCCGAAGCACAAAGACACCTAGTGACAGGAATTCTTTTCATTTGGCAAAGAGAAGAGACCAGTTGTTATGGTTACAAGTTATAAATAGAGCAGCTAGCAGTGTAGGTGACAAGGGAACTGAGAGTTTCAGGATGAAAGACGGAGATGAAATTCACCCCACAATCCCTTGCGAGCGATCCGTTAAGTTATATGGAAACATCAGCGTAGGCAGACATGGAAACATCAGCTGACAAAGACAAACCTGAGCTGCATCAATGAACGTCTGCAGATAAGCTGCGCTGACACTTAGATCATCAGCTTTTATTTTTGTTTCCTGTTGCTGACTGATAAACTTCTGTGTGAATCACACAGACAACTGTTTGTAGTTTCACACACCAGTCATGAAAACAGTGAAGCAGTCAGTAGGTTTACATGCAATTATTGTCATTACAGCTACAAAATATATTGTTTGAGTGTCGACCTCGCAATGTACATGTGCAATTATTTTTAGTTTTTTAAAATTTATTTATTTACATATATTTTTAAGTAATTAATGTATTTAAATTTTTATTTAATTTATTTATTTTTAATCATTTATTTATTTTCATTTATTCTCATTTTATTTTTAATCAATTATTTTTATTTATTTATTATTTAGTTTTTAATTTATTTGCCTTTTTATTTATTTATTAATTTAATTACATTTTATTTATTTGTTTGTTTTATTTTATAATTATTATTAAAAAAAAATTATTCATTTATATATTTTCATTAATTTATTTTTACCACTGCCATTTCATATATACTCCTGCATATTTTTTTCCTATTACAAATTCGCATTATATATCACAGGTTGTTGTTTTTTTTTAAATCACAATGTCAGTTTTTTCCAAAATCGTGCAGCTCTATTGCCATCCATATCTTCATGGTTGTGGCCTTATACTACAATTGCTTCAAATCTAACACTTTTGTTTAGTTATTGTTCTTTTCCTATGGCACCAACTGGTAGCATGCTAACGCTACAGGGCGTGTAACACAACCTCGTGTCGAGTTGAACAATAATTCTAATTTCTCTTGCTGGTTTGGATGTAGACTCAGTTTTCTGGGAAACTCCAGTTCAGTATTTAATCGGAGTAAAGCAATAATTGGAATTTCTGAGTCCATGTAAACGTACTAACTGACGACTGTATGTAGTTTTACAGATCAGTCATAAAACGGTGCAGCAGTGACACGTGGACACTTGGTCTTGTCCACTGAGTCTTTACGCTTCAGTTTCCCCTGCGATTTCTGGCACTTTTGTCACGCACATTGTTCTCTGCCCCAGTGGCCAGCGCCTAATACAGCCCGTAATTAGAAGCAGCTCAAGGATTTAATGAAGAGGCGCTCACTTGATGGCAGTAGCGCTTGAGACGTCGCCAGTGGCTCTGACTTCAAAGCTGCAGATATGGCTCCTCTGCAAAGGCCAGGGAACGCTGCTAACAGATAACAAGTCACAGCTTTCTTTTGATTTGTGGCACGCCAGGGCACTTACAATATAGGTTCCAGAGCCAGCAAGGGCATGCAAATGATTGATCAGTGTGGCACTGCGCGGCCCGCCGAGCAGTTTGACAAGCGGTCCGGTCCGGTAATGATCAGAGTGGGAGGGAAGATAAGATATTCTCCGTGGATTTCCTCTCCCTTCACTGATTTCCAGTCGACCAGGATCACTCCCCAATGTGTTGGCTTCCAGAAACAAACTCTGGAGGAGAGTTATGATCAACTCAAAGGACTCAGGGGGAGGACGATCTATTTCAAAGTCATTTTCAATTCTCTTTGAAAAAAAAAAAAAAAAAAAAGGAATGAATTTTTTTATTTAATTTTTTTTGCAGCTCCTCAGGAAAAGTTAAATGACGTTTGTAATGTATGAATGAATATTAATGACAGTTGTCAGGCAATGCTCTGTTACAGTTTGGAGACGCCGGCAAAGGAGTTATTGGTGATGTTACAGAACATGGTGTTTTGCGCTGCTTTGTAAGGATTAATGAAATAGATAATGTCCTCAGTTGTGTTGCTGAAGGGTTTCCACCCCCGCATTCATTTCATATTAACTACAGTATATTCTTCCAACTTCATCCCACAGATAAGATACTTTCTGCTTCACTTTGAAATGCCCTCAGAATGTATTTAGCTCTTTCATAATTCCCTGTTACATAAGATCTTTCCATAGGGTATAGATACCGTACATTTGTATACAACCTGTCAAATCTGTACAGGCAGTGAGTTCAAAGCACATTGGGAAAGGATTTAGGGGATGAATCTTTCTTTTTTTACCTAAATTATAAATCTCCAGAGCTGATTATGTGCTCTAATCTTGAATTAGGAACAAAAAAAAGCATATGATGATGGAATTCTTCTATTTCATGGTGTTCAAAAACCATTTCAGCAGCACAGTCTTTATCTGTCCCACTGGTCCCCAGATTGTCTTGGTCACAAAAAAAGGAGAAAAGAATGAAAAGGAAAAACATTTGGGATTTTGATCAACTTTGAAGTCCAAACTTCTTGATAAAAAATATGTTCAGACAGGGTATTTACACTGTATCCACCATGATTAGGTTCAAAGAATAGAAAGTTACGGTTTACGTTCCTAGTTTACTTACTTTTTCGCAGTTGGTCTGACGCACATCTGATGAAAAACTCTTTAAAAAACCCCGTGAGAATCCCCAGTCCCCAGTTTTACGGGTTTCATTTGGGGGGGGGGTTACATTTAAAGAGGACATATCGTGTCCATTTTCCACCAGTGAACACAGTTCCCTGGTGTCTCAGTGACCTGTCTGTCACATGCTTTGATTTGATTTTGATTTGAATGATTTATTTCGAACATGTGCAAAGTGCAACAGTAATCAATGCACCAATAATCAATACAACAATAATAATACTACACAATGACATGTCCGAAAAGGAGTAGGATGAAGCATAAGCTTATTTAATTCTACCCCTTCTTCACTTCCCCAACAACCTGAATTCATCTTATAGCAATATAGTGCATAGTACAAAAATGATGATAATAATAAAAATAATAACAATAATAATAATAACAATACCAATAATAAATAGCTGAAGTACTAAACATATACATATATACAAAAAGCAAAACAGAACACAAAAAACAAAAAAAAAAACAAATGAGCAGATAGGAAAGTAGGTAACAAATAGAGTTTTTTGTTTGTTTGTTTTTCTTTTCTTTCTTCTCTTCCTTCTTCTTCTTTTCCCTTTCTTTTTTCCTTTTTCTAATTTGTCTGCATTTTGTTCTTAAGTTTTTAATTTTATTTATTTTATTTTATTTTTCTATTCATTCGCTTATTTTATTAATTTACTTATTTTTTTTTTTTTTTAAATCTTTTAACCCCACAGAGGGGGAGTCAACAGTGCTTGAGATCAATGCATATTCCAGTCTTGCAGCCAAATATTTTAATATTTAGTGCATGTGTGTGACCATCACCAGTCCTCTCCGAAAGCTGAGCAGACATCCCCCATTAGAACTCTCCATTACAAGCCAGTGAGGGCAGTGCTACACCTCAGTGATGTGCAGAGGAAACAGAGACTGAACGAACGGGGACAGAAACCAACAGGCGGTGCTATTGTAATTAAAGACTGCAAGGTGATGTGTTATTCCCAACCACCAACTGTCCATCAATAAAAACATATAAATAAGTAGATCGCAGAAAGAGGAGAAAACCAAACCAGCACAAAAGGAAAAAAAAAAAAAAGATTCAACAAATAAACAATTAAACAAACAAACAATTTTGGTCAAAATATGACAGTGATGCAGATGCAGCAGCCTCTTCAACCTGGACAAACAGCACTTTTTAAACACTCGCTTTTAGTGCCTCATACTTTAATGGAAATGAGCTACAGTTGACTCCGCCCCTTCTCTTCCACAGGGTGTGTCGATGTCAGAACACCGTCACGCTACCATGGCAACTGCATAGTGGGTGAAAACATAGTGGTACGACCGTATATGTTTAAATCAGAGTCAGATATGGAAAAAAAAAGAAGCTCTCAAACTAATTAAAGAACCAAAGATACGACAAGACTTTTCTACATAGTTAGTTCCCTTTGTCACTTTCACATTTTCTTTTAGTTTGTTGCTACACTGACCATAGGGTGTTGCTGGTTGTAGTTCCTGCTAGTAATTCCTGCTAGTTTATTGGGTGTTTATGTACTAGTTAGCAAAGGCTAGCCTCTAAAACTGGTAAAAAAAAAACTTCCTCTACAGTTTTGCTGTGGACAGTTTTGTGGCATTTTTGTCAAAATACTTCACTTCCTGCCCTCCATCTGAAAATATATAGCAATGTGATGTCATGTTAAATCAACCTATTAGAGATGGATTAGTAGAAAAGAAGAGTGGACATTTTTCTTTGTTTATAATTTGAATGAATGAATGAATGCTTTATTTGGAACATGTGCAGAATGACAACAATAATCAACAGAACAATAGTAATAATAATAAGCATAATAATTTAAGGGTCCCCTCACACACAGACAACACAGATTTAGGTTGTAAAGAGGTTGAGGTAAAAAAGTGCATTTTGCATGATACTGTATGTCCCCTTTAAGCTATTGATATGTGTGGCTCATGGAAAAATTACATAAGATGTATTCTTGAACAACACTTTATTGAGCTAAGTATCGAATCCAGTTTTCTGACATAGAGCTGCACACACATACACATATTAATGCTTGTTTTTACCGTGAGAAAAAAAAGTGCACACTGTTTCTAAGGCACTTTTTTGAGAGAAAAGTTTCTTGTAACACCAAGGTCTACCTATGAACAAAGAGGCAGAGGCGTCATCTCTCTAACTGAACAGACTGAGAATAAAAAGATGTTTGTGCAAATTTTTCCTCAATAACACTTGATAATTGTAATCTGATATACGTCATTTGTTACCCTTCCCCCCGAAGAGGAGAGTGGTATTATTTTTTGTTCAGTTTGTTTGTTTGTTTGTCAGCAGCTTTATACAAAATATACTGAACCAATTTTCATGACATTTTCAGTAAAAGTATGAGGTGGTCTAGAATAGATCCCATCTAATTTTGGTGAATGTAGGTCAAAGGTGACAGTCACCAAAAATGTGTTTTTACAATGATAAGCGATAGGGACAATCAAGTCAAATGTGTGTGAAGGGGGCGGGGCTTGCTGTGCCAGGAAACACTTGTTTTATTTAAATCTGGGGCGGGAAATTCATTGTCCTCCGGAGCCACGTGAGAAATTTTAGCATGTTTTATATATTTTTTGCCCTCATTTTTTTTGTGCTTCTTAGTCTATTTTTCTGTAATTTGTGGGGAAATTTGAATTAAAAAAAAAAAAAAAGTGTTTTGATCATGATTAATCAAAATTAATCCAAAGCAAACCTGTGACTAATCTGATTAATAATTTTAATCACTTGATGGTCCAAAAATAAACAAATAAATAAATAATTCAGGTGTAGTTCTCTTATATGTTAAAGCACTAGTTACATCTGGTACACTGTACATCTATAAATTAATAAATGAATAAATAAATAATCATAATTCAGGTGTAGTTCGCTTTTATCTTCAGCCACTAGTTATACATCTAAAAATAAGAAATAAATAAATAATCATAATTCAGGTGTAGTTCTCTTCTATCTTCAGGCACTAGTTGTACATAGGTAGCACCGTACATGGCTGCATGACCCGATCAGCCTGGGAGGGGGGGTTGGTCAAACTGAAATTTCGTTTTGTGATCCTTGGGTGTGCAAAATGACAAATAAAGCTCCTTAATTCTTAATACATCTATAATTAATTCATTCATTAAATAACGGAATTTAGGTGTAGTTCTCCTTTATGTTCAGGCATTAGTTATACATTTAAAAATAATAAATAAATAATCATAATCATAATTCAGGTGTAGTTCTAAAAATATCTTTCCCAAGACAATTCACTGTTAATTTTTTTTTTTGCGTGCGTTATCTGACTAAATGATATTAATATTTTAATCTCATATTATCTGTGGCAGGAGAGGCAATTACTTGGCGGTGATGGAGTGTCACCAGCAAATGAATAAGCAGTTGTCACAGCACACAGCTGAGGACAGGGGGCATCGCAGTGTGAATATAAAGCCTGATATATCCGCAATTAACTTCCACCCTCCATTCCCCTTCCAAGCGTAAATAACATTTATGTTCCAGACTTTCTATCGGTTGAGCTTGTTCTGCAGGGTTAGACATATTATCAATTCATTACAAAGGCACACACGCAGAATCTTTTATTCTCATTAATCTCACAGCCCCCCCTCATTTCTCACTATGTTCACCTAATGAGTATTTATGACTTTCAACTATCTGCACGGATATACAAAACTACATTTTTTTTTTTTTACAAGGATGAAGCAGAAGATATTAAACATAGTTCATAGCAAAATTAAAACTCAACAGCTGGTGTCAAATATGCGGCCCACGGACCCAAACCAGCCCACCGAAAGGTTCAATGAGATGAATCTGTGAAATGCAAAAATTACACCCAAGATTAGCCTAGCCGTGCTAGACCCCCTTAGCAACCCCCTGTGCTACCGTAGTAGTCTATTTATACTCAATCTAACTTTTGGCTAAATTTCCCTGAAACTGAAACACAAATCACGAACGTGAAAAAATCTTTAATCTAATCTTTCTTTTTACAGAAGCGACAACAATCGTTAAGATCCATAATCCACCATTTTGTTTAGTCATTCATGATTGCTCAGTCAACTTTATGGCATCTAACTACATCATCCTAAAGATTACACTGATTGGTTGTAGTACTGTCCCTTTTAGCCCCGCCTCCCCTGACGATAAAGCACAACTAGACCTATATATGTAATTGTCAACCCAAGATATGACAATCAAGGATGATGGAGTGGGTCAGACCATTGAAATACCATCATAATGATCTGTAAATAATGAAAAATTATTTAATTATTTTCCTAGTTAAACAAAAAATGTTGTTTAATTTTGTCTGGCCCATAACTTTTGAACGAGTGATTGGATTGCCACCAAATTTAGTGTGTTCGTGCTGCAGGTCAGGAACATGAACTCGTCTCATCTCATCATCTGAACCCGCTTTATCCTCACTAGGGTCATGGGGGTCACAGGGGGCCTAATCCAGTTACAATGGGTGAAGGCGGGGTACACCCTGTATGAGTCTCCAGTTCATCTCAGGACTGAACATATATAGACAAACAATCACTGTTACATTCACACCTATGGGTGATTTAGATTAACTAGTTAACCTATCAGTGCATGTGTTTGGATGGTGGGAGGAACCTGTAGAAAACCCACGCAGACACGAGGAGAACATGTAAACTCCACACAGAAAGGTCTGGTGTGGGATTTGAACCAGGGACCTTCTGGCTGTGAGGCACGAGTGTTAACCACTGCACCACAATGTATTTAATATATAAGTTTATGAATGGATGAATGGGTGGAAATGATGGGTGACAGGAATCATCTTGGTTCCGGGATATACTTTTAGCAGAGCTGATAGCATAGGCCTCGTTAGCTCATCTGGACAAAGTCTGTGATGAGTTATTGATATCGCGCCTCATCCATCGGTGGCGGCGTCCATCATCTGCGTCGTCCACAATTCACTAAAATCACTTCTCCTTCTCAATTCTCAATGGATTTCAATTCTGAATGAATCATTAGATAGATCTAAGCACTGGGCCTTTGTAAAAAAAATTGTAACAACTTTGTTTATTTTTCCAGTCTGTCAATAAAATCACTAGTCTTCCCTCAAATTGCATTTCTGATTGATTCACTAAGTTCAGTTTCAATCCAGATCAAAGAAAATGATCCAATATTAGTTTCTACCAACAACCTCCTGTGTATCATTTAACAGTTTTAACCACAGTAATATGTCATTACCCACTTACCTACTTTTGTTCACTCAGATGTTACCCCAGATGAGCTTTGGGGGCTTCCTATACCATTCACACTGTTGACATTTGTTGACAGGCTTGGATGAGCACAGGGCCACTGGCACTATTCTTTTTCAAAGTTGCAGCGACTCACTCCAAATTGATTGAGAATGATTGTAATTGGTGGATCACTAGCTACAGTGTGTGTCACGTACCCTTGAAATTAGATAAGAACACATTGAGTTAATTTACCTCCTACATTCAAAGACCTGCGACGTCCCTGCTGTGCAAACTTACATCATGATGTCGATACCCAGATGATATATTGTGCAGATCTACTCCAATCCCTTTGCAACTGATGCCAATAATCAATGAAGGCACACTCTGATGAGGGACTGGGTCTCCCACTTGGGCAGAGATAATAGACATCTATATGCTGGCATTCTGGGCTCCTCAGGGTCATCATCATATGACAGTGAGTGGATAGAAAGCGAAGCTGGAATGAAGCGTTGCTATCATGGGGGGGGGGCACATATGAAGGCATTGATGTGTCTGAATCAGACCAATAATCGTCCCATTTCCCTGCTCTCTTGAGACTGTCAGTAAGCTCCTGGATGATATCTTGTTTACAGCTGTTCACTGTATAGAGGAATGTGTATCTAGGGGGAAGCAAAGACATGTCTTCTGACTGCCTGCATATACTTGGACTTTAGTGCAGAGAAGACTCCACTTTGTCATATATGGGCTGTTACTGAGATGGATCATTAGAAGCTATGACAGGAGACAATTTGACTTTTATTTGTAACATTTTGTGAAAGTGAGTTTTCAAAATGTTTTCAATGGTTAATAAGTCTGATAAAGTTTATATCTTATATTATCTGACATATATATGACACAAAAATCTGCAATTAAACTGTGATTAATCACAAGTTAACTATTGCATGCTATTAATCACAATGAAATAATGTAATTAATTGACAGCACTAATATATACATTATATATATATATATATATATATATATATATATATATATATATATATATATATATATATATACACATACCACGACGGAGTTCCAATGCCCCACCTGTGCTCGACTGCAGAGCCATCTTTGTGTACATAGACGATGAGACACACAACCTACGTCATCTTCGGACCCGAAGGACTACCAAGATATATATATATAATTTTAATTTTAATAAACACATTTACATATTCAATTCCAATTTTAATTAATTAATGACATTTAATTATTTAATGATGTATTTATAGTTGCATCCAAGAGAAGCATTTCTATTGTTTCCAAATGAAAACAGATGGTGTCATTCTTCCTACTTGCCAGTTAAACATGAAGGACATTTGATTTTAAAAATGAGTGATCTGCCAAATGTCTGGGGACACTAGAACTACTGACCTCCAGTGGAAAGAACCTGAATAATAATTAAAATGATTTAGCAGATAAAGTGAGTGGCTTTAGAGCAGTCCAGTTTTTAAACAGGACTTGGACAAATCCAGATGAAATATGTGTGCCGTCCTTAATCCTCTTCAATCATAAACAGCTGTCCTGGGTTATAAATGTGACTGTTGCTTAACCTGCACACAGAGAGAGAGGCTTTTGATCTGGATTTGGCTCTGCCTGGACTAACCTGATCCCCTTTCCCACCATCTGTCACACTTTAATTACTCCTGTTTTTCAAAGTACATTTAGTGAAGATGAACACCATCAAAATACGATCTCACTCCTTTATGACTTTTTTATTACTGTTTTACACACACACACACTTGCACATATACACATACACTCCTACACACACACATACACACAGCTACATACATACACACACACACACACACACACACACACACACACACACTCACAGTTACATACACACAAACTCACAGTTACATACATACACACACACACACACACTCACACACTCACAGTTACATACACACACACACACTCACAGTTACATACATACACACACACACACACACACACACACACACACTCACAGTTACACACACACACACACACACACACACACACACACACACACTCACAGTTACATACACCTACACACACACACACTCACAGTTACACACACACACACACACACTCACAGTTACACACACACACACACACACTCACACTCACAGTTACACACACACACACACACACACACACACACACACACACACTCACAGTTACATACAGACACCTACACACTCGCACATATACACATCTACGGTATATATACACACCTACACACACTCTCATATGTACACACACACATACACACACTTATGCACTCGCACATGTACACACCTATATACACACACACACACACACACTATTGCCTTAGTTATAATTCCTGTGTCTGTATAAAAAAGGGAATATTCATGCTGTTTGTGTTCATAATTTCTGTACATGAGTCAACGTCAAAGCTACAGTTTACCCCGACGACCCCTTATTTTCCAAGAACATAAATCATTAAAGAATTATCCGTCTGCATTTACTCTCTGCTCATAATACATGTTTTCTCAATTTCACATTTGGTTCAGAAGAATGTGACCATTAAGCTAAAAGGCTTATTCACGACACTGTACCGTTTATTTTCCCCAAAGGTCTACCTTATTTTTTTCTCCTATATATTCTGTTCTTTCTTCTCTTTAAACTGGGTGCATACATATGAAGGTGAAGTGGAATTTAATTATGCAGGTTTATTAACAGTAATGAGGGAATAGGAGCTATAAGAGAAAGCTTCATTAGAAGAGGGTTATTTTACACATTTCACACAGGGAATGGAAAAACATATGCAACCTTCTCAAAAACCCCACCCTCCCCTACAGAGGCTGCAATAGAAAAAGAAAAAAAAAAAACCACCCTCCCCTACAATAATACAAATAATAATAATGATACATAATAATAAAAAAGGTATAATAATAATAATAATAATAATAATAATAATAATAATAATAATAATAATAATAATAATAATAATAATAATAATAATAATAATAATAATAATAATAATAATAATAATAATACATTTGTCAAAAAATTAACAATTGTAAGCATCAAAATAAGTAAAGACGAAAAAATAAGCAGCAAAGTCAGTGAAAAATGAACAAAATGAAACAAAAACTGAACAAAATAGGTGACAAAATATCAGATTGATTAAATAAATTAAATAATAAATTAATTAGAATAAAGTTGCCAAAAATGGACAAATGTGACCATAGTCTGTGACAGAGAGAGAGAGGGAGGGTAGGTAGGTAGGTAGGTAGGTAGGTAGGTAGGTAGGTAGGTAGGTAGGTAGGTAGGTAGGTAGGTAGGTAGGTAGGTAGGTAGGTAGGTCTGGTAAAGTGATCACTTCTCTTACAAGTTTTTTGAAAATTTTATTCAGCTATTTTTTATTTAGTGGCATTCTTAAAAGACGTGCAGTGGATTGTGGGTAGTCAAACTGTATGTAAGGATCCACAGATGAGTCCTTGAGTTTGTTTGGAAGGAACTAGATATGAGACCAGTCCTCACACATGCAGACAAATCAATCTGTGAAGAATAGATCCTTGAACAACAGACAGTTGATTTGGATTTTTGATTTGATTTAAATTTATCTCGGTCAATTTAAAGCAAAGTGAAAAAAGATTCATTAAACAACAGAAATTTTATTACAAATAACAGAAACAAGTGGTGTCCGACACAACAAGCCCCGCCCCCCTGACCTGATTAGCCCTATATCTTATCATTGTGAAAACACATCTTTGGTGACTGTGACCTTTGACCTATATTCACCAAAATGTTAAGGGATCTATTCTGGACCACCTTGCACATTTCCTGAAAGTTTCATGGAAATTGGTTGAGTAGTTTTTGCGTAAAGCTGCTAACAAACAGGCAAACAGACAAACAGACACACAAAACAACTCAAAAACAACACCCCTCTTGTCTTCCCTTCAGGACGCAGAGTAATAAGATGGACCAGTCGACCGGCAAAGAATTATTATACACACTCTGTAGAACAAATGCCCCAAAATATACTGTTTAAATGTAGTTTAAGGCTATAAAGTATTTAATACACAAACTCCACCCCTTTCACATACATTTGACCCGATTGGTCCTATCTCTTATCATTAGGAAAACACATTTTTGGTGACCTTGACCTTTGACCTACATTCACCAACATTTTATGGTATTTATTCTGGACCACTTTGCAGCTTTCCAGTAGTTTTTGCATAAACCTGCTTAAAAACAAACAAATGAACAGACCAAGAAACCAACTCAAACACAATACCCATCTGCCCCCCCTGAAGGGCACAGGGGTAAAACAGCCAGAGCTTAACATACAAACAAAACAAGGACACACACACAGTACTGATAACATACATTCACTGACTTACACCCCCTTCCTGAACCCCACCCCCCATCCCTTGTTCCTGCTCATAATGAACCTTACATAATTGCAATGGATTAGGCATGAATTGCAAACATTTGAAACAAGCTAACTGCAACATTTTGCTACGGGATCATCTAAAGCCCTTAACATTCACACCTTCATCCAGCTTAATGCGGACAAAACAGAAGTGATTGTTTTTGGCCCCAAAAAAGAAAGGTCAAAGGTCAGTGCTCACCTTGAGTCCATGTCACTAAACCCCACAAACCAAGCCAGAAATCTGGGTGTAATTATTGACTCTGACCTGAAATTTAACAAACATTTAAAAGCCATTACCAAATCTGTCTACTACCACCTAAAGAACATTCGCTAAAATCAAAGGTCTTCTGTCCAAACCAGACACAGAAAAACTCATTCATTCATTAATTTTCAGTAAGTTAGATTATTGCAATGGTGTCTTCACTGGTCTAAACAAAAAATCAATCAGGCAGCTACAGCTGATCCAAAACGTTGCTGCCAGAGTCCTGACCAGTACCAGGAAACTGGACCACATCACACCTGTCCTCAAATCCTTACATGTTCTTCCTGTGGGTCAAAGGATAGAATTCAAAATCTTACTCCTGGTCTATAAAGAACTAAACGGCCTTGGACCCAAATACATCCTAGACCTACTGGTTCCCTATGAAGCATCCAGAGCCCTGAGGTCATAGGTCATCAGGAACAGGTTTACTGTGTGTTCCAAAGATAAGAACGAAACAAAGTGAGGCATCATTCTGTTACTCTGCTCCTCAACTGTGGAACAAACTACCTGGATACCTGAGGTCTGAGAACAACTGTTAACTAGTGTTAACTAGTGTTAACTAGTGTTAACTAGTGTTAACTAGTGTTAACTAGTGTTAACTAGTGTTAACTAGTGTTAATACCTGAGGTCTGAGAACAACTGTCAGTTCATTTAAATCAGGCCTGAAAACATTATTGTTCAGTGGAGCTTTTACTTAGATTATTATTTGCTTTAAAATGTTTTTATGTCTTCATTTTAATTGTCTTTTAATGCATCTTTATCATTTTAATTTTCTTCTGTTTCTGTTTTTGTGTAAAGCACCTTGAGTTGTCCTGTACATGAAATGTGCTATACAAATACATTTGCCTTGCCTTCATACAATCATATCAATACCTACCTGTTGAATTTTCAGAAAAGACCAAACAAAGCTGCAGTGACACTAACACACCTGCTTATGACCTGTTGTAAAACCTCATGACCAATAGATTCCAATCTGACTTGTTTGTTAATTAAGCTCTAATTATACGTCTGTGTGAAAACAGCGCATGTTCTCCTCTGCTTCATAAAGGCTTATTAACTCTGAAGGTCTCCACCTCCTTCTGTTGATCTTCTTCAGTTCTCCTGAGATCAGACACTAGTGAGTCTCCAGACGAACACAGGCCTTTAGAGGCACATTAACAAGATGGAAACCAGCGGACTCCAACAGAACATTCATTTCTTTCTCTGGCAGATGCAAAGGAATTGGCAGATCGTACTTGTGCTACTAGCATTACACCCGTGGGGACGGAAGTGTAGAGACTGTCAAAGTGTGAGCAATAGAGCTCTAATAGTCAGATAACCTTGGCTGTACACGTTTTCAGTTGGTTTTTAATCATTCATGTGAGTATAGATTAATATACACATACAGTTCATACATGTGTTCAACTGCCCAGAAATGAATGAATGTCCTTTATTGTCACTGTACTCATGTTACAATTAAACTATGCCCCCCCCCGCCACACACACACACACACACACACACAGTGCAACACAAGATAAAGCAAGATAAAAATACAATATTGTAAATAATATTGTATTTATTAACTTTAAATTATAATTCCATTATTATTGTATCAACAGAGTGTAGTGTAGTTTTAAGGGTTATGTTAAAACTACATGATTTACAAATGTTTAATGACTAAACATGAAATAATATATTGTTATAATAACATATATAATATTATAATTAATTAATTATAATGTAATTATACATGTTATAACAAATGCCTATATTGTTTTTTTTCTGTTCTGTGTAGGTATATATATATATATATATATATATATATATATATATATTTATTTATTTATTTTTAATTTAAAAAGTAAACACATCTTCAAATTTTTGAAAATTACACGTTTCATTTTGCACCTGTCTACCACATGCTTTATGAGGACTTCCTGCAAAAACAAATGGATGTAATTATAGGGCCACATCATTTCACACAAATTTATATTTTTACTAGTGGGGATATATGTCCACACACACACACACACACACACACACACACACACTATATATATATATATATATATATATATATATATATATATATATATATATATATATATATATATATATATATATATATATAAATGTGCTTTAGAATTTAGGAATCTATATATATAAGTATACACACACATGCGTACATACACATATAAGTTTAGGAGTTTAAAAGTAGCCCAACATGTTCTGACAGTGACACATTATGTTCTCTGTGTCTAAATACATGCTATTTCCTTGTTGAGAAACTTTAAATAGATTTATGAAATGCTCTAAAACTCAGTGAATAATATTAAAAGGACACAGATCAATCAGAAGTGTCCCTCTAGAGTTATGTCAGACAGATATGGACAGAACACACAGTATGAGTGAATAGTGTGTTCTGCAGATGCATTAAGATGAAAGCACACTGACCTTGGAGCGATGTAAAGTCTACCACCACTGATCAACTGGAGCTGCCAAAACAAGACTGATGTGTCCTGTCACACAAATAAACCCTAATGATGTTTTACATTCTGCATATACCTGGGCTTCAGCCAGAGGAACTGTCTTTACATGTGAAAGATAACTTAATATTACTTAAACCTCTGACATCATTACATGTACATCAAGCTACGTTTACATGATATTTTTAATTATTTATTCAGAATAAAATTATATATATATATATATGGATATTTTAACCTTTTCAGACCCATGAAAGAACAAGTTTTGACTTTTTCATGGTAAATAATTGCCTTTTTTTGTCTCCCATCACTCTTCGTTCGTCTGTACTCAATAACTTTTGACAGATTTGATGGAGGATCACCAAATATTCACCCCACACATGCCTCTCATGAAGGACTTGCTCAACTTCAATGATGAGTGACCTTGACCTAGTTTTTAAGGTCACAGAGTGAAAAATTGGAGGAATAATTTCTCTCAGGTTTGATATTGAATCACCCAACTCACATCATGTATCTGCTGTGCAGCAGCACGTTAGTGACTGAACATGTACTCAATTTACATCGATAACCCACAGCAACAGTTTGGTGACTACGTTGATAATACTACATGCAGTATAATGGAGGTTCCCAACTGCTCCTTTTGGACAAAGTTATTTATCTTGACCGTTTACCATGTAATGACGTCCTATTGGAACTCATTCAGTAGGGCAGCACTAGCAGTGTTTATGGCATGTTTGTGTCTTTAATCAAGTGGTGCCATCTTGGGTCCCCCCTGCAAAAAAAAAAAAAAAGTCTCCAAGACCGTTAACCGTAATTATGACTTCTGGTACAATGGATCATTGTGACGTGTGTTATATCTAGCTCACGTCACAATGATCCACCCCTCAGCCATATGTGACCCACCACCACAAAACCAGGCATAAGTGTCTGGAAATGCAAACAGAGTTATCTGTGTATCTTGGTAGAGTGGAAACTAAGGTTTAAGATGGTGAATAAATTATGTTTTTATCACAAGTAGAACCAGTTATAGTAATTTTAATATCCACATTTGGACATATTTTGCAATTTGCATTTTTTAGAAATTGTTCATCAAAGTTTTGGACTGTTTTGGGGTAGGAAGTCCTTAGCAACGCATAATAATTTGTATCCGATTGACACAAATTGTTGACAGATGTTAAAGGACACTCTGATGGACATGTCACAGAAGTTTTATATATTATAATAATAGGACCGAAGTGTGACGTATTATAATCATTTGGCTTACACCATTGGACAGAACATTCAATATAAGCTTTTACCTCGTACCAAACACTTGGGTGTTTACCCACGGAACGGAGATCGTTTTGTTCGATGAAAAGAGGTGGAAGTCGTCTTTGTCTTTGCTCAGCAATACATGAACTTTTGTCGCCGCTTAAATAATTGACTCAATAAACACCTTTATTGATTGGATTTCAATGTAATGACCACAGGAACTGAAAACAGAGGTGTTACGGTACCGTTTTTTGATAAAATGTAAACACACATAAAAAAATCACCTTCCAGCCTAAATTTGGCTGTAGCTCTGAACGGCTCAGCGCGACTTATGCCTGGTTTCGTGATGAGCAGTCACATATGTCTGTCTAACTTCAAGCCTATTGAGCTCCAGTTGTCAC
Organism: Siphamia tubifer; assembly: GCA_020466265.1. Classification (NCBI taxonomy): domain Eukaryota; kingdom Metazoa; phylum Chordata; class Actinopteri; order Kurtiformes; family Apogonidae; genus Siphamia; species Siphamia tubifer. Next base: position 55,281,499 of record CM035785.1, on the reverse strand, counting down.
GGAGTATAGTGTATAGGACCTAAATGCAAACTCAAAAGGTACATGAAAAAGGCTCTTTATTATGAGCTCCAACAGGAAGGAAGACAGGAAACCAAAGCTACACACTGGAGCTCAGACCCAGCAGGCCTGGGTGACTGGGAGCAGGGTTTACAGCCAGGGTACAGTGACCAACTGACAAGGAGAGTGAAGTGATGAGGACAGGTGTCTGAGAACTAAATGAGAACCAGGTGAAAAGAATGAGGGTAAAGGTGACAGTGCAGAGAGATACAACAACAGTTTGACATGTGTTTTTTTTGTCACTTGTCCTACAGGGGACATAAGACCTTCAGGCCAACAGAAGGATATTTTTTAGAAACAGCATAGTGTAACAGTTTATTCAGAAGAATGTTTTTTAAAAATTTTACTGGATATCATTTGCAGTGGACAATTATTTTTTTTTTTACATTTTTCTTCAATAAAGCTGTGAAAGCCCCATGGCCACAGTTTGGAGACCCCCGCAGTAACAGAAACAGACGTTCTAATTCAATGACCCGTCCTTCTACCATCTGAAGAAAAAATGGTTTTGTTCCAAAAACTGATTTTGTGGAATAATACCTGTTATTTTGTTCCGTTAAATCAAGGGCATTTCACTAATGAGTCAATTCTTCAGTGTTTTCAGGAAGGACTAATCAGTGTTAGTGTAGCTGAAACAGACCTCCTACTGAGGAACAGCACACTTCATTCTTCTGCTGCTGTTGTTGGTTCACACCTTGTAATCAGAGTTTCCGTACAGGCTGGATGTATTATGAATAAACACACCCTCTTGTTCTTTGTGAGCCCACTTTGTCATCTGAAAGCAGCAAACAATAAAACTATTAGCATCAATTCAACAGCCTTACTAGAATAATTCATTTATTAACAATTAGCTGAAACTCTTAAAAGTGCTGTTGCCTGTTTCCTTTTATCACAAAGTGTTTTTCAAAATGTGGGATAGTGAACCTCCCTTAAACAACACAAAAACAGTTGCCCCGTCACATCTTTATGTTATTTTTTTAATGTATTATTTCTTAAATATATTTTAAAATTATTTATCTTCATCTCTATACTGTATGTGCTTAAATATTTTTTAAAAACACATTTTAACATCTTTGTTTTTTAAGAGATCTTAACATTTTTGTGTTTTTTTCATTTTTACATCTGTGTTTGTTTTTAATATTTTCCCTCTGCAGTTTAAACATTTTTGTGTGTTCTTAGCTTTAAAAAATTTTTATATCTGTGTATTTTTTTAACATCTCTTTTAAGATATCTTAAAATATTTGTGTTTTTTTAAACAATTTTAAAATAATTTTACCTATTTGTGTATGTTTTTTAATGTCTCTTTGAACACACCTTAACATTTTCACTGGAAATTCACGATTTTGTTGATTCGTCGATTCTTTTTTAAAAACATAATCCAGTATTTCATCAGAAATTTAAATGAACCTGTATGCAACAACAAAGCTTAGCCTATTAACAGGTTGTTGTTTTCAAAAAAGAATGCAACAAAATGGTGAATTTCCTGAGCATATAACTCTGCACTCGGTCATCGACTATTTCGATTAGTTTTGTCTCGTTTTTGTCACGTGATAAAGGTTCGTTGATGACAATATTTAGTCACTATAAGGCGCACTGTCAATGAATGGTTTATTTTTTAGATTATTCATATAGAAGGTGAAGTGGATTATAAAGTACAGTAAGTGAAGTTAAAATCATTAGATAAAAACTGAATATTATGAGATAAATAGTCCAAATTATGAGACAAAAAGTCCAAATTATGAGATAAAAAGTCAAAATTCCCAGTCACTAAGCACAACCAGATTTAATCCATATATATATAAGGTACACTGTGGTTTTTGGAGGAAATTAAAGTCTTTTAAGTGTCAGAAAATACAAAAACCTTTTCTTTCCCAAATGTCATGTAATTTCTTATTCAAATATTGGTATGGACATTTTAAAAACATCCAAATATTGGTATGGACACATCCATAGCATCCATATGTAAGTTTACACCCATTCTCAAAACTGATAATAGTTGATGTTAATTTGTAATACGAATGCACACAGAAAAAAAAAACAGATTTCAGCAAAAATCTGAATTGTGCATTAAGACCTGTTGTTTGAACGCAGCCTTAGATTGAAGTTCCAAGGTCACATCAGCTCACACGACGATGTGACGGGATAACACATCCTCATTATTCCCATCTTGTAGACGACGTACAGATACTAATTTTGAGTGTTCGGAGCAACAGAAGTGTTTGATGTGCTACTTGTGTGATGATTAGAGAACACTTTGTAACATCTTTAAAGCTGTGGACCAGCAGAGGAAGAGGAAGGAACAGCTTCCACACCATCCAGATAAATAACACTGCTCACATGTAATTAGCATTTTCTCTGATCTTAGCGCTGTCACTGTAAACACAAAGTTTAAAGCCTGCTCTGTTTGTTACCTTTGTCTACATTTTATGGTCAAATCATTCTCTGAGTTACTTTCCAAGTGGCGTTTCTTCTTCAGTTATTCATCTGCGTTTAGACGAGCGTATTCAGGAGGAAATCCTTGTTTATACGAAGACGCAACAATAGGCGAAATATGATTGGATAGTCCTGCCAGGCCGACTATGTGGTCCTGTGATAGACCACCGACATGTCCTTTTTTGTGTTTGATTTATGTAATTGTTCGACTATGGTATGTGTGTAATGTCTGTACAATAGCTGAAACGATTCCTGTACATTTACTAGAGCTGCTAATGCTAATGCTAATGCTAATGCTAATGCTAATGCTAATGCTAGTGTTAGTGCAGCGGGAAGATCTGTGGGATCCAGGTTGTCCCACATGTTTGGTGCTTTACCTGCTCAGCGTATGAATGTAACGTGACATGAACATATGTGACGTAACTAAGTAAAAGTACTTCATTACTGTACTTAAGTAGATTTTTTAGGTATCTACTTTACTTGAGTATTTATTTTTCTGGCAACTTTTTACTTTTACTCCCTACATTTTTGCATAAATATCTGTACTTTATACTCTTTACATTCTCAGAATAGACTCATTACTTTTACAAACTAAAAGATGTGACAGTATAAAAAACCAGTCACTTCAGAGTGAAAATCAGTGGCGGAAAGAAACCGTGATTTTATATATTATAGTTATATGACTATTATCTCATAATTTTGACTTTTTATCTCTTAATTTTTACTTTTTATTTTAAAATTATGTGTTTTATCTCATATTTATATATATGTATTTTTTTTATCTCATTACTTTTTATCTCAATTGTGACTTTTCTTCCCCATTTTCCTATATTTTATATATCCACAAAACTGAGTAACTGGATCAAACACATTATCTACACTGTAACTCACTTTCAAAGGCTTAATTTTTAGATACTTATGAAACTTTTCTGATTTCTGAGGTTGTGTTCTTGACAAAAAAAGCAGTTTTACTTTTTACTTTTGTACTTTATTGCAATTGAGAAGTTGTAATTTTTTACTTTTACTTAAGTACTTCTACTTTAGTACAGAATGTGAGTACTTTGACCACCTCTGACACACACAACATGACAACATTTCTTGCCATTTAGACGGAGACACAACCCAGCGCGTCTTCAATACGTCCCACTCTGGAAGGAGTCTTCAGATTTGTGCGTATTCACACCCTGATGGCGTCGGCTTCGTGTAAATGCTGCTGACAGAGGTCCCACAAGAAGTGATTCATTTCACTGCATTTATTGTGATCAATAAACCCTTTAAAACGTATTCAGAGTCTGCGAGTTCCATCACGTTTCTGAGTCGTGATAAGTATAACCTTAAGTAACATAATGTTATTTAATATAACAACAGATACATTTGATTTACGACTGATATTGCATTGAACCTGAGCATTCGACATAGTTACATTTTTCACCACATTCATACTTTTTCCACATTTAATCTCCCATTATTTTATTTAACTTTTTTTGTCTGTGAGGGAAAGTGATTATAGGTGTCACAGTAAGAACTTACTCAGCAAAATATATCCACCGACGGGCATCTTTTTCTGTTTTAATTAAACCCTCTTCAGGTCATCTGAAGCCAATAAATAACCTGAGTCAATAGCCCTTCATGCTACAGTCCACTATCTGCCTAATTGACTGAAACATTTTTTTGTAAGAGAGGAATTGAATTATTTTTTGGGGGAAACTTGAAGCGATCTAATCTATCCTCCGAGCATGAAACTGTCACTGCCCATTGGCTTGAAAAATAGCTGTAAAAGCTTTAGTCAGCCTGGATTCTTGGCTGTTATAATGGACCCCAGTCGTGACAAGGCGTCAAAATCAACACTTGTACAAGTATATACACAGTGTAAAAAAAAAAAATGCATTGTCAAAGTATTTAAAAATCTTTCAGAGTTATTTCAACAACAGAGTAAAATTTAACCAGATACCTTCCAGTGTTTGTGAAAATAATTGGAGTTAATGGAGCACATGCATTGTTCTGATCAATATTGATGGTGTAGTGTTAAATAACAGAGTATATAGTACAGTAGGACCTACATATTACATGTCCTGTGTCATGTAATTGTCTTATGTGTACTTTTTTTGTACTATTTTAAAGTGTCTTTGAATGTACTGGGTTTTTTTGCACTAATGTAAAGCATCTTTGAGTGTCCAGAAAAGCGCTATACAAATAAAATGTATTATTATTATTATTATTATTATTATTATTATTATTATTATTATTATTATTATTATTATTATTATTATTATTATTATTATTATTATTATTATTATTATTATTATTATTATTATTAGATGCTTTCACCATACTTAATTACTACATACTTAATCCAAAACAATACAGGAAGGCAGTATTATCTTAAATGGCATCTAATGTGAAAACTTTCATTTCAGCCATTTCAGACTTGACTTGGACTTGGGATGAAAGACTTGAGACTTGACTTGGAAAAAGTGACTTGTGAACATCTCTGCCTTGTAGCGGCCCTTCTCTGCACATGCCTGTTATTTAGTGTGTTGTCTGTGTATGAATGGTAACATACGTATATGGCTCTAAACTCTGTGTACACCTTTCACCATTCCTGTAACCTGTCAGGATATATACTGGTACTGTACTGGTACTAAAGTACCCCCCAAACAGCACAGATCCAGGCTAAAAAAAAAAATAAGTGCTAATATGTCAGATATATGGAATTTTCATTTGAGCTCAGACTATTATAAATGACCTGGAGAAAACAGCAGTGTGTCTGGATCATGTTCACATTTAGTTTCTTCGCTGCACATTAGACTTTTAAGCTTCATTTGAGGATGAAACAGCGCAGTGTGTTCAGAGACACTCATTTCATTTCTATCCTAGAATCATGTGCTGTTTCATTAGGTGCAGTCTGAAGGTCCGCTAACGCCTGCTTGGATTTACACTATTATCTGTGACACAGGAAGGTTTTTCCAGGAGGTGTAAAGTAACTAAGTAAAAGTACTTTGTTACTGTACTTATAAGTAGATTTTTTAGGTATCTGTACATTAGTTCAATATTTATTTTTCTGGGAACTTTTTAGTTTTACTCCCTACATTTTTGTACAAATATCTGTACTTTGTACTTAATACTTTCTCAGAATAAACTCATTACTTTTACAAACTAAATGGATGTGATAGTATGAAAAATAAGTCACTGTCACTTTATATACAATAGTTATATGACTATTATCTCACAATTGTGACTTTTTCTCTTAAAATTATGCATTTTTATTTCACATTTCTAACTTTTTTTTCAAATCTCGTTACTTTTTAGCTCAATTGTGACTTTTCTTCCCCCATTTTTTGTAAACTTCCTGCCTGTATCCACAAAACTGAGTAACTGTGACTCGATCAAACACATTATCTACACAGTAACTCACTTTTAAAGGCTTTATTTTAGATACTTTTGAAACTGTTCTGATTTTATTTTCTAAAGTATTATTGCATTCATGACAAAAAAGTAATTTTACTTTTTACTTTTGTACTTTATTACAATTGAGAAGTTGTACTTTTTTTTTACTTTTACTTAAGTAGAAGAGTTGAATCAGTACTTCTACTTTTACCACAGTATTTTTTCACACAAGTAGCTGTACTTCTACTGAAGTACAGAATGTGAGTACTTTAAACACCTCTGGTTTTTCCACATCCTCAGCGTCGATATGGATCATCAGATACTGTCTGTAAGCAGGTTTGTGTAAAAACTACTGAACCAATTTCCATGAAATTTTCAGGAAAGGTGTGAAGTGGTCCACAATAGATCCCATTAAATGTTGGTGAATATAGGTCAAAGGTCACCGTCACCAAAAATGTGTTTTGACAACAATCAGAGATAGGGCAAATCATGAATTTCCTCTTCGTTCCTGTCTACTCAGGTTTATATACACTGTAGATTCTTTTCTCTCTCACTGTTGGTGTGCAATGACATCAGAACATTGAACCTGGTTTCCATGGAAAAGCAAACACTGGGAACCACAAATACTTTTTGACATCTAAAATGAAAAAAAAAAGAAAAGAAAACACATTTATTAAAAAGGGGAAAAGTATTTAAAACAATAACTTGGATGTTCGTACTTATTATTGCTTTGAACCTTTTGAAGTCTTATGTAAAATGAAGAGAACACTGTATATGTGACCCACCACCACGAAACCAGGCATAAGTGTCTGGAAATCAAAACTGAGTTATTGGTAGAGTGGAAACTAAGGTTTAAGATGGTGATGGTGAATGGCTTTACACTGGTCCAGTGTAAGGCAAAGACTCTCCAGACATGGTTAACCTTTGACCTGTGGGACTTTATCATCTAAGTTTTTGATTTTTTTTGCGTTGTGCATTCAGGTCCAGGTTCACTAACAGTCCTCCCTGCATTTAGATCCAGGTCCATCATCAGGTTTTCAGATATTTTTCTTTTCTTACATTCCTCCATAATTGTCTTTGCTGGGGTTGAAAGTTGCAACAAATGGAAGGTGTTTTGGTGGGTATACAGGGGCTTCCATGAGTATGATGTTTATTTTGAGCGACGAAAAACAATAAAATATGTATGTATTTATTTTATTAATGTTTTAAGATCAATTTAGGACTAAAATAATACAAAAAGAACTAACACAAACTCTAAACTCTATGTCAACATACAATTGTACAAATATACATTTAACTCATCCTTCTAAGGAACAGTGGTCAGCGATGGGCGACGCTCTCCAGACGTGGAGCCAGGCTCATGGTCAGTTACCTGGATGGAGGATTTTTAACCTAATAAACATGTTTTTGGGTGATGGGGGAAACCAGAGCACCCAGAGGAAACCCATCCAGACACAGGGAGAGAAACATGTAAACTCCACACAGAAAGGCCTGCATTAGTTATGATGTTAAACCAACAGAATGTGTGTTGAAATGGTTCACTATGAAAACACTATTTTAAATCTTATGTGTTGAGTTACCGTCTTACACGTATATTTATATATTTATATTTCAGCTTTTTCCTTGTTTTCCTAAAAGTGCTGGTGTCTTTGAAGATGCCCCTCCCACTGGTGCGAGGATCCAACGCCCGTAAGGAGGAAAGTTGTGAGTTCAAAGCCGGGCAGTTCAACTGTATCAGCACAACTTACAGCTGGCACTAGAGATAAAATTTAGGATGCAGGGGAATTGGCGCTGTGTCTCCAGTGACAGCGGTGGCTCCACGCCTGCTGTCCCAAAGTCTGCCTTTGTACTACCAGCAGAAACACTCCCCTCCTGCCAGGGGGCTTCTGGGAGAAGAAACAACAACGTTATGGCTGAATAATGTGGGGACACATTCTTCATGGGAAGACTGTGAATCAAGACACTGATTGGGCAATAAATAATCTGACTATTCTAATGCATTTTCCAAAAAAGAATAATGATTATAATTGGATTATACTTTGGCCTCTCCAAATTGGCAAATGTATTCACATGACTGTAATGAGTACCGACTAAAAGTGCCTCTAGTTTAAATTAGGTACAATTTACTGAGAGCAATGGCCTCATTTAACTGAGACCACACTTGCAGGAAGGCAAGAGGAAAGGTTAGGAGTCTTATTTAACACTATCTGAAACGCTAAATAAATGTCCCATATTCAAAATATTAAATATTAATTCAAAATATTAATACAAAATAAGCAGTGGAGTCATATCAAGTGTATGTGGCATTTGCACATACATGTTTGTACAGCCATCATGTTGACCAGAGGATCTCAAATAGAAGGGTGGGCCTCCCCTGGAGGGGCGGGGCCTCCCCTGAGGAGCACCAGAAGACTGTAGGGGAGGCATGGTATGAGAAAAAAATAAACCTGAATAAAAAAAAGAATAAAAATGTGTTGACAGGGTTAACTAACTACTGTACATGTGAAGAGTAAAATCACACCGGAAGTGAAAATGAGAGAAAATATTAATTTTATTTATTCATTAAAGGTAAAAACACACAAAGATGTCAAAATATTGAGGGGAAATGTTAAAAATGTACATAGATTTAAAATGCATTTACAAATGTAAACAATATACACACAAAAATGCTAAAAAAAAAAAGAGGCTAAAAAACTCAAATGTTAAAATGTATTTTAAAAAGATATTTAAACACATACAGGGATGACAAAAGGTGTTTAAAATATGTTTATATATATATATATATATATATATATATATATATATATATATATAAAAACACATATGGGGGGCACAGTTGCTTTAAGTTGTTTCAGTGGATCCTCACTGTCCCACACTTTAAAAACTCCCACTTTAAACACTATTGCAAGTATATGTAAAGCATTTGAGAGTGAGCACTGTGGAGTTTATTTGAGCAGAAATAGAGACGCTGCAGGTGTCATCATGTTCTGTCAGCACACAGGCTTTCATTAAACGTCCACCTTTCACCACGCTGAAAGATGGTCATGTTTTATGGTGAGTGTGACACCCCTCCTGACAGTTTGTCATCCTCGTCTGGATGCTGTCTCTGATGACACATTGTTTTCAGTCCCATACGCCGTGTATCTGCAGTCGCTCTTTCATATAAAAAGTCCTCCTGCATGGAGTCACAGGAGAGCTGCATCTCCCCCTACAGTCCCTACTGCAAAAGCACCACTGAAGAAGAGTCAAAGACAAACAGGTGCTTAGGAGTTTTATTGACAGACAGACAGACGCACAGTCAACATGATTAAAAACAAATTAAATCAAAAACTAAAATACTCATGTAAAAGAAAGTGCATCTAGTGACCTAAAAGTACTTTAAAACCAGGTAGATAAATAGATAATAATTATTACACATGTTCTACAGGATTTCTAAGTTTTACATTTTAACTGGAATGAGACCTTCTGCAGTTTTTGTAAAAAAAAAAAATGAAATAATAATAATAATAATAATAATAATAATAATAATAATAATAATAATAATAATAATAATAATAATAATAATAATAATAATAATAATAATAATAATAATGAATGTAAAATTGAATAGAATGGTCTACTGCAAAATGAAAGGCACACAGTAACATCACTAGCATTAATACAACACTTAAAAAGTTCATTTTAACACTACCTCAATGAACATATGGTCCTTATCTACAGAGTGTAAAATTTACACTGAACCTAGAGTTACATTTCTGGTGTCAAATTTACACTAGAAAGAGTTCATATGTGACACTAATTAGTGTTAATCAAGTTTTACAGTATATGAGAAGTTACACCCATAGTGTTATTCACATTCAACACTGAAGAGTTAATTGTTGAGAAGTAACTTTTCCAGTGTTAAACCTACTTAACATTACATGTTCATAAATAAATTACTCCCAAGAGTGGTGATTTTTTTTTTTTACTATTTGTGTGTGTGTGTGTGTGTGTGTGTGTGTGTAAATAAATAAATAAATACATGCATATATACACAACAGATGATAAAATAAATTAAAAGCCCCAATGCAGCTATAAAACATATTTTTTAAAAATGCTAATTAGCTCTAATCTGGTCTAATGCATCTCTGTCTCCGCAAACTTGATGTTCTCTGTAAATTGTCCCTTAAATAAAGAAGTTAAATAAGTAAATAAAATTATATGCTCATAAAAAATTGATCCAGACATCTAGCTGTTAAAAAAGGAGGGTCAGAAGGTTCAGAAGAGACAGTAGAATATTTCATTTCTGCAGAACAAGACAAGAAAGAAGAAGTGAAAGAACCCACAACAGTATATACGTGTCACTGTTCATAAAGACTTAGAGCAGGGGTTTTCAAAGGGTGGGACATGAACTGAAAATGATCCATTTTTTAACATTTTATTCTAGTCTCTCTCTCGTCACCTGAACCCGCTTTATCCTCATTAGGGTCGCAGGGGTCACTGGGGGCCTAATCCAGCTACAGTGGGTGAAGGCAGGGTACACCCTGTATGAGTCTCCAGTTCATCTCAGGGCTGAACATATATAGACAAACAATCACTCTCACATTCACACCTATGGGTGATTTAGATTAACCAGTTAATCTGTCAGTGCATGTGTTTGGATGGTGGGAGGAAACTGAAATACCTGGAGAAAATCCACACAAACATGAGGAGAACATGAAAGGTCTGGTGTGGGAATAGAACCAGGGTTCTTCTGTCTGTGAGGCACGAGTGTTAACCACTGCACCGCCATGCCGACCCTATTCTATAAAATAATAGAACACAGTCAAGGTAATTCCCATACAAAGAATAATTTACATACATATATACATGTAACTGTATTCATTTTATTACCTCCGACGAGGAGGTTATGTTTTTGCCAGAGTTTGTCTGTCTGTCTGTCTGTTAGCCAGATAACTCAAAACGTTAGAACGGATTTGGATGAAATTTTCAGGATATATTGAGAGTGTCACAGGGAACAAATTATTACATTTTGGTAGTGATACAGAAGAGATCCTGTATTCTGGATCATGTTGAAATTTTACATTGTGGTGAATGGAGAACACATTTCAAAATGATCCAGAATCCAAAAGGATAGTATACTAGAAAAGCACTCTGAGAGTGCAGACCTTGCCCAAGATAGACAGCCCCCCCCCCCAAATCACCACCAAAATCAAATAATTTCCAGATCTACCCATTACCAACCTACCTGGTAAATTTAATCAAGATTCATCCATAACTTTTTGAGTTATCTTGCTAACTAACAGACTGACAAAAAAACACAGACAAACACTGACAGAGTGCTTTTCTAGTTGTTGTTGTTGTTGTTGTTATTTTTATTATTATTATTGTTGTTGTTATTATTATTTACATTATGACAGTGTTATTCCTATTATTTATAACCATTGAGTATCAACTCTATACTGATCATATAGAGCTAACAAAAAAAAAATTGAGCGTTTGAGTTTCATACACAGAATTCAGAGTTGGCATATTTCCCGCGGACTTGAACACACCACAGCTCTGGACGTCTGAGTGGCTGAACAAAATTCACGTGACTTCGGTACCACGTGACAGTCTGGTCGCGAGCGTCATCATGGCTGCAGCATCACAGTGAGTAGAAATGTTGTGATTCCAGTGGAAAATGTGTTTTTGTGTTTTATTTGACTGAATGTTAGTTTAGATGTTCATTTAAAATGTCCGCAGCTGTTTCTTGTACATATGTCTTAAAACAACACACGTTAATACACGACACTGTGGAATGTTCTGACTTTTACTTTCACTGCAATGATGAAGTAACTTTGGATTTTTTGGATCATGAAGCTACTTTACTGGAACTTATTTTATTAACTTAGAGCCAAAAGATAATTAAAAACCCACGTCATGTCTTTTAAAGTAAAAACCAAAGCTGCTTCGTAATTATTCCTAACGTTAATGGTCAATTTAGCGAAACAACAACACACTATCATGCACTTTTAATGGTATTAATAGTTTGGATTCTAAATGCAAGAATATAAAAGCACATTCTATGAAAGGAGGAAAATAACTGCAAGAGGTAAAGAATTTTGGAACAATGTGTTTTCACATTGATTAGCAAAAACTATGGATGTCAACATACAAATATTGCATCAATAATAAGATAAGAGAAATTCACGTTAGGATTTTACACAATATAAACCCACCAATCCTTATTTATCTCAATTTCTGGATCAAGAAGATAAATTTAACTTTTGTGGCAGTGCATCTGAAACTTTGATGCATTTATTTTTTTCGAAGCAATAATACCTTTACCTTCTGGTCTAAATAGGAGACATAAATTGTGTGTAAAATCAAATGTCAGATCAAGATTAATTATCGGTCTGTGAATGTGAGTTTTGTTCACCGAGAGAGCAATGTTGAGTATATTGTCAACCTGTTGATTTTATTTAGTAAACTTCATATTCACAAATGCAAAATGTCAAAAACATCCCCCAATTTTCATGGACTTTTTGGCTGATTTTAAACAATACATCCACAGTTATTACTTATTTATATGTTATTACTTATTACAAATTACTTATAAACGTCCCTAAATGTAAAAAAAAACAACAACTGTCAATTTGTTTAAACAAGTCAGTGAATTAATGTGAATAATTTTGTATACATAATTGCATTTATTATTTATTATTATTTTCTTGATGTTGTACTGTATGTTGATTTTAGTATTACTTTATTTGCATGTTTAATTATTTTTATGTAATGCTTTGAAAAAATGGTTTACAAAAAATAATAATAATCATGCACTTTACTGGTTAAATCTTATTTTAAAGGTTTATAGGTTTATCTGGCCTTTTACATTGGCTAAGAGTTGGTTTGTGTTTTAAATATGTAATGTCACATTCTGGGGAAAAAAGGAGGATCATAGTTATAGAACAGTGTTAAAATTTAATGGATGGAATATTAGTTTTGGCAAAGATTAAACTAAAGCTACAAAAACGAAAAGAACTAAAAGACATTTAATCACAGCTACATAGAGCAAAGAGGGAAAACATGCCACATTTCTTTTAGTTTTTCCCTTCTCTTAACCTGTTTAAAACATTATACATGTATTTGTCACCAAATAGTCCCCTGTCATCAACATGTATAATTTCATTTTTTATGATCATAACAGTCCAGATTGACTCATGTGATTGTGTGATAAAGTGACACAATCATCATCATAAAATCATCATAAAAATGTCTTTCGATCAGCAACTCTACCTTTGTGAAGAGGAACAGAAAAAAGGAACATTTTATCATGTTACATAATCCAGTATTGAAATCTCTGTCCTAAAAAATGAAGACATAAGATGAGGCTTTAATGTGAACCATTACTGTGTGTCTTCCTTTGAAACACCATCCTCCACCTCAGTAATGCTCATCTACAAATCATGAAACCATAAAGTATTGCAGGTTGTGGATTAACCTTTGGTACAAACATGATTACAATAAAATATGTTGTGTTTTATCTTATCAGTAAAGGCAGGTATCAAGATAGATTACAACAGCAACCTGTTGTCACAAGAGTTCTATCCTGTTGCTCTTTGAGGACAATGATTAGGTTATTTTATCATTCAAATTCCAACAGTTACTTGTGAATGGAACTGGAACCCAATTCGTCTCTCTCTTCTCTGCTCAGTAGATGAATGTATTTTGCGGACTATAAGTCGCACCATCAAAAAAAATGCATAATAGAGAAGGAAAAAACATATCTAGGTCACACTGGAGTATAAGTCGCATTTTTGGAGGAAAATGTATTTAATAAAATCCAACATCGAGAAAAGATATTTAATCTTGAAAGGCAATTTAAAATAAAAATAGAATAGAGAACAAAAGGCTGAATAGGTGTATGGTATGTCAATGTAACTATAGCATAAAGAACATGCTTGTGATTGTCAGTGTGAAAATAACATGTGAAATGACGTTATCATGTGTTGCACCAGAGTATGTCACACCCTCAGCTAAACTATGAAAAAATTGTGACTTAACCAGATTTGTATAATTGGTTTCACTATTGCTTTTATACTTGCTAATAAGGAAAAGTTATAAAATATGTCAAATCCAATGAAAGAAAGACGTTTTAGGTCATTAAAATGTCATTGAACATAACATTACGTCACTTACAGGTACATGACAACCATCCTGATCCAAACCAGTTCTGAGGACCAGTCTTTGCACCCATTCCTTCACCCTAGTCACTTATGCCTGTGTTCTCTTTAGACCCATCTACTGGCTGGGTAACGACACCCTGAGAGTGTCTGTTGCCCTTTTTGCTGAGAACCGCCGTCGACTGTGCAAAGGTTTAAAAGCCAAAGATGGCGTGGGGAAGCGGTCTGTGGTGCTGCTGCAGGGGGGGGATCAGAAGCAGAGGTACTGCACTGACACTGATGTGCTTTTCAGACAGGTAGGTCACTGGTAGTGCTGCACCATATAAAAAAAACAAAAACAAACTGACATTGTGATTTTTTTTTAACCCTGCGATATATATTGGGATATGAAAAATTACTCAGTAGTATATATAACGGTCAAACAAATTAGCAGTCGACACAGAACGTACATTTTAGTGTAATCCTTCTTGTAGCTGAAATAATTAAATAAAATTAATAATTAAAAATAATAAAAAAAATTGGATAACTAAATAAAAAAAGACACATTAATAAAAAATAAATGAATAAAACTAAATAAATTAAAATAGAAAAGCGCAAACCTCTGTCAAGGAAGATGTCCCGATCACCACCAAAAAGGAATCATTTGTTGATCTCTTCATTACAACCATAGCATGAAAATTTCATCAAAATCCACCCATAAGTTTTTGACTTATGTTTTACACAAACCAATGCTGGCAAAAACATAACCTCCTTGGCGGAGGTAATTAAATAAATGAATAAATAAATAAATAAATATATTAAAATAAATAAAAAATGTTAAAAAAATTAAATGAAAATAATTGCAGGACGTGCAGTGTGACTGTTGCACACACGTACATTACGATGTCGATGTTTGAACAATATGTTGTGATGCTTTAGTCACTGACTTTATCTGAAACTGGTGCAGAACCCAGACCAGAGATGGTGTGTGCTTAAACTTTTTATTTTTTCCAAACTTTCACCTGAACTGTGGCTCCTACGCACTTTAAACTCTGCCCTGATTGTTTATATCTTGGCTACAGTCAAGGAGGATGAAGTTAAATGGAGATGTCCCGTGTATGTACAGTAATTTGGCCGTTCAAGTCAAATTAAATTACAATTAAAAAAAAAAAAAAAGAGAAGAAGACAATGATGTAACAAACAGAATAAGACTCTTCATCACTCAGGATATTATGAGCTTTGGTGGCTCCTTTGGCAGCGATAGTCAACACCAAGAACAGGAACCACCTTTTTACACCATTCAAGTACAGTTTTCAGTAATTAGGAATTAAAGGAATACACTGAAGTCTTCTGAAACTTAACAAAGGTTTAGAATAGAGGGCAACTGGACTCATTAACTGCCCTGATAGGATGTTTTATAGACCGCTGACATCAGCACATTTTATTCCCAGTAGTGGCCAATGTCTGCGCAGCCTCCAGTAATCACACAAGGACACGTGAAGCCTAATAAAGAAGTGCACTAAAGTTTAAAGGACCTGGGTTATATCTGCCATAAACTAGACATTGTCGTTATATATGTGAGATGACTTAGATTTATCTGAAAAGTAATATTTACATAAGACAGATTAATTTTCAAAGCCATATTTTAAAAATATCGAGCCAACTTGTTAGTCTGTTCAGGATCCTCAGGTGGTCAAAACTCGCCCATGCCACAGTGACCTCTGACCTCTTGTGACATTAACTGGCCTGACCACTTTAAAGCATTTGTAATTTGGGGCCGATATTAATGTTGAAGGCTAAAAAAAAAAAGCCAATGCCCTATATAGTGCCCAGTAACTGTTTAATATATAATTTTTTTTCTCACAGTCCATAAACAAAAGTAATTAAATAAAATTAATAATTAAAAATAAAAACAAATAAATGAATGAACAAATAAAATTAAATGACTAAAAATAAATGTAAAAACGTAATGAAATTAAATAAATAAAACAAAAAATTTTAAACATAATCTCATCATCTGAACCCACTTTATACTCACAAGGGTCATGTGGGTCACTTGGGGCCTAATCCAGCCTGTATGAGTCTCCAGTTCATCTCAGGGCTGAACATATATAGATAAACAATCACTGTCACATTCACACTTATGGGTTATTTAGATTAACTAGTTAACTAGTTAACCTATCAGTCAGGTCTGGTGTGGGAATCGAACCAGGATCCTTCTGTGCCGTCCTTCAAAAAATTATAAAAAAAAAAATAATAATAATTTCAGGACCTGCGATGTGACTATTGCACACACGTACATTGTGATGTCGATGCTCAACAGTATATAGTGCAGCTCTCCTCTTCTAATCCCATCACTCACTCCTCTTCTTTGAATTCTACAGGAGTCTTTCTTCCACTGGACTTTCGGAGTAACTGAGGCGGACTGCTTTGGAGCCATTGATGTGGACTCGGGGAAAACTATCCTTTTTGTTCCCAAACTGCCTGAGAGCTATGCTACTTGGATGGGAGAGTGAGTGACACGTGCTTTTAAAGAGCTGCACTGGTTAAACAATTACTATTAAGATAATGTGGTAAATGTAGGTACAGTACAAAAGGTACATTTCCATTACAAGTCTCACATCTTAAAATACAGGTGACTTACATTATAATAAGTACATTTACATGTTTTTTTTATTCTGAATTATTTATTCTGAATAAAATAATTCAGAGTTCAAGCTATTTCTTTCATGTTTACAGGAACATGTTAATTCTGAATAAAGGTTTCCATGGAAACAGATGTATTCCGCTCTAGTTAATTGGTCTTTCAGAGCTGAAAGAACAGAAGGTTCTGATTGGACCGAACGGCCGCTTAACGTCTGGATGTCTACTGGAAGGAAACGATCGTGCGTTTGCGTTTGTTTAAATTGTTAACATGTTAGACCAGATACTATATGTGATGTTTGACTTAATTTTTTTTGTCACAATTACAAAGCAGCAGCTCAACTGAATCAACCATAGGCATCAACAAACCAATGCCAACAGCAGAATATGTGCAGAACAACACGAATAATGTTAAAGAGGAATTATCAAATTCAGAATTAAGATTGGAATGAACCAGTGACTTTATTCAGAATGAAGTTTAATTCAGAGTTATCATTGTTCAACTGGAATCAGGCGTTTATATGGTTCATCTGAAAGAGGAATTAACTTTTATTCTGAATTAAAGAGGAATAAAAACTGTCATATGAAGAGGCCTATTGTCTTTTGAGTGTTGTTTGTTTGTTTGTTTGTTTGTTTACCAGCTGTGTGTTTTGTATTTGTGACAGGATCTTTTCAACTGAGCATTTCAAGACCAAATATGCTGTGGATGAAGTGCACTTCACCTGTGACGTAAGTGCTGCTGCTGGTCTTCAAACCTTCACTGTGACCTTTTCACATGTGCAGGATCTGTTAAAAATGTTACAAATGTTAAAACCACTGAACTATAAAACAGAACAGTACTGCTTTTACTGTCCATTTATAACATGAAGTAGTTTTATATGCTTTGATATCTATCTATCTATGTATCTATCTATCTGTCTGTCTGTCTGTCTGTCTGTCTGTCTGTCTGTCTGTCTGTCTGTCTGTCTGTCTGTCTGTCTGTCTGTCTGTCTGTCTGTCTTATTTGAACAGGCTGAAGCTCCATTCTTCCACTCTTCTATGTGTCACTTTCTTCTTTTTTATTTTAATAGTCTGGTTTAACTACATATTTTTGTCATTGACTATTTTGAGACGTTGTTTAAAAACAGTGATGAATCTCGGTGTTGACGGCAGCTTCTCGGAGGAGCTCATTGGAAGTTTGACAGCTCGCAGTTATTTTGGAAGTGTGCATTTAGAGAAATCTAATTCTAATATTCAGACTCCACTGGCAGGTTTCACACAACAGCAAAACAAGTTCCTAATGATCATTAGTGAAATCGCAGCCGTGTCTATATTTACATGCTGACGTGTGATGACGTTGAGGATATTTTTACTTCTTCAGGCGTTTCATTCTCTGATCATTCACAGCTTCAACTGCAATTCTGTCAAACTACTTGACCAGGAAACTACAGATGTGTCAAAACTTTATGTCATGAAATTATAAAATATCTAATGTTTTTACTATTTTGGTTTAATTTCTGATTCATTCACTCACTGGAAGAAATCATTTCTAGTCCTAATATTTCATCACACTTAAAATCAGAGTCACCTAAACTTTTCAGTCAGATAAAAAAAAAGGATTTTTATACAACAGATCTGTAAAATCTTACAAAGATCATTTTCACTTGTTCCATAGGCAGATTATTTATATTTGTTTATTTTGCTTAATTCAAGAAAACATATCCTGTATTAATTATTTTCTTGTTTTTAGGGGGGATTTTTTCCCCCAGTGCTCACTATTTAAGTATGTAATTAATAAAAATGTATTTTTATATTATTATTTGTAAAGCAATTTACATTTGAAATCAAATCAAACAGTGCATGATAAAATAAATAAATAAATATATGCGTGTGTGTGTGTGTGTGTGTGTGTGTGTGTTAGAGCTGCACCATATATCATTTGAGCATCAACATTGCAGGTCCTTCAATAATTTAAATTTTATGTATTTTTTCTGTTTATTATTTTATTTATTTTGATTAATTTCTGTATTTCATTTGTCTTTTAATGTATATTTTTATTTCATTTAATATTTTAAAATATGTGTGAGAGAGAGAGAGAGAAATATATCCTGGTATTTAAATATTTAATTAAACTGAGTTTTCGTCTAATACTGACACTTCCACTCAGGTTTGAGTTTAATGGAGAGTTTTCAGTAAATGTCCTGAAAAGTGGTTTTAGGAACTGAGACAATAATGTAGTTGTTGAAATGTGAGCAGATTCAGAGATGTTGTTTGACATTTGGGCTGTTGGCAGAGGAGCAGGAAAGTCACTGGAGTTTTGCCTTTGGCTGCTTTACTGGGAACCAGGGAGAATGAAGAAGCTCAGTGGAGTCTGTCACACTGACCTTTATTCCACAGCCTGAAACCATGACAACTGCTGCTCTTCCTCTTCCTCATCATTCATCCTTTTCTTTGTCCTTGCAGATCGCTGATGTTCTGTCCAACATGAGCCCAGCACTTCTGCTCACACTGGTAACAACTTTACTCCTGTGCATTTACCTAGAGCCTGGAGCTTTTACTTAGATTATTATTTGATTTAAAATGTTTTTATGTCTTGATTTTAATTGTCTTTTAATGCATCTTTATGATTTTTAATTTTCTTCTGTTTCTGTTTTTGTGTAAAGCACCTTGAGTTGTCCTGTACATGAAATGTGCTATACAAATAAATTTGCCTTCCCCTTGCCTAGAGAACCTACAGAAGACAAGAAAATAGACTTTATTTGTTCATATAATAGGTACAACCACATTAAAATGCAAGTGAATGAGGAGTAAAAACAAGGTGAAAAATGACTAATTTAAAAACAACCTTGAAATGAAAAAAAAAATCTAAATTACCAATAGAAAAACAAGCTTAAAATTAAAAAAAAATCAATTACCAATTTAAAAACAAGATTTAAATGACATATATATAAATGACTAATTTAGAAATAGGCTTAAAATTAAAAATATATAAATTAGTCAAAAGGGCGGCACGGTGGTGCAGTGGTTAGCACTCGTGCCTCACAGCAAGAAGGACCCTGGTTCGAATCCCACACCAGACCTTTCTGTGTGGAGTTTGCATGTCCTCCCCGTGTCCGCGTGGGTTTTCGCCGGGCACTCCAGTTTCCTCCCACCATTCAAAGACATGCACTGATAGGTTAATTGGTTAATCTAAAATTGGCCATAGGTGTGAATGTGAGAGTGATTGTTTGTTATATATTGTTATATATGTTCAGCCCTGAGATGAACTGGAGACTCATACAGGGTGTACCCCGCCTTCGCCCATTGTAGCTGGATTAGGCCCCCAGTGACCCCCGTGGCCCTAGTCAGGATAAAGCGGGTTCAGATAATGAATGAAATTAGTCAAATAAAAACAAGATAAAAATAGATATAAATAAAGCTTCTTCCTGATGGTAAAATTAGGAAGCGACAGAGTAAACATGAGCACTTTTACAGTTTATCAAACTAAATGATCCTGTGATGAGTAAAGAAATGCATCCAGAACTTGGAGCAGATGTGATAGAAGATGTGTAATGTTCCTTTTGTCTTTGTCTTCAGAGGGGACTGAACACAGACAGTGGCAGCACGTGTCGTGAAGCTTCCTTTCAAGGAATCAGCAAGTATGTTTAATGGGCGTCATTTACCTGAACATAATTAGACTGTGATGAACTTATTATTATTCATTCTGTTATTAACAAGGATGGAACCAACTCCTGTGCTCGGTGATTGTAGCTTATTAACCTCATTTTAGAAATAATTTAATTAAACAAACTGTCTTTCTTTGTTTTGTGTGTTGATTATTACTGTTGTCCTTTGTGCTGTTTTGTTCTTTTATTTTTTTTTTAACTGCAAACAATAAAATCTTTTTGACTCACCTCAACTACAAAGACAAATGAATACACCTTTATTTTAGAGGAAACTCTGCCATTTGCATTAAACCAGGGGTTTTCAAATAGTGAGGTGGGCGTCCTCTTGGGGGCAACAACATATGGTTAGTTAATTACAGGATGTAAAAAAACAAAACAAAAAAAAAACCATACACAGATGTAATAATGGATTTGATTTATATAGCACTTTTTTGCCACTCAAAGCACAGTATTCATTCACTCTCATATGCTCGCTCCGGTGGTGGTAAACTACATATGTATCCACAGTTGTTTTGGGGCAGAGTGACAGAAACATGGCAGCCATTTTGTGCCTACAGCCCCTCTGACCACCACCAAACATTCATACACCAGTGTGAGTGACACTGCAGTGTCTTGACGAGGATTCAAACCACCAACCCTTTAGGTACTGGACAACCCACTCTACCAACTGGGTCATGGGTGCCCAAAGTAAAATTTCAAAATGATCCAGGAAGTTTCATCGACATCCATGTATATCCAGTTATGTTGTACACAGACGGACAGACAGACAGACGGGCAGACAGACAGACAGACAGACAGATAAATGGCAGCAAAAACATAACCTTCTTGGTAGATTGGTAATAAAAATTAAGATCAAGATAAGGGGGAGGGGCAGCTATTTTGGGTTTTTTCACTATCCCACATTTTGAAAACCCCTGCATTAACAATAATAATAATAATAACAATAATAATAACAATAATAATAGATTAGATTTATATTTCACTACTAAACTATTAAAGTGTATTTGTGTTTCTAATGTAGTTGTTTGTTTGTTGATCAGCTTCCAGGTGAACAACAGCCTTTTACATCCAGTCATTGTGGAATGGTAAGTCATTTAAATCAACTCCATCATAGTAATAATAATAATAATAATATTGTGGTTTTCCACTCAGGAGAATTAGGCCTGTAATTAGCCTCTGCTCATTAACTTTCTTCAGTCAGATTCTGCCACTTGTGTCTCATAAAGCTGTGTAATTAAAGCTGCAGGTTACTGTGGTTCCACCGTCACAAACAGAGCTGGTTCTGTTCTGCTCTTCCTCTGCTCGTCTTCAGTCACTACACATGAAATGGATTTCGTGCTCTCTCGTTCGTCCTTGGCATTAGAGTTTGCACCCTCCAGATGAATTGACATTTTGAAATAAGGAGGAATGCTCCTCAGGCACACCTCCTGGGGACAAAAACTTGATTGGACCCCCCCCCCCTCCCTCCTTCTGGCTCCTCTGTCTGAGCTCACAACACTCTCTCATATTGGATCCAGTTTCATTTATTTATTTATTTATTTACCCTTCGCATTAGTTTATCTTTTAGCCACCACTGCCCTGATATATTTATTTGGATCTATCAAAAATATTCAATGAATTTCATCTCCAATCATTGGCTTCACCAGCTTTTCCTAACAGTGAGAAATAGTTTGAGGTACAAAATAAAACTTAAAAAAAAAATCACTTTTTAGGTGTTAAAAGTCAATAAATGACAGGACGACTCCTCTATCATTTCTGAAAATGAAGCACACTTTACTGGATGCAGACCACAGGTGTCAGGGGTCCATGTGCCGGCGCCCCTAGTAGTCATGGCCTGGAGCCCCTCCCAGTGTGGAGGACCCCAGGGTAGATGTTTCCATGACGCTCAGTGCCAGGTCATGTCTCCTATAGTTGAAGCTGAGTGTGTGTGTGTGTGTGTGTGTGTGTGTGTGTGGGTAGGTGGGTAGGTGTACGTATGTGTGCTCTGTGAATATATGGAGGGAGGGATGGGTACTTATTTTTAATGCTTTTAATGCTGTGAAGCACTTTGTGTTGCATTTTTTGTATGAAAAGTGCTCTATAAATAAAGTTTGATTGATTGATTGATTGATTAATCATAAGGTCCGGGGGTCAAATCTGGCCCACCAAAGTGTCCAATCCAATAGAATATGAATTGAATAACAATGAAGATATTAATGGTGTAAAAATGATTTGAATTCAGGTTCTACATACAAAATAATTATATCTCAATTGGGTCAGAGCAGTAAAATATGATCATAATTACCATATTTTCCACATTATAAGGTGGACTGGACTATAAGGCGCAGTAAGTGAAGTCAAAATTATGAGATAAAAAGTAAAAATTCCAAGTCACTAAGCACAACCAGAATTAATCCATATATGAAGTGCTCTGGATTATAAAGTGCACTGTGGGTTTTGGAGAAAATCTAAGTCTTAAGTGTGCCTTATAGTCCGGAAAATACAGTACCTATAAATAATGACAACTGCAGATTTTAATGTAAAAAATCTCATTACATGAAAATCTGTATATTAACAAATCATCCTTTTACAAAAATCTGTAATTGAAATGTCAGTTGTTCTGCACATGTGCAAATAAACTGATACTGAGGCAGAAAATAGTTCAAATTTCACTTGTTTTTCTTAAGACGCGTCAAGTTGTTGATCTTATTCACGTATAGATGTGAACATTATTGTAATTTAATTTGACTCTTTTCATTGTTATGTAGCTCAGTTAGTAGAGTGGGTCGCCCAATGACCGAGAGGTCGGTGGTTCACGTCCCGGCTCTGGCTGAACCCTGATTTAGTTTTACTGGGGTAGGACTGACAGAACCTTAGAAAGTTACTGGTGTGAAAGTACAGCGCTTGAAGCACCATGAAGATGGTAAAGCATGATATAAGTGCAGACCATTTATTTACTCACTCTTTGCATTAGCTTATCCTTTGGTCACCAGTGCCCTGTTTTTTATTTGGGTCTTTTTACTGTATTTTAGAAGAGTTTGTGAATATGTTTTGCATTTTTCATGTTTAATTTGAAAGGATTTTAACATCTTATAAAAAAAGAAATTTGGTCGCATATTTTGTTTCTTTGTGTATTTTTAATAGTTCTGTCAAAATGAATGTCGTGATTAATCTGATAAAAATATCACAATTCAATGGAACAGTTGTTTATACTAGTTTTATTGAAACTGTTGAAGGTGTAGAAAACACATGTTCATGTACATATATACATACATACATATTTTTTTCCTGTATTTTAGAAGACTGTGAATATGTTTGGGATTTTTCATTGCTTTTTAGTATTTTTTTTTGTTTGAATTTTAGTGGAGATGTCGTGTTTCAATCATGAATAATTGAAATGAATCCAAAGCAACCCTATGATTAATGTGATTAAAAATCGTAATCATTTGACAGCCCTCATTTTTAATACACATCTCCATTTACTGTTGGATTGTATTTGCGTCATACTATGATACAGAAAAGTGTCTCACTTGTTGCTTCTGTTCCCCAGTCGTCTGTTGAAGACCGATATGGAGCTGGAGGTCCTGCGCTACACCAACAGGATTTCCAGTGAAGCCCACAAAATGGTGAGATGTGCTCCACTAACCTGAGCATCTGCAGGGTTTTTAAATGGATTCATGATAAAGTCTCCAGTGTCACTCACACTGGTGTATGAATACGTATGAATGTTTGGTGGTGGTCAGAGTGATCATAGCACAAAATGGCTGCCACGCTTCTGTCAGTCTGTCCCAGGACAACTGTGGACACAAATATAGTTTACCACCACCAGAGGGACAATGTGAGAGTGAATGAATAATGGATCACTAATGTAAAGTGCTTTGGGTGCCTTAAAAAGTATTATAGAAATGTAATCTATTATTATTATTTTAAAAAACCCACTATGAATTCACAGAAAACAATTGAGTAAAATGTTTTTTCCACAGTAAGCTTTGGTTTTTCTTATAATATCTACTGTAACCCAGTTGTTTTTAAATAGTGAGGCGGGCCTCGCCTGGGGCACACCAGAGGACGTCAGGGGAGGCGCGGCTTGAGATAAAAATAAACTTGAATTAAAAAAAAAAATAAACTGTGAACATGTGGTTAGTTAATTACAGAATATGTGAGAAGAAAAATCACACCTGAAGTGAAAATAAGAGAAAATGTTAAGATGTATTTTTAAAACAAGCACAGCTTTTGTTCTTTTAGGTGGGGCTCACTATCCCACACTTTGAAAACCACTACAGTTAAGGCTGTAACATTAAATAATTATTTAATAAAGTAAATAAAAATGTTGTAAATGAAAGTACATGTGCACTGGCCTGGAGGCTCAGAGTTTCCGGCAGACTGGGTCTTTTGTAACAAACGTATTTAAGTCTAGCAGCAGTCAGACTCATTATGTAATCTGTCCAGGGATCTCACTCACCCACAGTATTTGACATCGTCTCACCCCTGTTGCTCAGTCGTCTCACCCCTGTTACTCAGTTTAACCATAAGACACATTTTCTGACGCATAGTTTGACTCAAAGACACTTTTACTCCAAAATCTATTTTCTAAAACCAGAAAACCTTCTCCCAAGTTATCAAGCGCCTCAGGCCTTTGCTGCTGACTTCTAAACTCTTCGTGGTAACTCTGGGTAGATCCTGCAGAATTCACTTCAGCAAATAATCCATGATTCACACAGTTTGAAACTCGAGGTGATGACGTCTCAGATCGGGGGGGAAAACACTTGCACACACAAACAACGATAAAACGTCTTTAGTTGGGGAACTCGTGGAAGGTTCTCATTTCATCTCATTAACCTGTTACTGTGCGTCACGTCTGGGCTGAAGAACGACAGCTGATGCGTTAGAGTGATCAGACAAAACAAACTTCATGGTGCTCAAAGCTCTTTACATTAGCCTCACATTCACACACACACTCATACCCACTGGGTTTCTAAGGTTCTGTCAGGGTTCAGTGTCTTGCCCAAGGACACTTTGACACTCTGGGATGCGAACCGCCAACCTCTCCATCACCGGACAACCCACAGCCACCCCATTACAGCTACAGAGGGTTTTTACATTAAGAACAAATGTACATTTAAAAGCCTGCATTTTAGTTTAGTTGGCTATATTTATGATTATTTATTGTCTCCTGGGTTTTTAAACGGTTACCATGGGGTCTTATGAAAATAAAATAAATATAAATCCAAAAATAAGACAATGAAACGAGTCATTTCTTCATTATTTGTCCCCAAAACCAAAATGAAAAAAACAGATAACATCCACTTCCTGTTTTATCCAATTTTGACCTGAAGCAAATTCAGGTAAGAAAAATAATATTTATATCCAGTCTATCACTTTGTTTTAAACAAAACAATAATATACCTGGAATATGTTCTCCATCGTCATATCTTGACCCTCTTAGTTTCCCCAAATAGGATGTAGGTTTCCATCTGCAGGTCACAGTCATTTCTGATTTACTCAATTTGCTTCAGGTCAAAATTAGTTTAAATGGAAAAGGTTTGGGGTTTTTTTGTTTTTTTTTTGTGATCAATTTTTTATTCAGATTTTTCCAGTTTTTAAGAAGAGAGAAGAAAAAATTTTCATGAAATTAAATTAGAAATTAAAAAAAAAAAGTATACAGGGGTGAGATACATAACAAAAAGTTTGATGTACATTTTCCATTATTTAACATATGTAAATATATGTAGATATTTGTTATCTGTTTTTTTTCCATTATTCATTTAAACACAAAAATTAAAACTGAAAAAAAAACATCGCTTTTTTCATTTTTGTTTTGGAAACAAATAATGAAGAAATGAGTTGTTGCTTTGTTGTCTTACTTTCGGTTTTATTTTGAAAAATGAATTAACAAATTATATACTAATTTTAATAAACCATATTTTGGGGGGGGGCTTTATTTGATAAAATTCAACACGAAGAACAGACATTTCATCTATTCTATGTTTCTGTATGAAATAATGAACTTTGTGTCTTTAGATCATGAAACAAGTCAAACCTGGACACAAAGAATATGAAATGGAGAGGTAAGTGACAGAGTTTGTTGTTTTGTTAAAGTTGTGTGAAAAAACAGGACTGATAAAAAAAAATAGAAATGCCCCATGTGACACGGTATAATAAATAATCACTTTGGGCATCAGATTAATAATAATAATCATAATCATAATAATAATAATAATAATGGGTTTTATTTGGAAAGCACTCGACATTTGAAATCAAATCTCTAACTTCACAGTGAAAGGTAAAATCCAAAAATCAAACAGTAAAATCTTCCAATAATATTTGTGACATCTGATGAAATATTACATTTTCAGGTTTTCTTTTATTGTCCCCAGTATAAGAAGTGAATGAGTAACTGTAAATGTTGTTTGAGCAGCCTGCGGACATGACAGACAGACAAACAGACTTTAGTATCATTATATAAACAAATATTCAATGAAATGTAAGCATCTCCTTCAGTGCAACATAAAATAAAAGCACAAAAACTATAATTTGTTTGTTTGAAAATGTAGAAAAATATATACAGACACACACACGTATAATAAATTAAATTAAACAGGCTTGAAAAGGAGTAGGAAGAAGTAAAAAAAAAACTTCTGTACTCCTAAGCCCAATTTTTATTCCCTTTGATCTCTGTATAGCAATTATTACTTTAGATGAATTATGTTTATAATAATAATAATATCAAATCCTCACGCTCATATCCACCAATACAACAATATCCATTTATAAATGACCATACTAACATTAGCATTCCCATACGAGCAAAGACAAAGAAAAAAAACAAAAACAACTAAACCAAACTACACATATAATATAAATACATAATATTCTATATTGTCTTATGGTAATATATTCATATAACCCTATTTAAACTAGATATTATCTATTACACATAATAATTTATAATGTGATATGGACAATTGAAGATAAAAATAAATTATACATACGATATAAAAATAAATATGAACCTCCAGCACAAAACCAGTCATTTGGGTCAAATTTCAGAAATTAACATGTTATATTTATCTGAAAGCTTATTAAAAATGCTCTTATTAAACTAATTCAACCAATCAGAGGCCGTTTTTCAGCATCGCCCTAGAAACAAGGGATTTAGTTTACTGCAGAAGGCTTTGTTCTGAGGCCTCCCATTGGTTCACATTTATAATAATGTAGATTTCTATTTAAGGGTTGTCTAGAGGGAATCCCCATCTTTCCAACGGTACCAAACATGACAGGGAAATACCTAATATGAGCGCAAAGGAAAGCCGTGTTTTGAGTTGATTTTTCTTTGTTTTAGACTTAATTACTGAAAGAGTCAGTTGTCGTTCTTCCTAAAAGGCATGATTTGAAAAACTTACGGTAGGAATTTAACAAAAAGTCATAATTAGAAGTGTTCAGGAGACATTTTACTTGGATTTTATGCATAAACTTCCAATTCGATATTTTTGACCCATATAACGTATTTGAGGCTAAAGCTAGAAACACTGCTGTGAGACTGAACCACTGGTTTAATGATGGAGGGTCACATATTTTTTTAAAAAAAAGTTAAGAGAATTGTTTTTAAAATCAAGATAAGTGTGTTTTACAGTTACAGGGCATCACAAGCTCATATTGCTTTTTGTTGTATTTTATTTATGTTTATATTTGTATGTGACAATAAAGCATGAGCGCTGCATTTTATTTGACTTTTACTCCAAAACATATGGAAATCATCTACCAATATATGAATCTGAGATACAACACGCTGCTCCAGTCACAGTCATTAAGTCTGTGGTGTTGAGTGTCATTAATGCTTTATTTAAACCCATGAATTTGACATGTGAAATGAGCAGTGGACCAGCTGTTTGGATTACACCCCGCTGCTTCAGGAGCCAGAAGACAAGGAAATGTCATGCATGTTGACACTGCTAACTGTGTAATAGTTAGCTGTGGTGCAGTGGAGCTGAGGCTTCCTGTGGCTGTTCAGTCTTAAGTCACATGTGTCGCAGATCTGCACTTACAAAGGTAGACGTGGTGACTTCACACACAAACACAGCAGCAACAGAACCAAAAAAAAAAAAAATCTAAATTCAATCTAATCTAAACTGAGATTTATTGAGTACATTTACATGCGCTTAGAAATTACAATTATTGCCTTTAGTCCGATTAGGGACTTAACTGGAGCTTCCCAGAAGTCAGAGTTTACATGTCAGCAAGAGAAATTCAAATTATTCTTTTATTCCCAAACACTAGGTGGTGCTACACGCCCTTTCATGTTAGCATGCCTCCGGTTGGTGCCATAGAAGAAGAACAATAGCTAAAACAAAAGTGTCAGGTTTGAAGCAGACATAATAGGACGACAACACCCAAAGAAAATATGGGCCACAACCGTGAAGATATGGGCCACAACCATGAAGATATGGGCCACAACCATGAAGATATTGGCCACAACCATGCAGTAGCTCAGTATATTTCGTACGTACTGTTAAACTCTAATTTATTACACGTGACGCACATGTTGTCATGGTGACTCTGGTCACTTCCTGCAGGGGTGTGTCCAGGCCAGTCTTAGTTGAGCTAAAGTTGGGTGCTGTTTACGTTGATGAAGGAATTCGATTCCAATCCCATCATCCGACTTGGTTACTCCAACTTCTAAAACTTCAGTTCAATTCGATTCCACTCTAAGGTGTTTACACGACTTTGAAAATGTCGATTTCAATCGGACTGAGGCAATAATTCCAGTTTCTCCAAGTGCATGTAAACGCACCTGTTGTGTCACAGTGGTTAGGCCTTACTCAAACCTCATGTAATTCATGCAAATCCCCTCTTTATGAATCTGTACCAAAATGCATCGATTTCATCCTAATTGTCCCTGAAACTGAAACAAAACTGGTCATGAAGGTAACGACTGCAGATCTCAACTCTCGTGTTATTTTGAGATCCACCTACGACTGAAACCACAAGGAAACACTTTCTCTTCAAACTGCCTGTAGCTTTAAAATGATTCAGTTCAGTTTGGAAAGTGGAAAATGTTGTTGGTTGTGTGTTTTTCCTTCTGTATTAATGTGTCAGTGTGACTCATTTACTTTGGTTTAATGGAAAGAGTCGGGAAAACGTGGGCGCATCACATCACCTGACACAGCGTTTCTGTCCAACGTGTGTTTGATGTGCGACTGTGTGATGATTAAACACTGACATGTGCATGAATTGTTAAAAAGCCTGGAGTCAAGAAGAGGGTATTGGAAGTCCTTCAGATAATTAAAGTTTTCTCTGATCTGTGTTGTGCAGAAATGGTTTAGTTTCCTTGAATGGATGCTTATGTTTCCTGTTTTTCAGCCTGTTCCAACATTACTGCTACACCAAAGGAGGGATGAGACACACGTCCTACACCTGCATCTGTGGAACGTAAGGATCACACAATTTTTACTACCTTTCACATGTTTACTTTATTATTTACATTAGGTTTTTAATTCCCAATTTTTAATTCAGAATAAAATAAATTGGAATTACAGCGGCATCCTTTCATGTTCACATGGACATGTTAATTCCAAATAAAGGTTTCCATGGAAACAGCTGGATTCCACTCTAGTTAATTGGTCTTTGGCCAAAGGAGGTACAGAGGGTTCTGATTGGTCCAGTCCATGTTTTACTATCAACATGTTAGACCAGATACTACATGTAATTTTTGCATTTATTTTTGTGATAATTACAAAGCAGCATCTCCACCGAATCAACCATAGGAAACAACAAACTAATAACAACAGCGGAATAAGTGCATCATGGTGATGAGACCTAGCTTAGCTGCGCTCAACACCCCTAACGGCAGCAAATCTAATTTTCTATCGGGTACAGTCTAGTTACACTCAATGTAACTTTTGGCTAGATTTCCCTGAAACTGGCCGACGAATCACAGTGAAGTATAGAGTCAGAGGGCGGGAAGAACAAAGTAACGACAGAGCTGCGACGATTCGTAGAGAAATAACCGGAACAACCATAGAAGAAGAACAACAATAGATAGCTGCCGACTGGGTGGTGATTTCCTTTCATCAAAGATGAGTGAAGAATGTCAGAAAACATCAGCAATCATTAAATTATTTTTACAGAAGCGACAACAGTCATTAAGTTCCATAATCCACCATTTTGTTTAGTCATTTGTAACTTCCTCTGGACTACGCCATCCTAAAGATTACGCTGATTGGTTGTAGTACCGTCCTATTGCATACAGAGGGATTTGAAAGACAACCTTTTAGCCCCGCCTCCTCTGATTATGAAGACCTACTAGACCCATACATGGAATGAATGGAGATAGCGTGGCTAGGCGAGACCAGGAGCATGTGCAGAAGGACAGGAATAATGAATGAATTAATTAATTAATTAACTGTATACATGGCAGATAAAGTTTCGAATTTAGAATTAAAATTGAAATAAACTAGTTTATTCAGAATTATCATTTCAAAGATTTTTATTCTTATACCAGGTCACCTCCTCGGTACGAACATTTGTACTCTGGTCTGGGATGGAGCCATAAATACATACTGTATATAGATAATTCTAGACAAGTGGAATTAGGTGTTAGTAAATAAAAGGGTTTTTCAACAGGGTTCTTACTGGACGTCTATGTGAGCAGGTGAAAATGCAGAGGTTTGTGTAACCCTGCAGTATCCACACTGATCTGTACTTTCTGTTGCACACTAACACATGGATGAAGAATTTCAAAGCACTGTCACTAATTACGCTTCAACCTTTATATGAAAGGTCACATGGAATGAACACTTCCTGGCATCCGTTGATTAGTCATTAGAGGGTGCAGGTGATTTTCCTGTTGAAAATGAGAAGCTGTTAAACGATGGACATGTTGATCACAGAGGCGCTTTAATGTGTCTTTAGAAAAGGTGACAAAAGGACATTAACGCGGCAGTGAAAAGACTGTAAATGATCCAAGTACGAGGTCATTTTAATACTCGCTCTATTGTCCCTCAGTTTACAGCTTGTCCTTTACTTTCTATTGTTATTTTTATTGAGTTATGTTAAGTCTTTTTAATCCATGTAATCTGTTTATTCAAAATCAGGGGCCATAATTCTTCTGTTCTCCACTATGGCCACGCTGGGGCTCCAAATGATAAAACCATTATGGATGGAGACATGTGGTAAGTCCTTTTCCTCCTCAGTTATTAACCTTTTAATCCACACTGGTCACTCCAGTGGACAGCTATTCCACAGCTGTTCTATTGCATATTCATGGATTTTCTGGGTTATCAATTTATTTTATTTTACTTACTTTCTTTCAGTTACAAAATTAAAAGACCATAATTTCATTCTGTGTGTGTATATATATATATCATAGATTAATTAATATATTTAACAATTTTTAAATTTATTACTTTTTATTTTTATTTTCAACACAGTATATAACTTTCTGATGATGACTTTCTTTGCTCCATAAATTAAAAAACGTTTTCCAGCTGAGTGGACATTTTTGTAATTCCAAGAGAAATAAGTTCATATAAAAAAAAAAAATAAATCCAATCACATTGTGTTTCAATTCAATCTGCAGTGGGTCAGAACCAGTAAAGTACTATCATAATAATCTAGAAATACTCACAATTCCATTTTTTTCTTTGTAAATATTAATATTTTCACATATTCATGCCTAAAATAAAGTATTATTGTCAAAAAGTGCAAATAATCTGAATGAATATGAAGAAATTGAAATGTTTTAAGAGAAGTCAGTGCAATTTTAACAATATTCTGCTTGATATAAAAGATTTGTGATATGTAAGTTATAATCAACATGTAGAAATGACAAAGAAAAGTATAATGTTAAAATTCTGCTTATCCTTTCGCTTTGTTTGAAAGGATAATATTTCAATATAAACATTTTCATTGTTTAATTTGACTTCTTTCACTCTAAAATATAGAGAAAAGTTTGGAGTTGACATTATTTATGTATTACTACGTTATTATTTCACTGGTTTGGCTTTACCTCAGATCAGATTTAGATCCCCCTGACAGGCCTGGTTTAAAGGTTGTGGCTGAAATGTCTTGTATCACATTCTCCACAAGGGGGGGCTACAAACCTAGTGTCTGGTTAGTCCTCATCCCACTTCTGACTTGATATTAAGGCATTTAATACAAGTTTTTATTTTTTTCTTTGATGGAATTTGCTGCTTATTAAATAAATCAGAAAAAACTTTTCTTATTTATTTATTTTTTTTTACTTTGCAGTCTTTTTGACATGGGTGGAGAGTACTACTGCTACTCCTCAGACATCACCTGCTCCTTCCCGGCCAATGGGAAGTTCACCGCAGACCAGAAGGCCATCTATGAAGCTGTCCTCAAGGCCTCCAGGGCTGTCATGGCTGCCATTAAACCAGGTTCTCATCCTACATCTCATTCTCTGACCTGAACACCTTTATTTTATGGGTGGTTTTTTTTATGTATTGAATGGTTTCAGATACACAGGATGCATTTGGTGCAGAGGAAGCATCTTTACAAGAATTTGCTGCTCCTGATATTTTTAAAAATATATTAATACTAGAGCTGGACAATATATTGGTTGAAAATCGAGGTCATAATAGTCACAACGCATTTTAATGTATTTTATTTTTTGTCAATTTTATTCAATTATTCAAGAAGGATGATACTGAAACATGTGTTTTATGTCAACCATTAATCTGTTTGACCATTTGTGTCAGCACCACACAACTGTAATATACTCCAGAGTAGATTTTCATATCCTAATATATATCACAGGGTTAAATTTTTTTTATACATTTTAAATCTGTGTATGTTTTTTTAAAGTCTTCTTTTCATATCTTAATATTTACGTCCGCCAAGGAGGTTATGTTTATGCTATAGTTTGTCTGATACTTAGCAAGATAACTCAGAAAGTTATGGACAGATCATGATGAAAATTTTTTTTTCTGACATGTTGGGAGTGTCACAAGGAACAAATTATTAGATTTTGGTGATGATCCGGAAAAGATTCTGGATCACTTTGAAATTTGACATTGCGGTAAATGGAGAATATGACATTTTCATCAAGATCCATCCATAACCTTTTGAGTTATCTTGCTAGCTAACAGACAGACAAACAGACAAGCTCCGTCAAAAACCTAATCTCCTTGGCGGACCTCTCTTCATTCGGAGGGGGGTCGTCTGCCTTGGCGGAGGTTTGCACTTTCAGAGTGCTTTTCTAGTTTTGTGTGTTTTCAGCATGTTTTTAAATATATATTAACATCTGTTTGTTTTTTTTTAAACATTTTCCCTCCATATTTTAACATTTTTGTGTCATTCCACCCCCTCCCCAGAGGAGGCCTGCCTCACTATTTGAAAACTCCTGATCTAATTTATACATAAAACTTCTACTCAGAGCCTCTTTGTATTTACCTGGAGTGAGTCTTAAATTCAGACATAAATCATGTGAAAACATCTTAAAGTACTGATGTAGTGTCTGATATATACTGTCCTGACCAAGGCACATTCATAATATTCCACAAATGAATAATTATAAAACATATGAAGTGCTGTATTTGGCTTTTTTGTGGTAAAAGCCAAATAAATGAGATTACAGTACCTACGTAATATCACATCTGTTGGTGTTGTTTGTTACAGGTGTAAAATGGACCGACATGCACCGTCTGGCTGACCGGGTTCACGTGGAGGAGCTGGTGAAAGTGGGCATCCTGAAGGGCAACGTAGAAGACATGCTGAAGGTCCACATGGGCTCCGTCTTCATGCCCCACGGCCTGGGACACCTGCTGGGCATCGACGTGCACGATGTGGGAGGATACCCTGAGGTGGGAAACACCAACCACCAGAATAGATATATAATTTATTATCATTCCACACATAGGTGCACCACAGAAACAAAATATTAATGCACCGTCAACATGATTAAAAACATGATAAATAAGAACAGATTAAATAAATACTCCAATACTGATATAAAATAAAGGGCACCTACGGACCTAAAACTACTACTTTAAAGCCAAGTAGATAAATAGATAATAATTATTGAACATCTAAATAGAAATGCCCCTACCCAGTAATTCCACATTCCCTCTTTAAAGTGCTTATTTAACAGTCGGATGGTGGTTGGGACAAACTTGTAACAGATAGAGGTTGTATTTTACTAAACCTACTACCTACTTCTTTTACTCTTTGGTTAATTTATTTGCGTATTTGTGGACCCTAATCATTGCAGAAGTTTGAATGTGAACCCTCCAGGTTCTGAAAAGCTATTTTTATTAATAGTTCATCCGGGGATGAGCTACTGCCGTCGCTCTTTGTCTGTTCCGTCGTCGTCATCCGCAATTCTGTAAAATCACTTCTCCTCCCTCATTTCGTAACAGTTTTTGATGTTGATGGATTCATTAGATATATTTAAGCACTGGGCACAAAACTTATCACTTTGTCAAAATGTTGTTTTGTAAACGATTTGTTTAAAACTTAGTCTATTTTTCCAGTCTGTCACTAAAATCTCTACTACTAATTATCAGTTCTCAACAGATTCACTGAGTTCAGTTTCAATCCCGATCAAAGAAAATAATTGCCCCAACATTAGTTTCCACCAACAACCACCTGCGTAGCATTTAACAGCTTTAACCACAGTAATATGTCATTACCCAGTTACCTACTTTTGTTCAGTATAGCCCCGTTTGCACTCTGCTGTTTGGTACGGTACAGTTTAGAACGGTACTCTTCTGTTAGCGTTTCCATTATGATGAAAGCGTACTGGTGCCATGGTACCCGTTACTATTTTGGTAAAACGTGTCCAGTTGTTCATGTTATTCACATTCTGAGGGAAACATTATAGATGTAAACATTGTCATATTGTAATTTTAGTCTTTTCACTGTTATTATTTTACTGGTCGGGTCCTTTTCAGATCATATTAGGCTGAATAAATTGAACTGAACTAAATTGAGTTCAACACCCTGATGTAAACCAGAGGGAAATGTTTTTAAATGCATAATTCTATATGTTAAAAAAAAAAAAAGAAAGAAAAATCTTACTCCTTTAAAGTCTGCCGACACATACCCGTTTCTTGGAATATTGATATTACATGAATAATGAAGGTCCCATGAGTGAAATGGAGCAAAAAAGCGTAGCTGTAGAAGGAGGTTCAGGATGAGGCCAGAAGAGACGAGAAGGTGAAATGATGCTTCAAAGGCTGAAACGAATGCAAAAGACTCTGAACATGCTGCTCATTACTGTAGTGTCTATTGTCAAGAATGAAAATTATTAACACCAATATCACTAACATTGACCAAAGATGATGATGGTCATGCATACATACATTAGAAAACACCAGGCTGAGGATTCCCTGAGGTGAAAATCACTGTAACCTGACTCACATCATCTGGCTGTGTTTTGATACACTCACCCAACCATCTGAGTACCATAAGGTTCAGATTTTCTTCAAAACAAAGGAGCCAATCAGTGTTACACGTTGTGGCTGGTGTGACGTAAAGCAGAAGCGATGGCAGTGTAGTCTGGGTGTTTAATAGGTGTGGTTTTTCACTGTTCAGGGGATGGAGCGCATTGATGAACCTGGACTGAGGAGTCTGCGGATGTCCCGTCTGGTGCAGGAGCGTATGGTCCTCACTGTTGAACCTGGCATATACTTCATTAATCACCTGCTGGACCAGGCTCTGGCCAATCCTGCCCAAAGCTGCTTCATCAACAACGAGGTGCTGGCTCGCTTCCGTGGATTTGGAGGGGTGAGTGTGCTCTACCTGGACCATCTTCTGCTGGGGTTTGGATTCCAGGGTTCCCACAGGGTCAAAAAAAGTCTAAAATTCACAAACTTAAATTTTATGACTTAAAAGATCTTAAAAACAACCATATTTTCATCCCAGGTCTAACATTTAAATTACTCAAGTCTTACATTTTTTTTACATCCCCTCCGTCCATTCTAAGAGAAGTGTCTGTTGCCGTTTCTACTGTCACCTGCTGAAAACGAATTATTTGGCAGCTCAGTGTGTCCACTACCACAATCCAGCTCGTGTATGCGGTCAGACGGACGTGTGTTAACGAAATGGGTAAATGTCAGTTGGACAAGAAGTGGCTCGAAAGTAATGAATTCTCCAACTGGTTGTTAGAGGTAGTCGGTGACAGGCACTCGACTCTTTACAAAGTATGAAAAAAAGTGCAAAATGACATGGTTTTGAGAATAAAATGTGATCGTCTTTTCATTTGAGGGGGTCTTGATATTGGACTAAAATTTTTCTCATAATGTTCTAGAAAGGCCTGGTGGTCCACCGGGTCTATAATGTACTGGGGAGAAACACTGAATATATCTGATAAAATAAAAAAAAAAGTTCAGATGTTGAGTTTGTCTCATGTACATTTGACTCACATATTCTGCAGGTTCGTATTGAAGACGACATTGCAGTGACAGCCGATGGTATGGAGCTGCTGACCTGCGTCCCTCGGACCGTCGAGGAGATTGAAGCGTACATGGCCGACGCCGCAAAACCCTTCAGCTCTGTCACCAGCCAAGAGAAACTGTGAGAGACAAGTGAGGGCGGTACAACAGTCAGTCATTACGTAACAGAATTAACAAGTATAACAAACCGGTACAGTAAGGCCGCAACTATACAATATTTTTATAATTGAGTATTCTATTCATTTTTTCATCAACTACAACTTTACCATATTTTCCGGACTATAAGTCACTTCTTGGCTTGGCAGTCTGTTGGCAGTTTTTGGGCCATCGTTGTCCTTGCTCTGATAGAGAGGCGATTGCATTGCATCAAACAGTAACACAAAAAAAGTCCTCCTCCAAAGTCGTTTATATTCATCTCCTTGGCAACTACCTGGGCGTGGACACAACTGCACAGTTGACAAGCTTCTCCAAGTAGCACGTTGTTCAAGCACCCATGTGTCAAGTCGTTCCTCTACCTGTGGCCACTGAGCTTTTAGCCTGCAATTAGCTTTTTTAGTTTTCTTTGTTTCATTAAGAGTAACATCTGCTTTTTGTCAGTCCCTTACAACTTTCTTTCTGCTGCTCAATCACCATTTTCAGCTGCATATTTCACTACTTGCAGTTTGTAATCTTCAGAGTAGGATTTTATTTTTGATGCCATTTTTGTTCAGTCCTTCTCAGTTGTTTTTATAAGTTACCGCTAATGTTGAAATGATCAGTTTAATGGTACAGATACACAGTTGAGCTGAGATTATTTGACCAAACCCCATAGGACTTGTTGGGTTCAGGGATAATTTTTATCATTACAATTGGGTCGGGTCGAGTTTGATCGGGCCTGTGCCGGTTCGGGTCTGACTTTTAATGCCCCTTTCATACTTTAATACACAGGCCTAGAGCACCCTCTTGCGGTTGTCAGTTCAAGTAACATGCAAAGTAATATATAGATGTGTTTATTTCACAAATGAGTCGCTCCAGAGTATAAGTGGCACCCCTGTCCAAACTATGAAAAAAAAAACCTGCGACATAGTCCGAAAAATGCAGTATAACAAATGGGTAAAGCAGTTGTCACAGGACCTTCCTAAAGCTTTCATAATGGTTTAATGGTAATAAATTAAACAGACAATATTTTCCTCATCTGTTGGTGCTTCCTGGTACAAACATCCGTTTTGGAATAAAACTGGAACTTGATCCCGTGTGTGTTTGTGTTTTTCATTAAGAGTTCTCGAATGACCCAATTATTGTGAAAAGATCATTCCACCAAATCTGTACATATTGTGTCCCAGAGAAATAAATGGCCATAAAAATCACAACACATATATGCATAATTTTAAAAACATCTTTTGTCACCAACCTGATTTTTAAATTAAGTCCATTTATTATTTTCCTGTTTTTAATTTGCATACGTTTTTATATTGGCCGAACCAAGAGGCGATTAAAAGACAGAGTCCATGAACATAAGTGTCATCAGAAAGGCTAATTTAGACTATACTATGGCTAAACATTTTCACAAAAATTCTTTTCATCATCTTTTTTTTTTTTGTTTTATTTTGAAAAAACAGTGATACACTGAAATCCAGCATTTTAATTTCATGAACAGAAGCAGTTAACATTTAAATTCAATAATGAGCAATTCGCTTATTTTCGTCAGAATTTTCACAAACTTTAAATTAATTAGCATGTTAGCAGATGCGCTACTAAAAACAGAACAGCTCCAGCTCAGGAATTTAGACGAGGCAAAATATTTTCAGCCTTTAGGGCATATTTATTTAGGTGAAAAAAAAAACAAAAAAAAACGCACCCCTTGTGGAGTGAAACAGATACATAATACATCCAGTCATACACAGGTCAACAGTATATGTAGTAAATGAGGGCTTGTCATTTACCAAATAATATTAGTTATATCTGAATGAGATGAGGCCAAATTATCCATATAGAACATTACAGCAAATATTTTAATGAAATTCAGCGTTTGTGTGATGCATGAAAAAAAAGCTTTGATGCATTTGATTCACAGCAAACTGAATATAATCCAAAGTACAGATGGTTTTAGTATAATGATCAATAAACAGATAATGAAAGTTAGTTACATTTATTAACAGTTCATAAACAAGTAACATTACAGTTGGTACAATTAAAAACTTCTACCATCTATAGAACAAGATGATGAAAACAGTTTCCTCTTGAGACCCAAAAATGCATTTGTCCTCTGTAGGACAGAAGTTTTTACTTAATGCTGTCTGTTTCAAAGTTTTAATTAATGTGGGAAAAAAATGTTGCATTACACATTTTACAATTGACAAAAGTAAAAAAAAAAAAATAAGCTTACTTTCCTGGTCTGAGGATATGGTGCTCATTACAAAAGTCTTACTTCATCCTGCTCACTTCATAAGCATAAAAATATTGAAAAGGTCACCGTACATAAAAAAAAAAAAAAGCTAAGTGAGTAGTATCAGTTTTTCCAATCATCAACATTGACATTTCAGATTCTACTTTTCCACAAACGGCCAAATGTGGACGTTAAACCAATAGTGTTTAGCTCAGTTCATCTTCATCCAGTAATTTATACATACACATGTTCATAGTGTGTGTGTGTGTGTGGGGGGGGTTCTGTAGTAATGAAAGTCCAGTGTTGGTCAGTAGAAGTTTCCATACATGAGACCATTCACTAATAAACACCATTGCAGTCCGTCCCAGATCATTTTTCCTCCATGAATCCACATCAGAGCTTCGTTATCAATTCAGTCTTTTCCATGCAACACATTCCATAAAGTATGCAGACAATGGCTTTGATCACATCAGCTGAGGCGTCAGTGGTGTGAAAGCATCTGTGGCTTCAGCAACTCAACTCTTCACACAACATTTGCCAGAGAGGAACTGTACGATGTCCCTTAAAGAGTTTGTCAACGACTCCCACTGAACCTGTGGCCTTAGATGTAAGGACACACTCGTCAGTCACTGAAGATGAAGGCTGGAATGCTGCTTCCTGTCGAATCCAAGAGCAAGACGTTTGTGTTCTCGTAGGCTGGAGCCAGTGTGCAGCAGCATCTGGACAACAAACACCAGTATTTAGTTACCAACTTGTTACTTTACAATTTTGTTTATTCACTTTAACCTGTGACTGAGCCAAACGCCTCTGTATGAAGAACAGTCCTATGGAAAGTATACTGTATGCCAACACTTTACCATTCTGAGGTAGCCTAGCCACGCTAGCCCTATTCATTACATG
Organism: Siphamia tubifer; assembly: GCA_020466265.1. NCBI lineage: Eukaryota > Metazoa > Chordata > Actinopteri > Kurtiformes > Apogonidae > Siphamia > Siphamia tubifer. The sequence goes on along the minus strand of CM035785.1, from coordinate 55,241,556 downwards.
TATAGGTCTAGGAACACTTCATAAGCAGGGGAGGTGGGACTAAACGTAGTTAGAGCGCCGGAAGAGTTCAGAGAAAGTTAGCAATAACCAAACAAAATGGTTGATTATGGAGCTTAACTACTTGTCTCTTCTGAAAAAAAGAATTTAAAGATTGCCAACGTTTTCTCACATTCACTCATCTTTGATAAAAGGAACTCTACAACCATTCTTCTATTGTTTCTCTAAATCGTTGCCGAGTCACATTGTTACGCCCGCCCTCTGACTCAATATTTCATCGTGATTCCGCCAGTTTCAGGGAAATCTGCTAAAAGTCACATTGAACGCAACTAGACTACTACGGTGGGACATTGGGTGTGCTGCGGCTAGGTTAATTTTTCCATCTCCAATTTGAAACTTGAGCTGTTCCTTCAACCATTTTGAGTACAGATTAAAAAATGGGTTCTTTGTAAAGGTAACCCTTAAGTTGAGACTAAAACCCTACCGTTTAACAGGTAAAAAAAAAACTAAACCATACAAATGCACCCCTGTTACTTTAATTTTCTTGCTTAAACCAGGGTGTATTTGTCCCTGTTTGCAAGTTAACACCATTTAACAGGTCAGTGTCTGACCTTCACAGTTCACTACATTAGGAAAAATGTCAGTTTTAAAGCATTTATTTATATGCATTTCACAGACCGGAGATGTCAATTATTCCAAAGTTGCTACATTTGTAAATTTGGGGAAAAAGTTAACAGTTGACATTTTAGCAAAAACTGATGGAAAAAAAAAAATTAGTGGAAAATGGGAATAAGTCTAACACAACACCACATTTGTCTGGTCAATATGTTGATCATATAACAGCTTTCAATATAAAATAATCCAACTTCCTTTTATTAGTCTTTAGTGCATGCAATGTTATCGTTTCACTTCAGTATGTTTATATTTTCACAATGAGACTCACACGGGATGCAAAGAGAGAGAGACTGTGCGACAGTTAACTAGACAGACGTTATTTAAATGTAATTTGTGCCAGACTGGTAAGAGGTTTTAAAAAAGAAAAAAAATCATTTCCAGCTCACCTTTAGCAGTTTCCTCAGGTTGACAGCTTGAGATGCAGACATGTTTCCTGGTCTTTCATCCTTGTGTAGATGCAGTAGTTTCTGTGGCAGCAGTGTCAGTCTCTACAGAACATACAGACCAATGTTTCAACATAGATACATTAAATTGACACCATTACCCATAAACAATAGGAGTCAATCATACCATTCAACTTCAGCAGCAGACTCCAACAGCTCCGGTTGGGACCAGTCCACGGCTTCCCTTTGAAACAGATGCGCCACCTCTGCAAAGACTTCTTGGCAGTGACCACACCAAACAGTCTGAAATTCAAAAACTGTACAGAGAGAGGAGTGTTAAGTGAAACCGCACACACCACATGGAAAATTTGAGTGATTGAGCCAAGAGGTCTTACCAGTCCTTGTGTCCAGAAACCATGGGATGACTGAACAGTGTTCTGGTGGACAGAATTCTAGACATGGGCCCAAACCCAATTCACCCAGAGTTTCCAGAGTGTGGGGTGTAAATGGCCCCTTCAAGGAATGGAACACTTAACCAGTTACATTAGTTGTCTGACCCTTGTTTTACCAAAAAAAACAAAACAAAAAAAAGATGTGGAAGTCGACAGTACGTCATTCCATTCTGAGCCTAATTGAAGGTGCAATATAACAGGGATCTGATGACGCTTTATTGGTTGTTTGGGTGTCTTCCAATCAGGTCTTAGTTAACATAATCTCGCCCAACATTGGTAGGGTAAAATTATTGTAGTCACCGTGCATGTCCACAGAGACTTATGTTATAATTCAATCAATACTTTACATATCACCATGAAATTACATGGGCATATAATATAACCAAACCCTTCTGACCAAGCTGTACACAGGGTCATAATACTACACCATGATTTGTGCAACAGATTTAGTTTTTGGCCAGTGTGAAATAAGTGAGATTTAACACCTGTGAGCAGAGGACATGGAAGTGTGCCACATCTCCATGACAATAAGGTACTGTAAGTCTGTACTATCTTGTAGTGGAAACAGTCTACAGTAGTAGTATCTGGTAGTGGTCACCCGATAATGGTCAAGCTGGTTCCACAGTGAATATGCATTAGTAGATTCTGCTGTAAACAGAAATTAAACTTTAAATTTCCTACAGTATTTTCCTGCACACACTAATAACTAAACATTGTTCCATGAGCTTTATGCATCTTTGCAGCCATCAACTGTAATGCAATTTATTACAAATTAGACTTAAGTTAATTATCAACTAGATGAGTTTTTTTTTTTTTTTAAGATTTGTACCATTACAGACACCTCATCTGGTTGTCCCCACACCTTCATGGCTCACGCTTCTAGGACCCCCTTCAAAGTCTTTTGAACAGATGTAACTCCGGTACCCGATAACCCAGACTTCTAGCTCCAAGATGACACCTGTGCTGCTCTTGGATGAGTCCTGATGCCAGGGGGTTCGAAGTTGAATCACCTTCGTCCTGGGATCCATGTTCACTAGGTTCCGGGTGCCAACGTGTTGGATTTAGATTCCCCCAAGAGGTACCATTCAGCAGCCGGTTGGTGAGAGGTAATCTGCTCGACATCAGTTTCCCGAGAGTCACTTTACCTTTGGTAATACAGAGCTGCTTGGAAAAGCCATTTTGGATCCTTTTCTTTGACTTGTATCCATGTCTGGGCTTCATGCTGGTGGGAAGTGATGTGGTGCAGGTCTCTACTGTCTCAAACTGGGCACATGATGGATCCTCATCCTTGGCTACTTTGAGAAATCAATTTACTTTGCTCAATGCCTCATGTTTTATCATAGCATTACTCTTTCCTGTCCATGTGAAGTTGGGCAATAGTTATTCCCCTTTTCACTGAGATAGGTAAGATTGAACCGAGGGGTGGTTAGGTATCCAACTCATGCGTTTCTGTAAATCTGTATTTAGCCGAACAAAAAGGGGATTAGTCCAAGTAATCAAAAAACGGTCCTGATTGTCTGGCAGGGACTCCATCACGGCCGAGGTTCAGCCATAGCCACATCCCAAGGTAGCTGTGTTCTTGTAGTTATGTCTAATTACAGTCCCTATGGCTCCCCTTCCAGGGTGTTGCCCGCACACTGCCACATGTTGGCTTCAACAAGGAACTTCATCTGGCATCTTCTTTCTGTCCTAGGCCTCATGATGGTCCTGATTAATCTTACCCATCATGGTTAGGTTGGCAACATTGGTAGCCTCTCCCCAGTCTCTTGTAATCCAAATTGTAGTTCTGTTCTTTTTAGCAGAACCCCCAGGTCTTAACATTGTGTTATTTTCTTTATTCTTTGTATTATTACTTTGTCTTTGTAAATCACATCTGCGCTTAACCCAGGACATGTTTAAGCTGTAACCAGTTGGGGGTCTAGTCATTGCACCTACCCAGACTGTGTCTCACCCTGTAACCAGTTGGGGGTCTAGTCATCGCACCTACCTAGACTCTGTCTCATCCTGTAACCAGTCAGGGGTCTAGTCATCGCACCTACCCAGACTCTGTCTCCTTTCGTTGCAAGTTGGGGGTCTGGTTATGACGCCTACCCAAATCCTTGTGTTTCCTGTGATTGGCCAGTTGTATCTGTATAAGTACCTGTGTTTCTCTTTGCTGGGCAGAGATCTCTCCACACATGCTGCCGTGTGTGTTCTGTCTTGAAAACTCATTACAATTATTTTTCTAAATATTATTCTGATTCCAGCTTCGTTCTTAATTAAACTGAAATAATTCCACAACAGTATTCAGCCACTTTCTCGCCCATCAATTGCCTTTCATGGGTCCCAAACATATGGATACACAAGTCTTTTATAGTTTTCATCCTCATTATTGAGCACTCAAGTGGTCATTGGGCAGGTGGACCAAATTGACATTCCCACAAGCTGGACTGGTAAGTAGGTCTTGTTAATGATGTGAAAGACTCACATCAATCTCTTCAAAATACTCAGATTAAAGTCACCTTGTACCAGTCCTGTAGCATAGTGTGAAGGGTGATAAACACTCCTTTGAACTGGTAGTGGAACTACCATTCCACTACCAGTCGGGGCACAGTGTATATACTAATCCCTTACTTTCTTGGGAACAGGGGCATCAAAGTGCATGCTGCACACAAAACTATGTTTCCATAGTCTGGTCATGATATATTTTCCACCATTGAGCTTGCTCCTTCCTTCTCATAGGGTGTAAACCGTGTAGATCTCGTAAATTGGGAATTTTAAATTAATCGATCAGGATGGTCTTGTCCACCAGTTTACTGGCTCTAGGCATGCCTTCTTTACAGTGTTCTCAGTCACTACTTTCTCTTTGTCCATTTACAACGCTTTTGCTATTATAGTCCCCATTAGCGGTTTCAATATTCCTTAAATGGGTTCTTCAATTTCCTCAACCAGTTCCATTTCGCCAGTCTTATGCTTTGGTGGTAGGTCTAGCTGTGGTTGTCTTATGTCCACTCCCAACAACATGATGCCCTCACTAGGTTCCACTACCACATTGACTCAGTTCTATGATTGATGCACCTTTCATAGTAGGCAGTCACCCTCCATCTATCATGAGGTCAGGCCTGCTTGACAGTGTTTACCTGCGATGCCCCTGGGACTACCAAATCCATGTTTCTTGAATTGGGGCAGGCTCAACCATTTCCACATCCGTCTAAAGTAGTCTCCATATGGTATTTCCCCTTAGTCATTCCTCTCAGGATAGCCATACCATCTCCGGGTGAATACTAGCATTTTCAAACAGTTCCTTTATGAGGCAACTCCAGGATGTGTGCTGCCAGAGGTCTAGCATGTCTCCGGGCGCTTCGGCCAAAAATGGCTCCCGTTTACAGGCCCAAATTGTAGGGTAATGGTACAGTCAATTGTTCTCCAGAGCCCAATTGGCACCGATCACTTTTGCAGGGCCCCACATCAGTCACATCGGGAAAACCCTTCAGTGGGTCCATACCTGCCATCCCTCTGCCATGTCCACTACTGACAGCCCAATACATAACCTGCAGAGTATCACCATCTGTCCGTTCAACACGCATGTGCAACTTTGCAGTTCAGGTTTTCTTTCTCCCTTTACTCACATCACGATGAAACGGAGACTGGGTAGTTATGTCATCCAGCATCGTCTGCACATGTGCATCAAAAACTTCACTGGCTTGAGTGCTAGTAAATCAAGCTGTGTGCATGTCTTCCCAAAGTTTGTGGGTTTATTCATCACCATACTGCCGCATTTAAGAGGTAGCATGGTAGGCTGCAGGCAGACCGTACAAGTATTCTCCAACAGGCTCCAGACTCTGGTACAGGAACCATCATTTCCTGCTTGGCATAGTTCATAAGTGTTGAAGCCTGGCCTACGCAGACCGCTGTGCTGCTTGTTAGTACGATAACCACCCCCTTGATGGTGACCAGATGCACACAGCGTCGTAGGTCCTGCTCTCCACTGACCATAATGGTCAATTCTCTATCAGGCTCCGCCATGAACTTGTTTCAGCTGTTCCAGTCCTCTGATTCCAGTCTTTGTCATCTAAAATCTTGTCTACTATGTCCGTTTTGTCATACTTCACCTTCAGGGGAGCTCTGGCTGGATGATTCTGAGCTGTAATACATACTCGTCCGACTCTGAACTTGTCGCCGAGGAGTGGCTTCTCTGATCCCTTATCCCTGCCCACTTCTGTCCTGAATGGGCCTTGTAGAAATTCTTCTGCGAGGGAGGGTCTTCTTGCCCTGTGGTGGTTGTTTAACACTTCAGCCATTTCACAGGTTTTGGTACTCTCATTTCCCATTGGCATTTTTTCTTCAAATCCAGCTTTTAACTAGTCCAATAGTCATTTCAACAACTTCATTAGCCTATGGTGTGGTGGCGAGTACACCAACTACCCCTTTCTCCAGATACCACTTGTCCACTTCAGAGTTCTTGAAATGTGTCCTGTCCCAAGCTCCTTTGGTATGCCCAAAACTGCACATAAACAGGCCTCCGTCGGTCATGACTGACCATGGGTAAAAAACAACCATCCTATTATACATGGCTTGAGCATCACCTTCTGTGCCTGCAAAGGCCGATGCGGGAGTGTCAGTCCTGACTGCAAGTGCCACATGTGTATGTTTCTGGGGCATCCGTGTGTGTCATTTGTCTGCTGGCTGAGAAGTTTTTCCTGCATAATCACTTTTTCTTCACCAGGCTGGATTTGTGCGTGCAGGGTCCTCCAGTCCGAGCAGTTTGACACATACTCCTGGCAGTATCAATGTCCAAGGCCTCCATGTCCCTTCTACACACATCTTTGAACCTTTTTTCCTGGCAGTAAGTTCCCCATGCAGTATGTCCTTGGGAATGCGCCCATCCTCCATTTGATGTACGCGTCTTAACCAGCGTAACCACTTTGGCATAGGAGGGTGTACATGCTAGGCCTGTGCGGGACAGGACTTCCGAATTGGCCACTGTCTTACCAGGTGATGTTGAGGATGTGCCGCAGGCTTCTCAGGTGGAATGAGTCGAGTCTGTTATGTGTATGCGGCCCATGTCTCCCTCCCATAGAGCAACATACTGAGGACACCGACATTGTACACTGCCATCTTTGTCCTTACTATCAACTCTGGGTTTGACCACACTTGTTTTGTGAACCTGGTGAGTGTTATAGAGGCCATTCTGATACTCTTGTTGAGCTCTTTGTCGAGTGACAGGTTGTCAGTGATGGTGAACCCAACATATCTGAAATCATTGACATTGAACTCAGCCATCGATGGTGATGACTGGTGGTGCAGTGGGATTTTGGCCAAGGGTGTTTGTCTTCACACTGATGTTAGCCCAAACTTGAGAGAGAAGCAGTCCAGTGATTGCAGCTCAGCTTGATTGTAGCATCATCGGCGAACAGATAGTTTGATAGTTTCTCGGACTTTCGTGGCAGGCAAGGTTAAACAACTTGCCATCTCATCTGGTTCCAAAGGTAGACTCCCTCTTGGGATATGCCAAAGGCATGCCTTAGAACGAGAGACAACTAAGATCTCAAAGAGGCTGGGAACATCCACACAGCCTTGCTCGACTATGCTGCATATATCAAAGGCCTTGGAGAGATTTCCATTTAACTGGAAAGTCCCCTTCATGTTTTAGTGCAAAGTCGAGCAAGCTACATAGTTTGGGTGGGCAGTCAAACTCCAGAGCCTTGAAGAGGCCTTCTCTGCTGACAATGCAGTGTACAGGGGCAAGGTTCTCCTTCTCCTGCAGTTGTCTGAGTAAGAACATCACATTTGTGGAACTTCCACCTCCAAAGCCGCACCGATTCTGGTTAGATGTGTTCAGCCAAATTCTGAGTGTACCTGTGGTGGTTACAATTGCGCCTCTTGCCCTTGTTCAGGGTGATGATTTTGACATCTCATGTCCTTTGGTACAGCACCTTCCCAGCACTGGTTCATGCAGTGGGTGTAAAAGTTCTCTTGCAGTGTTTGAGGTCAGGGAGGATGCTTACACTTCCAGGTGCTAAGCCGTCTACGGCCTTGCTGACCTCCTCTTTGGTTGGCAAAGCGTCTAGTTCCTCCATCACTGGCAAACATCCAATGTTGTCTACTGCCAAGGGTATCACCAGGTTTTCTCTGAAGTAAAGCTCCAAGTAGTGTTCCATGCAGCAGTGCATCTGTTGGTCTTTGATCACTTCCTGTGTGGTGGACTTCAGCAGGGCTGTTTTACTGCAAGTCTGTCCCAGTGCAGTCTTGATAACATATCGCTCTCATGTTTCCAAATGCAGCTGCCATGTGGATTCTCTGGCTGAGCTCTGTCCAGTATTTGTTGGTACAGTGCGCCAAACCTTGCTCCAGGCTGATCTGAGGATCTGAAGGTTCCTTTGAAGCCAAGTGGACTGCATTCAGAGTTCAAGAAGGCACCTAATTACACAAGTCATCTCTGCCACCTTTGCTTCAAACCAGTCGTGAAACTTTGTTTTCTTCTCAAAAATAGCCAGGCAGTTCTATAGATGGTGTCTGTTTCCCCACTTATCGGCTGTTGATACAGGAAGTGAAATGAGTAGTGTCCCTGTAAGTCCTCTGCAAACTTTTGGGAAAGGTCTGGCCAGGACATCTTGCTAACAATACAAGGATCATCCTGCTTCTTTACGTGATGGAACCTCTTTGGTGTCAACCTGATCTTGCAACAGACCAAGGATTGGTCAGTGTTACAGTCTGCACTGTGGTATGATCGCATAAAGATGGCAGCTTACCCTACAAGGATTAGATCCAGTTTTATACAAGTGTTTGGAATGGGGATGTTGTCATGAGAACCTTTGTTGTAGTTGGTCTTTAACAAGTTGGCAATACACTAAGGTAGGATCAAAGTTCCAGCAGTCTGTCCATTGTCCATCTTTCTCACTGCGAAGTCCGAGCGTACACAGACAAGGTTTTCTGTGGTGTTGAGATGATGGTCACTGACCTGCGGCTGCTAGGTCCTACCTTGGTTAGCAGGCTTTTTTTATGGCAATCTATGGTCTGGGCAGTTCTAAGCTCTTCCTTTGCCAGAAGAAGGTGTAGTCTATTTCAGTGTACCGAGTCAGCCAGCTGTGTCTCCTGGAGGGTGACTATGTCCACGTTCAGCATCTTAAGCTTGACGACTACAGGTTCCTGTACATCACTGATGTCTTGTAGGTCATCTGAAAGTACAAGCATTGTGTGAACATTCCAGCATCCCAGTTTGAGAGTGGGTCTTTTTTGATCTTTTGTTTGGTGTGTACTTTGATGAACTGCAATTCAGATTTTGTCCTAATCTCCATACACCCACTGAAAATGGCAGATGTGATGCGACAACACCTGGGTGATGCCCAGCTTGAGGCTGGTGATAGCTGGCCAGTGAGACATGATCTCTCCCACCGATGGAAGAAACTCCTGGCACCACACTGCATGTCAATTTGCAATGCATCTGCTGCTTCCCGTGTTGACGACATGATCAAGCTGGAGTGTCCTCCAGGTGTGTAAGGAGTGTATGGGGTAATGGTTCGTCTGGGCTGTGTAGTATGAGAGCAGGCTGTCGCCAATGCACTGGTTGGCTGGTTTCTTTCCCCAAAATAGATTGTAGGGCTTCCGCTCTGGTCCGTCTCTCCTGGCACATTCCTTCACGTGTGCCCGCTTTGTTCTAGTCTTGTATCTTGAGTTTAATCTAGAGACTCTTTCCTTGCAACAAATGCTTGTGTGTTCCTAGTGCCAATTCCCACTTTTCCCAGCCTTGTGCCCATGGTATTAGCTGGTACCTGTCCGACCTACTTCCGCAAGTTGGACAGTCCTTATCCATGCAGGGAGAAAGCAGGTACCCTGACCTCTCCCATGGTGAGGTCTTTGATTTGCTGGTCTCATTTTGCCTTCAATGGAGTAGGAGATTTCAATCTCCCTCACTCCTCCCAGTCTGGTGATGGAGCTGGGCTCAGACCCTCTTTCATTAGCAGGACCAGCAGTGGCTCCAATGGGTTCAGATTTTCAGTCACTGGTGCTAGAGGTGCAGGAGAAGGTCATAGTTTCTTCTGTCCTTTCCTGTGGGGATGTATTCTCTGTTGCCATTGCTTTTGTCTTAATGTCAGCCTGCACTCGTCATAACCCCCTTTAGATCCTCAGGGGGGAAAGACTACAAACGCGAGTTTGGGGCGGGGTCTCCATCAGTGGCGCCTGCCTCCTTTTGCAAGGGGAGTCCGATGCTTCCCCCTAGTCGTGAGGGGGTGACAGTCCCACACCACTGCCTTCTGCTTTCCTAAAGCTGTCACCATGACATCTGAGGCACAGATTTGGCAGCGCCACCCACTGTCATTGACTCCTGCAGCTAGATCTGGCACTGCGCCACAGCCTGGCAATGTTCAATCCTTTCCTTTAGACGTGGTCCAGGGTGAGGTGCTGTAGTCCTTGTACCATCCATTCAGGAGTCCTGCAGATCAACATGCTCCAATGGACTGTATGCCTTATCCGTTTGCTTCAGACTCAGGGTTCCAAAAAAAGTCTGAAAAGTCTCAACTATTGAGGATATTTTTCTTAGTCCCTGTTGAGGTGTCACATTTTAAACCAACAAGCTATGCTGTATTACAGCTCTCCATTTAAATAGGATTAAGGCGACTGCTGGGAAATAACCCATTTGTCACCCCGTTGCTGTGTGGGTGTAAGACTTTGCTTTTCCTTTATACGCTACCTTCATCCCACGAATGGCAACATAAAACTCATCTGCAAGAGATCCCCTGTTGTGTACAGGGTATTGCCTTGACCCAACATCTTATGGAAAACTTCTTCCGAGGGTTTCTTGCTCTTGATACTCAACCAGGTAAGGTTTGGTGATCTGAAACCGCAGACCCCTGGAGGCACTTTGACACTCAAAATCCTTTTTGGTTCAACCTGAAAAATTTCTTAGGCGAACTGCTCTCACCAGAACTAAGGTTTTACTTAATCTTTAGCACAGCATATAGGGGATAAATGAACCAGAATCCTTTGGTTATTGCTCAAGGCAACCTTTTTATTGTATAGGCATTTTAAGCAAAGCATAGCATTTCAGTCAAAAATTCAGTAAGGTTAAAAAAACCAAACCCCAACTGCTCCAATAGTCTACAATTAGATGTAAACCTTCGTAACAGTTTTAGTCCTTCGAATATCAGTCCGTTAAGAGGCCCAATGGTTCAGTCTGTATGATCAGGCTATACAGACCGTACTGGGGGGGGGGGGTATGCATCCGTTGCCTCATTCCAATGAGGCAAATCCAGTTATATTCCTGTGGTTTGTTGGAACTATTCTAAAAGTCCAAACGCTTTGGGGATTTCCAGCCACGGAGTTCCCGTAAAAGACTAATCATCCAGGTAATGAAGGCAGAGTTCAGTCCCAAAATGAGTGCATCACATTAATAGTGTGGTCGATTCAGTGTGAACATCCAATGAGATCTGAAGTTGTTTTCAGATTCTTCCATATGCAACAGGTGTCCAGCGAAGACTGCATGGAAAGCCTAATTTAAGTCTTTTGTGACACTTCAATGTAGAAACGTGCCATGTTTGAAAGCTTTGTGATGAACCAAGTAGGCCTAGCCCAGTGTCATATCACATAAGTGCGATTCAATTTTATTTCTAGAGCCCCAAATCACAACCAAGTTGTCTTGCAGAGCTTTACAGATTTGATTGTAGAACAAACAATCAGAAATTGATCCAGTCCAAGCATCCTCTGTCCTTAGACCCTCAGTTACTGGCAGGTCATCTAGTAACTGAAGGGTTGGTGGTTCAAATCCTGCTCAGTCCTAGTCCATTTTGTCCTTGGGCAAGAAATTTCTCCATCCTTGCTTCCAGTGTCACTCACACTGGTGTATGAATGTTTGGTGGTCTGAGAGGCTGTAGGTGCAAAACGGTTGCCACGCTTCTGTCATTTTCCCCCTGGGCAACTATGGCTACATTTGTAGTTTACCACCAAAGGATGCATGTGAGACCAAATGGTCACTCACGTGAAGCGTCCGGGTGGGAGAAGAAAAAAAAAAAAAGCGCTATTCATCTTTCTCAGCAAGGGGGGGGGGAAACTCCACAACCCAGTGGGGAAAGAAACCTTGGGGATATACATTGAAGGAGAGCTCCACTCCCATTAACGGACATTTGTAGATAGAAATGGATATACCAAGTGTGGGGATGCCACACCCAACTGACCAATCTTTAGATCAGCTACTAGACAAACTGGTACAGGTAGGGTAAGTTTTTAACAGAGACGAGTCTGTCAGGACGACTGGTTACCATTTAGGAACAAATACAGTTTTAAAAGTACCCATCTCTAGGTAGTAATCAGTCATAATGAGAGTGGCAAGCATGAGGCCTAGATACCAATTCATACCAAGAACACCTCCCTGGGGCGGTGTCCCGGGCATGTCCATCCTGGAGGTGACCGTGAGGCTGACCCAGGACATGCTGGAGGAATTATACCTCTTGGCTGGCCTTGGGAATGCCCCTGCAGGAGCTGGATGGGGTGTGGGATGTCTGGGCTTCTTTGCTGCCCCGTGACTCAGATAAGCGGGAGACAAGATTAAGTAGACAGTAGATTGAGTAGTACATTAATCCCTATGACCGTCCATAATACTACACGTCAGTCTACGTTACTTCTTTTTGGCCGATTTATAAATTCAGATGAAAAAAGTGATTTCATCAGCGTGTGTAATCAGACAGACATGCGCCACATCCTCAAGACAACCAGGTACACCATGTCAGTTTGTACCATTCTGTAATGAAAACAGTCCACAGTGGTAGTACTAGGTACACCAGGTGAGCTTATCCCATTTAGTGACAGTGCTGCTATAGATGCCATTAACAGATGTGAAAACTGCATTTACTACAGTTTTCACCTGCACACCAGTAGCTGTAAAAATCTGCGCTTTGGACAGTGATTCAAACAATTCTGGGATATTTCTTCTACCTATCCTTTTGTTGTACGGTCCTGGTTCTCCATTTCCCGGTCTATACAGCCCTTTACCTTAGCTCATCCCCTCTATCCAATTGAGAAATCCAATACCAACCCTTCACTTTGACACACAAAACTGAGGGTTAAGGACAAGGGGTGAGTTGGGAGTTAGAGTGATAGTGAACAGAGTGATGGTGAAACGCGTGATGTTATTGTAGATCGAGTGATCACGGACATGCTGAATCCCAGTTCTGCACAGTCACATGACGGGCTAGTGTTAAAATCCTCAATTAGATTAAGTGAGAAGACTCTGGTCAAGGGCTGTATGGGCCAAGAAACTGAAAAACTTTAACCACACTACAAATTAAGTGGTTGAAGAAGTCTCCCATAATTCTGTTTAAATTGTCGACCAAAGCATGGATGTTTATGGCAACAGGTGTACAGGTGAATACTGTAGGAGATGCAGTTTTCACATCCCTTATTAGCATCTATTGGAGCATTTTCACTGTAAGGCACCAGCTCAAACTCCGGTACTTTATACGATTCCTTGAGACCATTTCCATTATCATCCAGTACCAATGTCACATTACCCGGTCATCATAGTGACGCAGCACATCGCTTCCATTTCTGATCACAACTGCTGATAAACCACTCGTTTCATTTTTCATGTTGGCCACTCAAGAACTGATTCCCCTTGATTGACCATGGTTTAGGCATGGGTTGTACAATTCATTCGATAAACCGCCATCGTTTTATTTTCCCCAATTGTCAAGAAAATTGTGACATTTTTATTAGACAAGGTGGTGGTCCCTACTCCCCCACACAGTTTATGTTTCCCCTCTGAGCTCTTGTTTCTTTGCATCACAATATGACCAATTGCAACTTAACTTCCATACACTGCTTTGCTCAGAATTAGAGCAAGGGCACCAATAATGAAATGACAAAGTTACAGAACACAAGACAAATCATAATACTTCAAGTCAAAAACATTTTAAAAAGAAAATCCACATTAATCAAAGACAATCCCAAACAAACAAAAATACTCCAGCAGAGGCCGAGAGCGAGCGAGCGCGCGCGAGAAACCCAGAGGCCGAGAGCGAGCGAGCGCGCGCGAGAAACGCAGAGACCGAGAGCGAGCGAGCGCGCGCGAGAAACCCAGAGGCCGAGAGCGAGCGAGCGCGCGCGCGCGAGAAACCCAGAGGCCGAGAGCGAGCGCGCGCGCGCGCGCGAGAAACCCAGAGGCCGAGAGCGAGCGAGCGCGCGCGCGCGAGAAACGCAGAGGCCGAGAGCGAGCGAGCGCGCGCGCGCGAGAAACGCAGAGGCCGAGAGCGAGCGAGCGCGCGCGAGAAACGCAGAGGCCGAGAGCGAGCGAGCGCGCGCGAGAAACGCAGAGGCCGAGAGCGAGCGAGCGCGCGCGAGAAACGCAGAGGCCGAGAGCGAGCGAGCGCGCGCGAGAAACGCAGAGGCCGAGAGCGATCGCGCGCGCGCGCGAGAAACGCAGAGGCCGAGAGCGATCGCGCGCGCGCGCGCGAGAAACGCAGAGGCCGAGAGCGAGCGAGCGCGCGCGAGAAACGCAGAGGCCGAGAGCACGGTGGTCCCCAGAGGGGGAAAGACAGACATTTACAATAGCATAGTCTCTTCACCTTTATCTACGAATACAATGAATTCAAATTTATATTTTGATACAGTATTGTACAAATACAGACCAAGTACAAGAAAAAAAGATTGTGTAAAGTAAATGACAGTATTACATCACAAGTTAATATGAAAATACAAAGTTCAGTGTCATCTGAAAAAAAAAAAAACATTCAAGACATTTTACCCACAAACTTTTTAAACAATGCACATTAACTCCTGAGACTTTAGCAATTCCACTGTTAAATGGTGTAAAAAAAAAAACAAAAAAAACAAAACCGACAAACCACACATCACATTACCTGGTTGTCATGGTGATGTGGCACATTACTTCCATTTTTGCTTACAGGTGATCATGATCCTTCATTTAGAGGTACTGCCCACCCCCCAAAAAACCCTGCAGTAGTAGTCCTTTCATTAAACTGTTGTAAAAAAAAAAGTAAATTCTCTATGGTGTGAAGTATACAGAAAGCAAATCACAAAAGTTTAACATTAATACTATATACCATTAATACCGTTCTTTAACTGTACACGAACAATTTCAATATGAAACTACAACATGTCACAACATTTACAATATTAAAGACTAGTGAGGGGGTTGAACATTTTTATTGATTCAATTACAGAAGAAAGAATAGTTAGGTTTTATTAAGTTGCCAGAATATGGATAATTGTAATTTATTATTTAATTTTATTTTATAAAACTATGAATGTGCAAAAGTCACACCCAATGGCAGACAAATACTTGTGTATTAACAGAAACTAATCCAGAGTCACTGGAAACAACTGAACCCAATCACATAAACCGATGTGGATATGTCAATGACTGCGAGTCGGTTACAAATGTTCTGGCACTAAACTAGAAAAAAAAGAAAAAAAAAAACGTAGACTTTATGTGTATAGATGAATATTAAGCTCATTAAAAAAAAAAAAAATCTGAACCAAAAACAAGTGCAACAACACAGAACGAAGACTAGAAACTATTTAACCAGACTAAGAATTAAATCAGTGAAACCAAATTATCCGGACAAACTCGGCAAATATAGCAGACTGTACTGATGGAATAGAAAGGATATATAGTTCAGAGGTCATGGCACAGCACCAAAAACAAAAAACCCTGCATACCCAATTCAATCTAGAAATTCTTAATTTTTGACAGTCATGCAAAGTTTGATTTTGTCATAACACTTGTGTACCATTTCAAACTGTTTATTTGCATTTACAGAGTTTAAATATCAGCCATTTTATGTTGATCTAATATCATGACAGATCTGATGTCTATTATTTTAAAGAGTTAGGTTTGTCAAAGTTTGTTGATGTATTGATGACAATCAGCACTTACCTACAATAAAGATTCATTCATTTGTCAGTTTAGTTTTGGTGCAGTATCCTGAATAGTCTATTTTTGACTGTCATGTGAAGAACAGTTTTTTTTGGCATGCATTTAATAAAATGACAAATGATCAAGATCAATTCCACCTGATTTTAACTAAACCCAATGATAACCGATCATAGGAACCCAGTACCCCCCCTCATCCAAGACCAGTCTGAGCTTCATAATCATGAATGTTGTACATTTTAAGTGCGTTGGTACAGCAGCCATGAAGAAGGTCAGAACCTCACGTTTGTGTTTTAATCTACAGAGCGGTTTGAGGGTCGCTCGTAACAGGAAAGAACAATCCCCACCAGTGAAAGAGATGAAACACCACACAAGACTATAGGAAGCTAAAAATGGAACCAATATCTAATCCAATCACATTAAAACAGTCTTGGTTTCCATCAATGCAACTCCTTTACAATTTAGTGCCATGAAAGTATGATTGATGTCAATTCATGCACATGTTCTTGTGTGTAGTTTAATATTACGCTCAGTTTAACACCATATAATTCTACCAGTACAACCAAGAATTTAACTACATGACAAAACTCGAAAATACACTAGACCCATGTGTATGTGAGTGTATGTGTCAGAACATGACGAATCTAACTAAAGCTAAAACAAATTGACTGAAGGTCTCCACTAATCTACTTACACGTGCACGCAGGTCCAGAGTGGGGACCCAGAGCACCAGACCACCACCATCCCAAGTAACCATAACCAGCTCCTTACTATGAGATGAACTGGAACAACTTTACCACCGGGAGTTCAGTGTCTGAAAGAAAACAAAGGAATATAAGACACTATGCATATCATTTTATTATTATTTAACACACTTTGCACTGCACATTAGGCGCTTATCCACATAGTTCTTAGAACTAAGTAGTTCCTAGGGAACCTTCAGGTTTGCATTTTGACAGGCCAGTAGGAACATTTATCACAGCAATGTTAATTATGGTCAAATACAGCATCTAATGTCAAGAATGAAATTTACAAGGAGTTAGGCAGCAGGTGATACGATAACATGCGTTAATGTCACAAAATTAATCCAAAGACAGAATGGTCGGTCCATTTATCATTTTCACTTAGAGGTAGTCTGGCTTTACCAATCACCTACATCATATAGTTTCTAGAGAATTAAAAGAGACCCTGCCTGCCAGGAGGAACTAAAAAAGTTCTAGGAACTATGTAGTTCCTATGCTGTAGGAACGTTTGAAAAACTATGAACTACAAGTGGCTAGTGGGAAAGCACCTAATGACCCTTGAACTCCTGAGAGTTAAGCAGCTCCACAGTCAAAAAGTTATCAATAGTAAAGCAATGCAATATGAACAAAGATAATCAAAACATTCATATTACCTTTCATTATGGTGATGGAGCCTATTCCTTCCATTTCTAGTCACAGGATCTGATGAAGACTTCATGTAGAAGTACTGGTCACTCAAAAAAAAAGAAAAACTAAAAAAAAAATTCATAGTAGACAGTCACCACTATAGAGGGATTCAGTTTGGGACGGGAAAAAAACTCAACCTTTTAGTCAAAGAAAAAAGTCGTAAAAAACTCTAAAAGTTTTATAAATGTACAAAAATATAAAAAGATTAACTGTTAAAAAATGTTCAATATATTAAAAAAAAAATGCAGGCTCTGCAATGCGACGCTCAAATATATTGTGCAGCTGTAATAAGTGCTATATGTAGTTTGTATTGTCAGTAGTATGTGTGTGTGTATGAGTGAAAGTGATGGATGTTTAAAGGAAATCAAGTGGTGTAGGTTGGAGTGTGCCACCTTCTACTGCTGGATCCAACTGAAGAGAAGAAAGGTGAGGAAAAGTAGTAAGGAGACTTCTACCCCCCTTGGAAACACCACCCTTCAGTACAACAGCTGAGTAAAACTGAGCAAAAAAGGAAGTAGAGACTGAGGTACAGTAAGTGATGAAGCACAGCTGGAAACATGCAAGAGGATGGAAGGCCCTGACAAGAGAGGATCCAGACAGCCCCCACCACCCCAATGTGCATAACTACACCCACTCCAACAGGAGATTAGAAAACCCACGTGACCAAAAACAGACATGACGATCCCAAACACTCACACCAACGAAGGCCTTAGCCAACCCCCACACACAAAAAAATAAGTTAGACCAATATCTTTAGTAAGAATACCTTACGTTCAAAGAAATTAATTCAAGAAACTCTAAACTAGCTTTAACACATGCACACAGGTCCAGAGTGGGGACCCAGAGCACCACCACATCCCAACATAACCAGGTCCTTACTATGAGATGAACTGGAACGACTTGACCACGGAGAGTTCAGCACCGTCTGAAAGAACAAAGGAATTTATGACACTTTCACAAATCTTTTAACACTGTGGGTAAGCATCTAATGAGAAGTGCAAAGTAATTCCAACTAAATAGTTCCTAGGGAACCTGCAGGTCTGCATTCTGACAGGGCAGTAGGAACCATGGGTGGGGCGAATGGGACACTAACGTCTGCCACAGTGATGTATTCTTTAAGCACTAAAGTCAAAGAAGACAGTTCTACTATAAACTACAATAGAGAAGGAGGCCACAGTGTTTATGTTCTGTATGACAGGAATGTTAATTATGGTCAAATACAGCATCTAATGTCAAGAAAGGAGTTTAAACAGTTAGGAGATGAAGAATCCAACAGCAGGTGAGGACATACATCAAGGTCACAAAATTAATTCTAAAACAGAACTGTCTGTGCGTTTATTATTTTCTCTGAGACTTAAGCAGCTGCATAGTAAAAAAATAAATAGTAAAAACCATTAAAAGTTAATCAAAACATTCACATTACCTGGTCCTTACGGTGATGTGGCTCATTTCTTCCATTTCTGGTCACAGGTGCTGATGAAGACTTCATGTAGAAGTACTGGTCACTCAAAAAAAAAGAAAAACTAAAAAAATAATTCATAGTGGACAGTCACCACTATAGAGGGATTCAGTTTGGGAGGGGAAAAAAATCTTCCTTTTAGTCAAAGAAAAAAGTTGTAAAAAAACTTTAATTCTTTAAATATACAAAAATATATAAAAGTAACTTTCAAAAATGTTCATTTAAAAAAAATACAGGCTCTGCAAAACCTCATCTTTTGAGCCAAAGAGAAAAAAAAGCTGTAAAAAAATTTAGAAATTCTTAATATAAAAAAGGTCAACTTATAAAAATGTTTAATATATTTAAAAAATTGCAGGCTCTGCAATGTGACTGTTGTACAGTCGATGCTTGAATATATTGTGCAGCTGTAATAAGTGCTATATGTAGTTTGTATTGTCAGTAGTGTAGTGTTTGTATGGATGAGTGAAAGTGATGGATGTTTAAATAAAGGAAATAAAGTGGTGTAGTGAGGAGAGTGCCACCTTCTGCTGCTGGATCCAACTTGAAAGGGGAGGAAAAGTAGTAAGGTGATATACAACCCCCCACCCACACTAGAAAACATGACCCTTCAGCTCAGTAAAACGGCAAGAAGAAGTAGAGACTGAGGTACAGTGAGTGATGAAGCACAGCTGGAAACATGCAAGAGGATGGAAGGCCCTGACAAGAGAGGATCCAGACAGCCCCCACCACCTCCATGTGCATAACTACACCCACTCAAACAAGAGGTGACACTACATGAAAACTTCACACCACAGCCCTTTGACTAAACCCAAGACAAACAAGACAATCCCAAAGAACCCACACAGTAAAAAAAAAAATTTTTAAATTACACACCAAAATTTATTTTGTCAAAACACACCAAGTTCAAAGGAAATAAAGGAAAGAAGAATTTTTAACATGAAACATATCACCCCAAAAAGAAAAAACACACTTACTAAAAACCCACTATAAAGTGGTAAACAAAGAGTATAAAATTTAACAAAATAGTAAATCAAATAACTGCTGGGTTTAATCCCAGGTAGGACAGGCGCCCCCAATCATCACCTGATAAGGTGAGAGAGGGTTGAGACAAAGCTCTGTTCACTTTTAGATACAAATACAATGAACTTGAACTCACTAAGTTAATGTTTGAAACCGTATTATAAAATGACTACATTTGAAAAAGTCAGTTATCTATGGTGTAAGATAAATATATGACCATGTACGTCACAAAAGCTGAAAAGAAAGAATGGTTAAACACACAACATTTACAATATGTAAGAAACCAGTCAGGGGTTGAACATGTTTATTGATTGAATTACAGAAAAAAGAAAAAGGTTTAGTTTTTATTAAGTTGCCAGAATATGGATAATTTTATTAAGTTATGAAGGTTATTAAACTATGAAGTTTTTTTTTTATTAAACTATGAAGGTGCAAATGTCACACCTGACGGAAGACAAATACTAGTGTAGAGCGACAACAATCAATCCAGAGTCACACTGGAAACAAGCCGATCACATAAACCGATGTGAGTATGTCAACGATTGAGAGTCAGTTATTGTACATGTGTAAATGTTCTGGCACAGTGGAAAATAAACTAGAAAGTAAGAAGAAGAAGAAGAAACATGTTCACTTAGTGTGTGTAGATGAATATGAAGCTCATTAAACAATTAACCAATACAACAAGTCCAACACCACAAGACTAGAAACCATTTAACCAGTGAAACCACATGTATCTGGACAAACCCAGCAAATGGACCAGACTGAACTAAACATCCTATTTATTCTATCAGTGAACAAACAACCCTGCATACCCAATTCAAACAAAGATTCATTTTTGATCTATTTTTCCACAGCCCTAACAGTTTAGTATTGTCATGACAAACCGATTTTGGTGTGAACCATTTAAAAATGGTTTATTTTTCATTTATGAAGTTCGATCATAGGTTTTATGTTTATTCAATATTGTCATGACAGATCTGGTGTATATTTTGTTAAAGTTTTAACATGTTCATTTACAGATGAAAAACCAGCACTGACCTTCAATCAACATCAATTCGACCTGATTCTAACTAAACCTGACAATAAACCAATCACATAGGAACCCAGTAGACCCATCATCTAAGATGAGTCCGAGCTTCATAATCATATCAATGTTGTACATATGAAGGTGCATTGGCACGGCGGCCACAAATATTGGCACGGCGGCCATGAACCTCATGTTTGTGTTTTAATCTACAGAGCGATTTGTGGTCGCTCGTGTGAGAGGAAAGAACAATCCCCACCAGTGAAAGAGATGAAACTTCACCACACAAGACTATATTAAAATAAAAATATAAACATTAATCTAACTTCTGCTTTATACTTTAGTGCCATTAAAGTGTTCTTAATATGAAGCTCAGTTTAACACCATATAAATCTACCAGTACAGCCAACAATACCAGAGATTACACTAGACCAAGTACAAACTGAGCTTCAGTGTGTGAATGTGTAGGTGTCAGGGCACAGCGGCCAGTGTACCTGCAAAAGAAATACAGAGAAAATACATTTACTGGAAAATATGGCAAACCAGCCCAGAACATGCATACCTCACTAAAGCTACAACAAATTGACTGAAATAGTCCCCACTAAACTAGCTTTATCTACACATGTGCACACAGGTCCAGAGTGGGGACCCGGAGCACTAGACCACCACCATCCCAGTTGACCATAACCAGTTCCTTACTATGAGATGACATGGAACGACTTGACCACGGAGAGTTTAGCATCGTCTGAAAGAAGAACGGCATTTAAGACACTATATACATATTCACACATTCTGCACTTTACTTTAGGCTCTTACCCACATGGTCCTAACAACTAAATAGTTACTAGGGAACTTTACTGGAAAACATATGGAAAAGCAGCCCAGAACCTTTATAACTCACTAAGGCTTAAACAAATGGACTGAAGGTCCCCACTAATCTACACATGCACACAGGTCCAGAGTGGGGACCTGGAGCACCAGACCACCACCCCAATTAACCATAACCAGCTCCTTACTATGAGATGAACTGGAACGACTTGACCACAGAGAACTCAGCGTCTGAAAGAAATAAAGAAAAGGAAATTTAAGACACTATCCACATAATTTTTAGAACACTTTATACTTCCCATTAGGCGCTTACCCACATAGTTCCTAAGGAACCTTCAGGTTTGCATTCTGACAGGGAAGTAGGAACCATGGGTGGGGCAAATGTGATAAAGGACACAGTAATGTTTTCTTTAAGCACTAAACACAACCACAAGAAGAAGACAGTTCTACTATAAACTACAGTAGAGAATGAGGCCACAGTGTTTATGTTCATTCTTGACATTAGATGCTGTATTTGACCATAATTGACATTCCTGTGATAAAGGAGTTTACAGATAGTTAGGAGATGAAGGATCCAGCAGCAGGTGATATGATGACATGTTAACTTCTATGCATGAATCTATAAACAGAACTGTGTCTGTTTATTATTTTCTCTGAGATGTGGTCTGGGCTCCAAGAACTAAAGACCCTGCCTGCCAGGAGGAAGTAAAAGGGTTCTAGGAACTATGTAGTTCCTATGTTGTGGGAAAAGTTAAACTATAGGAACTACAAGTGGTTCCTACAGTGGGAAAGTGCCTAATGACCCTTGAACTCCTTAGACTACAGCAGCTCAAAAGTAAAAAAGTGCTAATAGCAAAGAAACATTAAAAGTTAATCAGAACATTCACATTACCTGGTCATTACGGTGATGCGGCTCATTCCTTCCATTTCTGGTCACAGGTGCTGATGAAGACCTCATATAGAGGTACTGGCCACACCAAAAAAAAAAAAAAAAAAAAAAATCATAGTGGACAGTCACCACTATAGAGGGAAAAAACTCCTTGTTAAAGAAAAAAAAGTTGTAAAAAAATTCTTTAAATATACAAAAATATATAAAAGTTAAAAACTTAAAAATGTTAATTTAAAAAAATTGCAGGCTCTGCAAAACCTCATCTTTTAAGCCAAAGAGAAAAAAAAGCTGTAAAAAATGTAAAAATTCTTACAATATAAAAAAGGTTAACTTATAAAAATGCTCTATATTAAAAAAAACATTGCAGGCTCTGCAATGTGACTGTTGTACAGTCGATGCTTGAATATATTGTGCAGCTGTAATAAGTGCTATATGTAGTTTGTATTGTCAGTAGTGTAGTGTGTATGGATGAGTGAAAGTGATGGATGTTTAAATAAAAGGAAATAAAGTGGTGTTGTGAGCAGAGTGCCACCTTCTGCTGCTGGATCCAACTTAAAAGAAGAAAGGTGAGAAAAAGTAGTAAGGCGATATACAACCCCCCACCCACACTAGAAAACACCAACCTTCAGCTGAGTAAAACAGCAAGAAGAAGTAGAGACTGAGGTACAGTGAGTGATGAAGCACAGCTGGAAACATGCAAGAGGATGGAAGGCCCTGACACAAGAGAGGATCCAGACAGCCCCCACCACCCCAATGTGCATAACCACATACCCCACCACCCCAATGTGCATAACTACACACCCCAATCGCTCCATGTGCATAACTACACCCACTCAAACAAGAGGTGACACTACATGAAAAATCCACACCACAGCTCTGTGACCAAATCTAAGACAGACAATCCAAAGAACTCATTCACACCAACCAAGGTCTTAACCCACAGTAAAAAAAAAAATAAAATAAAAAGTTAAATTATATTTTTTCAAAACACCTTAAGTTCAAAGGAAACTATTTTTTAAAATACAGAAACGCCCCCACCCAAAAAAACAAAAGTAAATCAAATAACTGCTGGGTTTAACCCCAGATAGGACAGGAGTAGCCCCAAGACCCCTGACTATCACCTGATAAGGTGAGAGTCTACAGAGAGAGACAGCATGATCTGTTCATGTTTAGATGAAAGAACAATTGACTCAAACTGAAACAGTATTGTAAAGACTACATTTGAAAAAGTCAGTTATCTATGGTGTAAGATAAATATATGACAATGTACGTCACAAAAGCTGAAAAGAAAAAATGGTTAAACACATCATTTACAATATGTAAGAAACCAGTCAGGGGTTGAACATGTTTATTGATTGAATTACAGAAAAAAGAAAGAAGGTTAGGTTTTATTAAGTTGCCAGAATATGGATAATTTTATTAAGTTATGAAGGTTATTAAACTATGAGGGGTTTTTTTTTTTATTAAACTATGAAGGTGCAAAAGTCACACCTGACGGAAGACAAATACTAGTGTAGAACGACAACAACCAATCCAGAGTCACACTGGAAACAAGCCGATCACATAAACCGATGTGAGTATGTCAACGATGGAGAGTTTATTGTACATGTTTAAATGTTCTGGCACACTGGAAAATAAACTAGAAGGTAAGAAGAAGAAAGAAGAAACATGTTGACTTAGTGTGTGTAGATGAATATGAAGCTCATTAAACAATTAACCAATACAACAAGTCCAACACCACAAGACTAGAAACCATTTAACCAGTGAAACCACATGTATCTGGACAAACCCAGCAAATGGACCAGACTGAACTAAACATCCTATCTATTCTATCAGTGAACATGCACAGCAGCCTAACAACCCTGTATACCCGATTCAGAGATTCATTTTTGATTTATTTTCCACAGCCCTAACAGTTTAGTATTGTCATGACAAACTCATTTTTGGTGTGAACCATTTAAAAACAGTTTATTTTGCATTTATGAGTTTGATCATAGGTTATGTTTATTCAATATTGTCATGACAGATCTGGTGTCTATTTAGTTAAAGTTATAACATAGTGTTCATTTACAGATGAAAAACCAGCACTCTCCTTCAATCAACATCAATTCGACCTGATTCTAACTAAACCTGACAAACCAATCACATAGGAACCCAGTAGACCCATCATCTAAGATGAGTCCGAGCTTCATAATCATATCAATGTTGTACATGTAAAGGTGCATTGGCACGGCGGCCACAAATATTGGCACGGCGGCCGTGAACCTCATGTTTGTGTTTTAATCTACAGAGCGATTTGTGGTCGCTCGTGTGAGAGGAAAGAACAATCCTCACCAGTGAAAGAGATGAAACTTCACCACACAAGACTATATTAAAATAAAAATATAAACATTAATCTAACTTCTGCTTTATACTTTAGTGCCATGAAAGTGTTCTTAATATGAAGCTCAGTTTAACACCATATAAATCTACCAGTACAACCAACAATACACTAGACCAAGTACAAACTGAGCTTCAGTGTGTGAATGTGTAGGTGTCAGGGCACAGCGGCCAGTGTACCTGCAAAAGAAATACAGAGAAAATACATTTACTGGAAAATATGGCAAACCAGCCCAGAACATGCATACCTCACTAAAGCTACAACAAATGGACTGAAATAGTCCCCACTAAACTAGCTTCATCTACACATGTGCACACAGGTCCAGAGTGGGGACCCGGAGCACTAGACCACCACCATCCCAGTTGACCATAACCAGTTCCTTACTATGAGATGACCTGGAACGACTTGACCACGGAGAGTTTAGCATCATCTGAAAGAAGAAAGGCATTTAAGACACTATATACATATTCACACATTCTGCACTTTACTTTAGGCTCTTACCCACATGGTCCTAACAACTAAATAGTTACTAGGGAACTTTACTGGAAAATATATGGAAAACTAGCCCAGAACCTTCATAACTCACTAAGGCTTAAACAAATGGACTAAAGGTCCCCACAGGTCTAGAGTGGGGACCTGGAGCACCAGACCACCACCCCAATTAACTATAACCAGCTCCTTACTATGAGGTGAACTGGAACGACTTGACCACAGAGAACTCAGCGTCTGAAAGAAATAAAGAAAAGGAAATTTAAGACACTATCCACATAATTTTTTTAACACTTTGTACTTCCCATTAGGCGCTTACCCACATAGTTCTAAGAACCAAATAGTTCCTAGGGAACCTTCAGGTTTGCATTCCGACAGGGCAGTAGGAACCATGGGTGGAGCAAATGTGATAAAGGACACTGTAATGTTTTCTTTAAGCACTAAACTCAACCACAAGAAGAAGACAGTTCTACTATAAACTACAATAGAGAATGAGGCCACAGTGTTTATATTCTTTATCACAGGAATGTTAATTATGGTCAAATACAGCAGCCAACGTCAAGAATGTAGTTTACAGAAAGTTAGGAGATGAAGGATCCTGCAGCAGGTGATATGATGACACATTAACTTCAGCGTGAATCTATAAACAGAACTGTGTCGGTCTGTTTATTATTTTCTCTGAGATGTGGTCTGGGCTCCAAGAACTAAAGACCCTGCCTGCCAGGAGGAAGTAAAAAGGTTCTAGGAACTATGTAGTTCCTATGTTGTGGGAAAGGTTAAAAAACTATAGGAACTACAAGTGGTTCCTACAGTGGGAAAGCGCCTAATGACCCTTGAACTCTTTAGACTACAGCAGCTCAAAAGTAAAAAAAAAAAAAAGTGATAATAGCAAAACATTAAAAGATAATCAGAACATTCACATTACCTGGTCATTAAGGTGATGCGGCTCATTCCTTCCATTTCTGGTCACAGGCCACAAAAAAAAAAAAAAAAAAAAAAAAAAAAAAAAAAAATTCATAGTGGACAGTCACCACTATAGACGGATTCAGTTTGGGAGGGGGAAAAAAAACTCATCCTTGTAGTCAAAGAAAAGAGTTGGAAAAAAAACTTTAAAAATTCTTTAAATATACAAAAATATATAAAAGTTAAAAACTTACAAAAATGTTTATTTAAAATAAATTGCAGGCTCTGCAAAGCTTTATCTTTCGAGCCAGAGAAAAAAAAGCTGTAAAAAAATGTACAAATTCTTAATATAAAAAAGGTTAACCTATAAAAAATTTCAGTATATTAAAATTTGCAGGCTCTGCAATTGTAAAAAAAAAATCCAACATTCTTTAAATATAAAAAGATTAAAACTGTTAAAAAAATGTATATACAAAAAATTGCAGGCTCTGCAATGTGACTGTTGTACAGTCGACGCTTGAATATATTGTGCAGCTCTAATAAGTGCTATATGTAGTTTGTATTGTCAGTAGTGTATTGTGTATGGATGACTGAAAGTGATGGATGTTTAAATAAAAGGAAATAAAGTGGTGTAGTGAGGAGAGTGCCACCTTCTGCTGCTGGATCCAACTTAAGAGAAGAAAGGTGAGGAAAAGTAGTAAGGCGATATACAACCCCCACCCACACTAGAAAACACCAACCTTCAGCTGAGTAAAACAGCAAGAAGAAGTAGAGACTGAGGTACAGTGAGTGATGAAGCAAAGCTGGAAACATGCAAGAGGATGGAAGGACCTGACAAGAGAGGATCCAGACAGCCCCCACCACCCAATGTGCATAATCCCCCAATCATCTCATGTGCATAACTACACACCCCTCCCACACCATGTGCATAACTACACCCACTAAAACAAGAGGTGACACTACATGAAAAATCCACACCACAGCTCTGTGACCAAATCTAAGACAGACAATCCCAAAGAACCCACAGTAAAAAAACAAAAAAAAACGAAATTATATTTTTTCAAAACACCTTAAGTTCAAAGGAAACAAAATATTTTTTAACACAGAAAGCCCCCCCACCCACCCAAAAAAAAGATATAAAATTTAAGAAATGAAGTAAATCAAATAACTGCTGGGTTTAATCCCAGCTAGGACAGGAGCCCCGAGACCCCCGACTACCACCTGATAAGGTGAGAGCGAGGGTCCACAGAGAGAGACAGCATGATCTGTTCATGTTTAGATGCAAGAACAATTGACTCAGCCTTTGAAACTGTATTGTAAAAACCAGACTACATTTGAAAAAGTCAATTATCTATGGTGTAAGATAAATATATGACAATGTACGTCACAAAAGCTGAAAAGAAAAAATGGTTAAACACATCATTTACAATATGTAAGAAACCAGTCAGGGGTTGAACATGTTTATTGATTGAATTACAGAAAAAAGAAAGAAGGTTAGGTTTTATTAAGTTGCCAGAATATGGATAATTTTATTAAGTTATGAAGGTTATTAAACTATGAAGGTTTTTTTTTATTAAACTATGAAGGTGCAAAAGTCACACCTGACGGAAGACAAATACTAGTGTAGAACGACAACCAATCCAGAGTCATACTGGAAACAAGCCGATCACATAAACCGATGTGAGTATGTCAACGA
Source organism: Siphamia tubifer (assembly GCA_020466265.1). Classification (NCBI taxonomy): domain Eukaryota; kingdom Metazoa; phylum Chordata; class Actinopteri; order Kurtiformes; family Apogonidae; genus Siphamia; species Siphamia tubifer. Next base: position 55,214,064 of record CM035785.1, on the reverse strand, counting down.
TAGAGAGTCAGTTATTGTACATGTGTAAATGTTCTGGCACAGTGGAAAATAAACTAGAAAGTAAGAAGAAGAAGAAAGAAGAAACATGTTGACTTAGTGTGTGTAGATGAATATGAAGCTCATTAAACAATTAACCAATACAACAAGTCCAACACCACAAGACTAGAAACCATTTAACCAGTGAAACCACATGTATCTGGACAAACCCAGCAAATGGACCAGACTGAACTAAACATCCTTTCTATTCTATCAGTGAACATGCACAGCAGCCTAACAACCCTGTATACCCGATTCAGAGATTCATTTTTGATTTATTTTCCACAGCCCTAACAGTTTAGTATTGTCATGACAAACTCCTTTTTGGTGTGAACCATTTAAAAACTATTTTGCATTCATGAAGTTTGATCATAAGTTTTATGTATATTCAATATTGTCATGACAGATCTGGTGTCTATTTTGTTAAAGCTAAAACATAGTGTTCATTTACAGATGAAAAACCAGCACTGACCTTCAATCAACATCAATTTGACCTGATTCTAACTAAACCTGACAATAAACCAATCACATAGGAACCCAGTAGACCCATCATCTAAGATGAGTCCGAGCTTCATAATCATATCAATGTTGTACATGTGAAGGTGCATTGGCACGGCGGCCACAAATATTGGCACGGCGGCCGTGAACCTCATGTTTGTGTTTTAATCTACAGAGCGATTTGTGGTCGCTCGTGTGAGAGGAAAGAACAATCCCCACCAGTGAAAGAGATGAAACTTCACCACACAAGACTATATTAAAATAAAAACATAAACATTAATCCAACTTCTGCTTTATACTTTAGTGCCATGAAAGTGTTCTTAATATGAAGCTCAGTTTAACACCATATAAATCTACCAGTACAGCCAACAATACCAGAGAATACACTAGACCAAGTACAAACTGAGCTTCAGTGTGTGAATGTGTAGGTGTCAGGGCACAGCGGCCAGTGTACCTGCAAAAGAAATACAGAGAAAATACATTTACTGGAAAATATGGCAAACCAGCCCAGAACATGCATACCTCACTAAAGCTACAACAAATGGACTGAAATAGTCCCCACTAAACTAGCTTTATCTACACATGTGCACACAGGTCCAGAGTGGGGACCCAGAGCACTAGACCACCACCACCATCCCGTCAACCATAACCAGCTCCTTACTATGAGATGAATTTAACAACTTGACCACGGAGAGTTCAGCGTCGTCTGAAAGAAAAAAAAAAAAAAGACTTTAACACTTCATCCACATACAAATCTTTTTACTGACTTTGCACTTCATATTAACTATTTAACTCCTGGGACTTGATCAGTTCCAAAATAAAAAAAATAATAAAAAGCCCACATGATAATAGTAAAACCGTAACACAAACAAAAACATTTTTGGGGTGCACGCAAAACTAGTTAAGAAAAAAAAACTAGCCCTTTTTTTTTTTTAATTTTCTCCAGTTCCCATTCATGAGCAACCGAACTGCCGAAAATGACCCGTTTCGGAAATGGGTCAGTTCCTCGTTTCGCCATCATTTCCACTTTCTGATTTGAAGGCGGAAAAAGAATGACTACCACATATACCCATCACATCCAATACCAGCTTTTTTTCTATGAAAAAAAAAAGATTGTATTTGATGCGATGGGTATATGGCGGCCATTCAATTTCCATTTTCAAATCAGTAAATGGGAAACTAGGAATAAACCCATTTAAAAGACTGGCAATTTTCTGTAGTTCTGTTATTATTGAATGGGGACAATACAAACAGGAGCAGTTTATCACTGGTTCTGAGCGGCTGGGCCACACGCCGCACCGGGTGCTCTGGGTCTGAGAAAAGAGTCAGGTGACGAAGGTGGACTGGGGTTCCGGCCGCAAGCTTCACAGCACCCCTTCCCGACCGGCCCGCGCTTTAACGGTCGACCAGTGCGCCCCAACCGCATTGCTTTATGCGCATGCGCAGTGAAGCGCGGTAAAATACAGATAAGAGTTTCTAGAATACGACACCGCATGCGCGCGGGCGCCAAAAATCAGCGTTTAAAAACTGCCCCTTTTTTTTTTTTACCCCCCACTCTTCTTAAAAGGACCCATTTTAAATCCGGAAGTTAGTTCGTTTCGTTCCCCCATTCTCGAACTCTGAGACAGGTAGTTATCAACTTTCCACATGATTTGAAAACACAAATCTAATGGCCACGTACACGTACACCCCCCCCCCCTTTAATAGCAGATGGAGTAAAGGCTCATTTGACCGCAGTGCAAACTCCAACTGCACGTTACCAAAGGTTCAAGAATATTCTTTTTACTTTAAGCAACGTCATTTAGTGGAAGTTTAAAGAGTTAAGTTTATTTATAGAAAATGTATCCGCTCGTCCCGGTATGGGGGGGGCGCTACTTTGGGAATTGGCCCCTCCGTGTTTGCGGCTGGGACACAACACAAACTCAGAGGTCAGGCAAAAGAAAGTCAAAAACTGTCAAAATCAGTCCAATGGATAATGCAAACATACCGTTGAGCCACAAAGGGCCAATCCAGCAGCCAGGCGTCCAATGCGATACAGGTGTGGGGCAGGCAAGGGCAGAGTCCAAGAGCAGAGTCCAAAATTAGGCAAAAGGTCATGACATTGGGAAATGCATAAACCCGAGAGACAAGACCAGAATCCAAAACCCCAGAGACAAGACCAGAATCCAAAACCCCAGAGACAAGACCAGAATCCAAAACCCCAGAGACAAGACCAGAATCCAAAACCCCAGAGACAATACCAGAATCCAAAACCGGGGAGGGGTCAAAGCCGGGAACTCAAGACATGCTAAAAGATTCATACATTAACTATGAAGGTAATATTACAACTAAACACCCTTCTGTGAGAAACAAGAGGTATTTATAGGGGACATAACAGGTGACACGAACAGGTGAACTAATTACAGGGGGCGGAGACAACAGTGACCGGAAGCAAAGTTGGAAATCATGAACATGAACCCACATAACAGAATAAAATACCCAAGACTCAAACAAATTAGGCATGTTTCCACTATCGGAACTTCCTGGACTTTTGTGGGGGGGAAATACTTTTGACCGGGCCGTGAATTAGCCCAGTCCTCTCAGGCGTTGTGTCTCCATACAGATATGACGTCATTATATCGCGTCAGTTCCTATGGTAACGTCACGAAGAAAAAGCGCCAAAACATAGCAGCAGCAGAGGAGGAAATCACAAGACTAGACGTGGACTAGGGATGACGAAATGTATTTAAAAAATCTGGACTGATCATTGAGCCTTGTTAACTTTTTGAAGTCGGTCACTGAGAAAAGAAAACACTTGCTTTGTTGGCTCTCACACACACACACACACAGTCACTTTTTAAACACTAGTCACATCATCGAGCAGTGTTATATTAAAGCACATTTTAAACCGTCACACATAGACAAAACATTAGATGTTCCAGTGAATTCTGCTGCTAATTATGGTGTAAACTCATTTGGCTGTAGCCCATGTCATTTTACGTAGACCTGTCAGATGGATAACAAAAAATAAGACAAAAACAAGACACAAGAGCCTAGTCTCTTTCCCTTTTGTTGGTCAGCTCAACTGTTTGGTAGAGGTACCTTTGAACCCTGATATTTAATCTAAATGTAACTCCTTTGACACCAAACTTCATGGGTATGATCAGAGGTGTAAAGTAACTAAGTAAAAGTACTTCATTACTGAACTTCAGTAGATTTTTAGGTATCTGTACTTTAATTGACTACGGTATTCATTTTTTTGTTAACTTTTTACTTTTACTCCCTACATTTTTGCATAAATATCTGTACTTTATACTTTTTACATTCTCAGAATAGAGTTGTTACTTTTTCAAACTAAACAGATATGACAGTATAAAAAATAAGTCACTTTAGAGAGAAAATCAGTGGAGGAGAGAAACTGACTTTATATCTCATAATTTTTACACTTTTTCTCATAATTGTGAATTTCTTCTCTCATATTTTGGACTTTTTATCTCATTATTTTTGACTTTTTACCTTATAATTCTGACTTTTTATCTCCCTTGTGGAAAGCTTTAAACTAGGTTAAATGCTAACCTTTTATCCCCGCCTCCCCTGACTATGAAGCATGACTAGACTCATACCTGAAATGAATGAGGACAACGCAGCTGGACTGACATTTCCTATTTCAGAGTTTAAAATACTGACTCCATACAAAATAGTTTTAAACAACAAAAATTATTCAATAACTTAATAATAACTTCTGATAATATTATTATTATTATTATTATTATTATTATTATTATTATTATTATTATTATTATTATTATTATTATTATTATTATTATTATTATTATTATTATTATTATTATTATTACTGTTAGTTTTTATAAGAATATCACTTAATATAAATTTTAACAGTGTATATTAAAATAAGTAGGTTTAAATGTAAATATTATGTAATAAAAGCTCATTTGTAACCATACTAGTTCTCATACAGTTTAATTTCTACCTCTCAAAATGCACTACATAAAAACATCCACTAGATAGCAGTCAAAGACAAGAAATGAAAGAAATAGGTCATTCGAGGACTGAAGAAAATGTACTATTTATATTTTCATTACATTTTCTTCTGATTTATTAAATTATCCAGTGATTACCGAACATAAAATTAGACACGTAAAAATGATACACTTAAAAATTAGAACTAAAAAAGAGTTTGCTTTTTTTTTTTATATATACACGCACACACACTAATCACCACCAAAATGTAATCAGTCGTTTCTTGGGCCGGTATCAATAATTTGCTGAACATTTCAGGCAAATCTGACTAATTTTTTTTTTTGTTATCTTGTTGACAAATAGACAGACAGGCATACAGATAAACAAACAGACAGCTAAACAGGCAGGCGGGCAGATAAAAAGACATAAACTAAAATATTAGTTTTCTTTCATCCATCCCTGCAAAACACTTTGTTAAAACATGCTAATTTGCGGTGACAAACCGGGACATTCCAAATATTTTACCTCCAGTTAAGCCCCGCCCCAACAATACACCACATTGTTTACAAACTGTGGGAAAAGACCATATAAATTTGTATAGAAATCGTCACAAAATCAGTCATGGGCCTTTAAGGGTTAACAGTAACTATGACATTGCTTGGTGACCAGGGTGTCATGTGACATCTGCTAATACAGGAAGTAGCAGTGTGTAATGAACCGAACAAATGTAATGAAGGCATCAGAAACATAGCGACAAAACGTGTCTTTGTGCCACGCAAAAATAAGTTAACGTTAATGCTGCCAAACTTGGAGAAAACCTGTATGATACGAAAATGGAAAAGGCTGTCAGCATTGTCCTATTGTCCGTGGTTTTCTTGGCGTCGAAGGTAAGTTCGTGTACGAAGAAGAAATGAAAGCGGACTGTTAGCTAATGGGGCCTGACATCTCCGACAACTATATTGGCTCAGCTTTGGGACCTCCGGCACCTGTTTACACCCACTTTTCTAACTTGTATCTACCATAGTCTGTCTTTATAACGAACAGATTTCCCATGTTGTTGAAAGGCAAAAAAACAAAACAGCCACGGGTGTCACTAAGCGATTGCTAGCTAGTTGTTTATGTTAGCGTTAGCTTGAAGGAACTTTGTTTTTCTAGTACGTATAGCTCTTTAAGAAAATTCTAATTGTTGTACGTAACGTAGAAACCAAGACCTAACTAAGAGACATTAAACTATAACCATAAGACGTTTAAAATTAAACTCTGCCGTGGAGTTAATGGTAAATGAAAGGCTGGTGGGAATCCCCTACATTTCCCACCTTCAGTTTCCACTTCACAGCACAGTAACCTAGTACATAGAACTGTGGGTTTTTTTTTTAATCTTCTGTCTTCTTTTTTCTTTCCTTCTTTCCTTTCATATTAAAAATTGTATTTAATCTACTGTACTGATGTAGAAAAGCCCAACCAGAGACAGAAGTTGAAAATTACTATATGCAACTATATGCATCACATCAGTCTGGAACTATGTTTGACTGCACTGTCCCTGCTGGGATAGGCCCCCAATAACCCTAGTGAGGATAACAGATTTAGAAAAGGAGTAAGATGAATGAGATTTAAGATGGAATAACTTGACATTAAGCTACAGAAAGCTTGATGATGGCTGAAAAATCATCATCATCATCAAATATTATGGATGGTATAACCTATGTACAGTCATAGAAAAAGTTATTTGACCACGTGTGTTTTTTTCAATTTCTTGTTCATTTTAATGCTTGGTACAATGAAAGGTACAATAGTTTGGACAAATATAATTCTAATTAAAATAGCTTTTAACATTTTAATTTCAGAGCTGATATCTATCCATTTGTCATGATTTCCTTGATAATAACTAAAAACACTTCAGTTCTTACATCAATATCCATGTCATTATATTGAGAAAACCAGTGTTTTTAGGCATTCCATGTTTTCTTTTCTGTTTTACACATGTGAATTAATACTTGATTGCATAACTATTGTTTTTGACTACATTTGACAGTCGAATAGTTTTTCCATGACTGTATCTTGATTTGTTTTTATTGCTGCCTGCCTTCTTTTTTTGGCACCATGGGGAGCAGTTCCTCAATTACCCATGTGCTTAGGTATGCCTGTGCAATGACAGTGAAGATTTATCTTATATTATTTAGCTCATATTTATAGATCTGCGTATATATTACGTGCATTGATCCACCGCAATTCCTTTTTACTGGTTCAGCTGGTACAGCACCTCATGCGATACCATCTTTTCTTACTGATTTGTATGAACAGATAAGCTGTTATTTGTTTGCCAGATAATACATGTTTATCTTTTTATACAGATAAACTGCCAGGAGGCGATTTTGCACATGTCAAATGACAATACAGAGAAAGAGTACTGTATTGTCTACAATCAGTCGTGGACTCCGTTGAAACAGACACTTGATGCTGCTGTAAGTTTTTGAAACCTTTGCAGACATTGTACCATTGTGAATGATCAGTATTAAAGTAGTTGAACCATTGTGTTTTTTTTTTACATATATATTGGTTGGTAGTAAAACAGAAAAAGTCTTTGGTTGTTTGGTTATCAACACTGGACAGCTAATGTCTAGAGTCTATTTAAGTTTATTACTGATGATGTGCAGTAAACATATGTTGACAGGAAAGTAATGATCAGAATTTGTAATGTGTTCAGATTATGTTTATCTGCTGTTGTAACAAACTGGAACCGTGACCTGTAATATTATTGTCACTCATTGGGTTGTTTCCACTTTTCCAGGTTCAATACCCTTTGGTGGATTTGACCTACACTCTGCTGTGTAACACTTCAGGTGTCACTCCAGACACAGTTAAAGGAAAAGCTGTGGTGGTGATGAGAGGGGAATGTAACTTCAGCCAGAAAGCACTGAATGCTCAGAACCTTGGAGCTACATCTTTGCTCATTGCCAGCAACACATCTCTGGTAGGTAATTTACATTGGTCATTATTATGAGTTCAGCATGACCTTTGAATATCTGTATCTTTTTTTTTGTTATCAGTCAGCCCCTGTTGTGTTCTTTTTTCACTTTGCTCAGTCACAACAGTTTCAGTATCCATCAACCAGTATCAGTAAAAAAAAAAACAATGTGACATCTTCGACCTAAATGCAGAAGTGAATCAGATTAAAAACCAGAAATAGAGCTCCGTGGTTGAGAATATGGTGGTTCTCATTTCATATGGTTTAAGAGTGATCATTTACCCGTCAGCAGTCTTATCTATATCATTTTTTGATGGATACTGGTGAATAATAATGATACTTTCATGTGCTATCGAGAAAATTATCCTTTCTACTTTCTAAATCAAGGCTCATGGTATATGTTGTATTGCTCATTAATACTTCCATATCTTAATTATTGTACTGAGATTTGGGGGAATAACTATAGATCAAATACAGAATTATTAATTAATCTTAACAGATTACTATGCATCAACAAATTTTCTTTTTATCAAACTAACTATCCTGAAATTATATGATGTTGTTGATCTCAGTATTGCAGTTGTCATGTATAAGGCTTACAATCAGAAGTTGCCGGATTGTCTCCAGGAGACGTTCCAATCCAGAGAGAGTTATTATAACCTCAGAGGGACGGGCATTTCTCAAAAACCTATGGCAAGAACTACCAAAAGAAGTAGATGTCTCTGATTGTAATTTAATACACATATACAGTATGTTATATATTGTCAAGATTGAGTTCCACAAAAATGTTGAGGTCAAACAATTCTTTAAAAAATTATTGTTTGTGCCAAATGATAAAATGCATAAAAGGAAACTTAGGACACATGAATCCCCCTGTGGGTGGCGTCTTATTTCCTTGGCAGGAGTTGTACACTTATGAGTGGCTTGTATATTATATACTTGTGACAAATTGTTTTTTGTTTTGTTTTTTTTAACAATTTAACACACATTCTATGTCAGAAGTCAACCTGAAAATAAGGTGTGGAATTTTCCAGTAAGAATACCACTCTGATTTTATGTGTTTGTGTTCTGCTTTGAATTTTTAGGTCACTCCAACAGCCAATGAATCTGAATATGCAAAAGTCAAGATTCCCCTGGCTCTCATGCGCTTCAGGGACTTCGTGGAAGCAAAGAAGGTTGGACTTTTTTTAGTGCCTTTTGTCTGATGCTCTAGATTTGGATTTTGTGAAACTTAAGACCAAGGAGAATACTAAAGACATATTACATTTGACATAGTTTGAGTCCATCGTCTTGCAGTTATTAGCACCATCAGAATTTTGCACTGAACAGAAAAGGTGCTTTAAAAAAATTCTAATAATTTTTTTCAATATTTCCGTATGTCTTCAGGTATTCCATGATGACATGCAGGTGAAGCTGTACGCTCCACCACAATCAAAACTGGACCCCAGCATTGTAGTCATGCTTCTCATTTCCATTGTCACAGTGGCCTTGGGTGGCTATTGGAGTGGGGCATGTGAGAGGTGTGCTATGAGCCTGAGCTTCATATCTGTAATAAATTCATATTTAGAATATTAGACGTATTTTATGTTGCCGTTCTTTTTAACAGCCACTGATTTAAAATTGCATGTAATGGAACAAGCAAAAATATCTTGTGTTCATTGCAGAGAGCGTTTGAATACTTTTGCAGCAGGGGGAGGAGGTGGAGAAAGTAAAACAGACAGTGGAGAGCTTTTCCTGTATTCTCCTCTTAAAGTGTTCATCTTTGTTGCTCTGATGTGTGGGATGCTGGTTCTCATGTACTTCTTCTACAACGTCCTTGGTAAGTGAGGGGCCTTCAGTCATGAATTTTACAATAGAATGATAGAAAGTGTAGGATAATAATAATAATGCCTGGTTTTCTGGTGCATTTGGTTCGATTTGTTGTTGTTTTCCCAGTGTACGTCATTATTGCTATATTCTGCCTGGCGTCTGCCTCAGCGCTGTTCAGCTGCCTCGATGCAATTATGGAAAAACTGGGCTGTGGTACAGTGAGGTATGAATGAATTTTTTATTGTTTTTCAAAGATGGTTTAACTCCATAAAATAACAAGCATAGACTTCAGTCAGTAATGTCTGAGTATTAAACATTTATTTTGTATTAGTTCTTTTCCCCGCGAGTTATAAACAACAGAAAATACATGTAAAGAAGAAAAAACTTAAATAAAACAAAAGACAAACATCAGACAGGGTCATCTATGTATTAATAGGATGTCATCCATTTTTCATAGGCTACATAAAATGAAAAGAAAAAAGGTTACAAGTTCTCAGTATTTGTCTACAGAACATTACTGTCCTCCCATTTTATTCATAGTTAGTTACCGGTAGTTTACTTTCAGTTACAAAATTACAGCTGGGCATTCATTTAACAAATGTGTGTATATGTATATGTATGTGTATATATGTATATATATATATATATATATATATATAATTTTTTTTATTTATTTTTTTTTTTCTGTGCTTTTTTTCTAGTTCTGTAACTGAAAAAGGAATAGACAGAAGCCTAGGCGTATATGACTATGTGACCTATCCTATACAACCCATAGAATCACCAGCATATCAGTAATACAAAAAATAGAACACAAGAGAAAAGAAAAAAAACAAAACCAAACAATAGTCTCATCTCGTCATCTGAACCCGCTTTATCCTCACTAGGGTCACAGGGGTCACTGGAGGCCTAATCTAGCTACAGTGGGTGAAGGCGGGGTACACCCTGTATGAGTCGCCAGTTCATCTCAGGGTTGAACATGTATAGACAAACGATCACTCTCACATTCACACCTACTGTATGAGTAATTTAGATTTACCAATTAACCTGGAGAAAACCCACGCAGACACCTGGAGAACATGCAAAGAAAGGTGACTGAAGCAAAATTAACATTGAAAAAATAAACTAAAAAACCCTTCCAAAAGAGAGGGTTCCATCAATCAAGTCACAGGACGTATAAAGTTCTTCACCTGGGATCTAGTTTTTCATGTTCTTTATAAAGAAATAAATTAAATAAGAAAATGAATAGACAAAATATAGTAAAATCCCCACATTGATAAAGGGATAGATGCGTTTTTTTAAATCAATCAAATGACTAAAAACATTCATCCACTTAGCATTTGGTTTGCCAGTTTCCTCTGAATTAAACACCATCTCCATTTCTCTCAGTATTTAATACCTCTTTCAGTGTTGTGTCTCAAGGAAAATGTTCATCTTTCCATGCTGTGGATTTCTTGTTCTATATTTATCCAGTCAAAAATTGTCGGACATTCATTACTCATCCACTTCCTAGTTAATGCCTTTTTACTACTTGTTAATAGCAGTTGTAACGTACGTCTTATCTGGTTTGTTCAACTCATTTGGAAGATTTCCTTAATACATAACACTGAAAGTAAGATCAGACTTTTAAGTTAAATATTGATTTAATCATTGCTATTATTTCTGCCCAATATTGGGAAATATTAGGACAATCCACAGTAGTGTTTGAGTATTAACACCTCATAGCACAAGCATTTGAATGTCTTACTTGTGTTTCTTATGAACTTCTCTATAAATACTACAACTCGTCATACATATGAAACAGACAATGTGGTTACAGTCGAAAGATTAAAAAATAAGTCATGTCTGTCCTTACCTCACCATGTCTATGTCTGAATCATCCTGTAGCATGCTAGCCTAAACTACCAAAGGCATTTGTTTATTTTATTATCTGTGCTTTTTGTAGCTTCTCCATCCGGAATTGGAACTTTTCAGTGAGGTCTATTATTCTGGCAGCTGTGTGCATCACCATAGCAGTGGTGTGGGGAGTGTACAGAAATGAAGACAGGTAATGTCTGCTCACACGGGCATGCCAGTCCACCCTACCTGGCATGTAAAACAATAAAGGTTCATGAAATCACAGTTTCTGATCCATGTGAATGCAAACAAATCAAATGCAAATTGAAAGAAGTTGCCTCATGAATTCAGATGTTGTGACAAAAACACACTAGCATGCAAAATTTAAGTGTAAATATTTGGACTATTGTCATTGTATTTTTGAAGATAGGGCATTGTTTGTTGACTAGTAGAGGTGTTATTACTGTAATAATATCTTATTAAATAGTTGCAAAGGAGCGTCTTTGTTGTATCGTCAGGCTAGAGCTTGACCACAAGTGCATAATACCAGTGTGTAGTTAAACTTATGGTTCATGTTTTCCAGCCTTTTTTATTGGTAAAACAGAGATTAAAATTAGTAAAATGCTTTTTTTTTTTTTTTTTAAACACATTGGGTTTTTTTTTTTTTTTATTGCACTACACACTCAGTTATGGAATTAAATTTGCTTCAAAAGGTTTCAAACAGATCTTTCTAAAACTTAAATGAATAAGACAGATTTAAGCCCCCCTAGAAAACATTATTATTAATATATATATATATATATATATATATATATATATATATATATATATATATATATATATATATATAGCTAAAAATATCAGTCATCATGCAAACTGTTTGACTTTTTGTTCGTCGTTTTGTAAAACTGCAACTCATTTATGGTTCCACTAACATTCTAGTACATTCACATATGCCACAGTCAGCACTGATACATCTATGCACAAAAAACAAGCACCAATACATGTTCATTATCAATATTCCATAACCCCACGTAAGTTGAATGTTTTGATATTGTAATAGAATAATAAAAACATCAAAAATATATATTTTTTCACCAATAATTAGAACACTAAGAATTCTAACCGTAATAACATAAACTGTCCTTTTTTATGTATATTAAATGAAGTTAATGTCTGTGTATGTGCACCTGTGTAGATGGATCTGGATCCTACAGGACCTCCTTGGCATTGCATTCTGCCTCAATTTCATGAAAACCATTTCACTCTCCAATTTCAAGGTAAATCTTTGCAGCACGTCTCCTCTGTCACTTACCTTTCCAACAAAATTTTGTAGTTTTGTACTCTGTGTAATCCTATCTGTCTACCAGGTTGCTATAACTGTCAGTGGTATGACATGGAATAACCTACTGGTCCAGACGTCAGCAGTTACGATAATGCTAAGCCATTTTTCATTTTCATTTTTCCACAGATTTGTGTGATTCTTCTGAGCCTCCTACTCGTGTATGATGTCTTTTTCGTTTTTATCACTCCTTTCTTCACCAAGGTATGAGTTATTGGACAGCATCACCATAAAATGCTGTTGAATAAGATACTTAATATTGAGATTATTTGATGTACAAAGTTTTTCAGTTCAATCAAAGTGTATTTATATAACACTTTACAACAACATTAAAGAAGACCAAACTGCTTTACATCTAAAACATAAGTAAAACACAGGACAAGACAACCCAATCAAATATATAAAAGACAATAAAACAAAAAAATACACATATAAAAAGACCAGTTTAGCATAAAAGTGGCACAGTATGATTGGTTAAAAGCCAGTCTAACAAGGTGGGTTTTAACCTAGACTTAAAAACAGACAGGTCATCAAGAACTCTCAGGTCAAGAGGGAGTCAGCTCCACAGGTGAGGTGCTGTGACTGCAAAAGCCCAGTCACCCCACTGTTTATATTGGGACATGGGAACTTCTAAAAGCATCTGTTTAGAAGATCTGAGAGCTCTGCTTGGGTGGTGGACTGTTAAAATTTCAAAGAGGTATGGAGGAGCCAGAGCAGTTAAAGCTTTAAAAGCAAATAATAACATTTTAAAATGAATGCGAAATTGTAGCTAATGTAATGAAAAAAGGATGTGGTTGAGTCTGGGGGAGTTTGTTCAAAAACAAGCAGCTGCATTCTGAACTAAATCACTAACTTCAGTTGACCTTTTCCATTATATTCAAGTAGTGCATTATAGAAAATACCAACACTGGTTTGTAGAAAGGTTTGTTTTATGAAAAATAATTAGCATCATGAATGTAAACGTTGACACAACTATACAGACACAGAACAAGGGAGGTTTTAGCAGCTCTGGTGAGGCTTGGTTTTGTAAACTGTTGTTCCGAGTCCATAATCTGTCGTGGTTTTCCAACAGAATGGTGTCAGTATCATGGTGCAGGTCGCTCTGGGCCCAGATGCATCTGGAGAGAAGGTAAGACTGTGTACATTTTGGACTACCTTAAAGGAGAACTCCACCAAACTGTCCTTCTGGAATTTTAGTATTTTATTACATTAGCCATCTAGAAATATAATATGTGAAACGCATTATTGGTCTTAATCTCAGGAGTATATTTTGTTAACCAAAATAGTTTCCTTAATTCAAACACTGAAAAAAAAATAGCGCATGAATTTCTACTTTGGTAGGGTGACCCGTGGGGAGTTTTCTTCTGCATGTCCCGTCAAACAGCAGCTTGTGTTTAAGCTCAGTTTGGTGGAATTCCCTCTCATATTTGTACTGGCTTCTGTAGCATCCTGGCTGATTGGTTTTGCTTGTTTATTAATTCCTGAGCAAAACAATAGATGGAATGACTAACATTGTGCACTGGGGTTTGATGGGCTTTGTCATAGACACAAGGTAACATGGTGGAGGTCCCTGCTGAACCCCAGGCTCCCTCAGAGAAAGTAAGGCTTGTGTTGTTACTATGACACTCAATATTTAATGTTATATACACTCTGAGGCAATGAAAACAACATTAGTTTGGATTCAGATTTTTTTTTTTTTTGACTGAAAGTTATATATATATACATATATATATATATATATATATATATATATTTTAACAATTTCAATATATTGAGTGGTTTGATTTTGATGAATTAAATCTGTTATTTGGCGGACTAGTACAATAATAAACACATGCATTAGAGGTCTGCACAGGACACAATTTGCAGTCCCTCTCCCGCAAAGAATTATGATTTTTCAGTCTCGCTTCCACCCACAAGTCCTGCAGGATTCGGACGTTACTTGAAATCTGGCATACAGAAGACCGTTTGCCGGGTGTCGCTCAGGGGCGTGAGTCCTTCTAAACAAGGCTCAGCTCGTCGATGACACGAGGTAACGGCACCGTCGCACCGGGGCCCAGTCTTCGTTGAGTCGGGTTATTTGGGAATGCAGCAGCGGGTGGTAAACTACGGTTTAATTCCGGCAGGAGACCGATGGTCAACAAGTAGCCTACCTTAAGGGAGTCCGTCACAGTCAGTCCGGGGGATTCAACCTCGCAGGGTCGGCCGCTCGGTGCTGGGAGGATCCCCTTGCGTGACCTCCCCCTGTCTTTCATATATATGATAGACAAAATTAATCATTTATAACTTTTATTTTAAACATGTTTTTATTTTGAGGGACTGCAGCTTATCACCGCTCCCACAATGTGCACTCCCCCTCCCACCCGCAGTAAGCTTTTAAAAGGTGTCCCATGCTGCACTGCTTTGTGTTGGGTCCTGTGGGAGTGCAGGGCTATAACATGCATTAAACATAATGACCATAAATTGAAAATTAAAAAGCACAACAACACTGAATGGAACACATTCAAAAATCAACTCAAAAAAGTGTGTCAGTATGGGGTGTGTGACCCCCACTAACGGTCACACAGGCAGGACGTGTCCTCATGGACCTGACCAAGTGTCTGCAGTTGCCTTCACTCGCCCTGCAGAACATTCTGGAGTCGCTCCCTGGTTTGAGGTCTGGGTACTCTTGGTGAGATAGCTGGTCCCAGTTGGTTCCACACATGTTCCATTGACACTTGACAATGTTTCTTGTGTCTTTTATCATGTCTTTATATACAGAAGACAACCACTGATTCATTTCAACAACTTCACTTGCAGAACTCCTAATTCTATATGTTACCTCAATAAGTATTATTAAGAGAATAACTCAACATGTTGATTTACATGATGACCATTCATGTGGAACACGGAGCCCACTGTCACTCCAGCTGTCACCTGAGAACTCAAACTGGACAATTCAGATCCTGATAAAAAATAAACCAACCATTTAAAGTGTTAGGTTTTCATTGCCTCTGAGTACACTTTTATGATGACAGCATTTCATTATTCTCATTCTGCTTGCTTTGGTCATGTGTTTCTGTGTCTGCATCTTTAAGAAGGCAGAGACAGACTTTTGTCTGCCCCTCTCACAATGCTGAAATTGTAAATGAAGGGAAATAAACACATTCATAGATTCTCACATGATGATCAGGTGAGGAATACTTAAGCAGTTCTGCTCAGTGTGTAAATGTAAGAGCAGTTTACCCACATTAATCACTGCGAGACCCATTTGGTAATTGTGTGGGGTTTTTTTTTTATTACATTTAAGATTTCTCTCTTTATATTCTGTTGAAAGCAGCAACTTTACATTAATAATATGATTTCCTCCCCTTTACAGTCAGTGGTAGCCTGTAGCAGTAGAGTTCAGTTAAAGGAAAGTTGAAACAGTGTCCTACAAAGTAGGGCTGCACAATATACCACAAAAATATTGTTACGAAGACGCAGATTGTAATAGATGGATAGATAGATACTTTATTGATCCTGACAGAAATTCAAGCGTCCAGTATGTGTGTGTGTGTGTGTGTGTGTGTGTGTGTGTGTGTGTGTTTTTGTCCATTTGTACTTTACACAAAAAAATATTGGGTCATTGGACAGTGGATGGACACACTTGGTTTATGTTATTTTAATGATATATTGAAAAACAAAATTCAGTCACTTTTTCAGTAGTTTTTTTTTTTTAAATAAGCCAAATGTTTATAGACATCTACACGATCAATAAATCAAATAGTAAAATACCAGATTTTTACTTCATCATACAAGAGCATAATAACAGACAGAATGGTGATGAATGACTTAAGGTTAAAAACCCATACAGAACTGACACAAATGTAGCCCTGGGTCTTTATGGGTTAAGGAACATGTTTCTTAGAAGATGAAATTGGCCTTTCTGTACGTGGACGACAAATATCGCAGTATTAATATTACTGTACACCCTTATCGCATATTGAAGTTTTGCTAATATCGTGCAGCCCTGCTCTAAAGTTTGTTTCTGTAGTTGAGTACATGTTTGTGTACCTCTATTTCAAATAACAGGCCCATATGTACTATTAAACATTTCCAGGAATCCTGTTCTGTTGCTTGTGTGGGTTGCTCATTATTATTTGTGGCACTAGCATTTTGTTTTAAATCTCGCCTATGAACAGAACAGAAGTAGTTTAGAGGGAATAAATGTCTCTTAAAATGTGCATCCCAACAAATAACGGCAAAAAAAAAACCCCAACATGACTTCACAACTGTTAAGCGATACGATATGAACTAGTTAAATTCCCTGAAAGCAGATTTGTTTACTTTAAGTATGAAAAATGTTTGTTTCCTCAGCTGCCGGTGGTGATGCGTGTCCCACGGTTCTTAAGCTGGGCTCAGAACCTGTGTGGGATGCAGTTCTCCATCTTGGGTTATGGAGATATCATTGTTCCAGGTGAGTTTACAATGCAATAGAGAGGCGCCAGTTGTATAGTTTTCATTGTTTACCCATTTTTACACTTCCTTATTGTCTGATTAAATGTCTGTCACCAGGTGTGTTAAAGCTACGTGACATCAGAGCTGAAACAGGACACAAAAACCAGACACTTGTATAGTGATGTGTCCTGTATATGTGTGTCATTGTGTGTTCACAGGTCTCCTAGTGGCCTACTGCAGTAGATTTGATGTGTGGGTAAACAGTCGCAAGAGGATCTACTTTCTCAGCTCCTGCATAGGTAAACTTTTGCAGAATTTGTTCAGAATAACACAGCGAGACACACTTTTGCCCATAAAGCTGGAATCCTTTTGGTTCTATTCCTTTTTATATCCATCAGTAATCACTTTTGACCAGATGCAATGGTTACAAACTGAGTCGCACTTACACTTTATCTATCAACAATAAATCATGGGGAATAAAAGAGTTCATTCCGCTTCACAATGAACCATGCAAACACCTAATTCCAGTTGAAAATGTTAAATCCGAATAAAGTCACTGGTTTATTCCGATGTCAATTCCAAATAACATAATTCCTGTCGCATGTAAACGTTTAATTCTGCTTTAACATTATTCCTGTTGCTCTGCGCATGCTCCTGGTCTTGTCGCAATGACGTACATGTGTTGCGTTGATGATGCACATGTTCCACGCTGCCAGCATTAGTGTACGAACATTTTCCAAGATGGCTGTACGAAGCAAGAGTGGGAGTCACAGTGAAGTAAAGTATTCAATTGGAGAATTGGAAGAATTAAATATAATGGAAAGAGTGCTCAACAAAACAGGAAGTGGACACGATGGATGGTAGATGTCATTTGGGCGTTCTATCCAATCTGAACCCTCTGTACCCCCATCTCTTAAAGCTGAATTAACTAGAGCGGAATAAACCTGTTTCCCATGTAAATTCGGAATTAACATGTCCATGCCAACACAAAAGAAATGGCTTTAATTCTAAATTATTTTATTCAGGATAAATAATTTGGAATTAAACACCATGTAATAATAATAATAATGAATTTTATTTGTCACGCACTTTACATTTGCTGGCAAATCTCAAAGTGCACAGTAAAACAGTAAAAAAAAAACAGTGATAAAAAACAATAAAAGCAGTAAAAAAAACAAAAACAGTAAAAGCAATTAGTCTGCAAAGGCAGCACGTCCATGTAACCGTACGGATTATCATTCATCATTTCATGACTTTATACCAACTGTATTTCAGATACATAAGCTGTGCATCCCAGTCCAGTCTCCGCTTCACAGGATTTTTTTCTTTCTTCCAATATTGTAAACACCTCTGTGTCGACACATATGCCTGTATCCTGAACTGTGCTTTTGAAGTCCAGTCCAAATGAAGTGAAGTGTAAGTGTTACTAATGAGACGCAGCCTTAATCTCTCTATCTCCTCATTGCTCACAGCTTATCTGCTGGGAATGATAACAACATTCGCTGTCATGCTGCTGTCTGGGATGGGCCAGCCGGCTCTTCTTTACCTGGTGCCTTTCACCCTCATAACGTCTGCTGTGGTGGCAGGGTGCAGAGGAGAGATGAGGCAGTTCTGGGCAGGAACCACCTATGAGGTGAGACTAGGAGAGAACAGAACACAAACAGGTTTGGCTTTGAGGTGTTGCATAACAGCTGCCTCAGTGTTTTCAGTCTGGCTTCTGTGTAGCTCAAGTGAAGCTTTCTTCTCTTGTATTTGACATCAGCTTGCCATGACAAGCTCATGAAATCCAAGTGAAGACAGTGCCATTGCTCAGTATTCACCCAAAAATACTCGTACGTAGTGTAATTAAAAAAAACTCTCTTCAACACTCAGATGTACTCCACTCCCAGTTTTGTAAAGTTGACATGAGTGTCTCTGGAAACTTAACATATGATGTTTAATCTGCAACAAATGTCGAATAAAATATTTAAATGGCTTATTCATATCACACATGGTATGGAGAATATGAGCAGGATCATAAAGTCAAGCACCAGGTTATTTAAACGGCAGCTTTATGTTGTGAAAAACAAAACCGTGGTTAGTCATAATAAGTGTATCATTCATTCATTCATTTTTCAAAATAAAACCAAACGTTAGAAAATGAAAAAACAAGTCATTTCTTCATTATCTTTTTCCAAAGCCAAAAGGGAAAATCGGATAGTGATAAGTTTTTTCAGTTTTCCCTTTTGTGTTTAAATGAATAATAGAAAAAACAGATAACAACCATTTCACGGTTTATTCAATTTTGACCTGAAGCAAATTGAGTAAACTGGAAATTAATCTTAACAACAGAAAGAAACATGCCCGCCGGCCTTAAAGGTCATTATGGTATGATATGACACCACTTTTCTCCGTGGTCATACCTTCAGGTCTTAGGGTGACCTTCTTAGTTTCCCCAAATAGTCTTTGTCACTGCGGGTCATTTTCGGTTTAATTCAACTTGCTTCAGGATTTTGCTTCAGAACAAAATTGGATAAAACGGAAAACGGCCGTTATCTGTGTTTTCTATTACTTTTTTAAAACGCAAAAATGAAAACTGAAAAACTGCATCGTTTTCTTTTTTTTTTTTTTTTTTTTTTTTTCATTTTGGTTTTGGAAACAAATAATGAAGAAACAACTTATTGTTTTGTTTTACTTTGAAAAATAAATGATACAGAGATTAGTTATGTTGAAAGACTCATGGTAATACATGCATTTAATTTGTTCCCCTCTCATATCCTTTGGATTCCTCATACATTCTAGGAAGTCACTGGTGACAGTTAACTGTTTGTGTAGTCTGGTGTATGTGAGAAAATAATGATAGTGGGTGTGTGTAGTCGGTCTGCCGAGCACACTGAGGTGAATGTCTCTGTCTTATCTCCGGTTTCAAGTACCTACATCTTTACATACTAATTTACCTACTGACCTGGCATAACCTGAAAGGTTTGCTAGGCTGGATGCAAGTTCCTGGAAACTAGAATCTAGTATTTGTGGAATGTTTCATGAAAAAAAAAAAAAAAAAAAAAAATCAAGATAAAATGGATATGTCAAATACACGTTAGTATGTAAGAGAGTGAGAGACAGAAGTAAAGAACAGGAAGGATAAATAATTCTGACCTGACTTTATCTTCACCAGGTCTTGGACTCATCCAGGGAACCTTTGTTACCAGGTGTGCTTCCCTTCACGTCGAGCCCCCCCCCCCCCCCCCCCCCCCCCCCCAACCCCCGCCCTGTGCCATTTCAGTGTTGCTCACTTCTGTGCCTTGTCATTTCACCAGCTTCTTTTCTTTTATAACCTTTTCTTTTTGATGTTTTAACTCCTGATTTCCAGGGTCAGAGTTGCACACAGATGCAACTGATGTAGGTTGTAACCCAAAACATCAACCTAGGTTTGGAAACTGAAAACACACTTGTGATTTGACGTGGCTGTGGTTCTAATTGACTGACCACTAGGTGTCTCTAGCCAATCGAAAATCATCTTGTGATGCCATAACCCTTGTGTGTGTGAATGTGAATGCCAAAGCCGTGGCCCTGGAATATACCATTCATTTTTTTTTACATTTCTTTATTTCTGCAGTTTGTTTAATCCTCCTCTGCTTTCTTCACACCTCCATCCAACCAGTGGAAATTAATACTGGCTCCATTCTTCATGCAGTTTCCAACACGTTGATGTGGCCCTCTGCATGCTGTTGCTCGCAGTTAACCTGGGAG
This sequence comes from Siphamia tubifer, assembly GCA_020466265.1. Lineage (NCBI taxonomy): Eukaryota > Metazoa > Chordata > Actinopteri > Kurtiformes > Apogonidae > Siphamia > Siphamia tubifer. Next base: position 55,193,473 of record CM035785.1, on the reverse strand, counting down.
ACATGTGGCATGGATTTCTGTTTGTGTTATTTGTCTTTGCATTTATTTATTTTTTGTCAGTTGTTTAGATTGTACTGCTTGCTCACTATTGCATATGCAGTACACTTTCCAAACTTCAACAGTTCTCTTACCATCGTTATTATGATTCACTGAGTTACAAAATCCAACTCAAAAAGCTATTAACATTTGTCTTTTTTTTCCCCACAGAGGGAAGAACTGACCACTGTATAGATGGAGACAAGTGCTGAAGATGGACCCAACTGTGCTCATGTGTTGTTGTTTTTTTTTTACAATTTAATAGCAAATTTGCAAAGCAAGGGAATATGTTGATTATGAACAGACACTTAAAAACCACTGCAGGGTTATTGGAACTGAGTGGAGGTTAACAAATGCTATGTAGATGTAACTAAGATGTTTTAAATGACTCAAAGGCTTGTTTGTGCCTGGAAGATCTTTCAGAATTTTCCTTCAGAAATCTGTAATGACATTGCCTCTACGTAATGCCTTGTTGAAAATTGAAGGTACGTTTGGCAAAATGAGAAAGCACTTTATTATTTAGCTTAGCAGTTGTTTCATCAGAGGTGGGGGGTTTAAATTACAGTACTTGTAGCAAACAAAATAATTAACTTTTGATAACTGTTTCATGGGGTTTCTGTGTAATCTGTTTGTATGATGTGATTTATCTTAATGCCTTATATTAAATGAACAAGTTCTATTTAATGCTTGTGTGCATTTCTTGACTTGCACACAGATGTCAAAGCAACCATTACTGACTTTGTGAAGAGACGAAGCAAGATTTGAAATGTTTATTGGGTTTTATAGCTTTTGAAGTAACTGGACATGGGTGGGGGGGCAGGGTGCCAAACATTAACCCCTACATTCTGATAATGAAGTTACGCCTTTATTTCACCAATGTTTTGCCTCCGCATTTGATTTGTGTTAATAAAATAATCTACAAGATCTGTGTGAGTTTACCTACAATGTTGTATTATAACTCATCACAAGGACCCTCAGTACCACGAACTGTGTATGATGGCCCAGAGTAACAATAGAAAAGATCACATTCAGATTGAGGACCTCTTTTCCAAGGGAATCCAGACCAAGAGGTGGTATAAACATACAGCACATATTTACAACACTAGTAATCCACAAGCTAAATTGAACTATGAAAAAACAAGCACTTCGAGTTTGGATTTAAAAGCATTCAAGGAGATCGGTTAAGTCCATATCCAGTCTTTTAACCAAATATGTTATGTCTCAGGAGCAGACAAATGCCCTTTGACCCAGCTCTGTACAGGTAAATGGTACTGAAAGGAACAAGTGCTCAATTTGATCTCAAACAATAAGAATCAACATTTCTTCTTGTTATTAAACTACAGATATAATAAGGCAGAGGTGGAAGTAACTAAGAAGAAGTACTTCATTACTGTACTTCGGTAGATTTTTTTAGGTATCTACTTGAGTATTTATTTTCTGGCAACTTTTTACTTTGACTCTATATTTTTGCATAAATATCTGTATTTTATTCTCCTTACGTTCTAAGAATAGACTCATTACTTTTTCAAACTAAACTGGAAAAAGAAAATCAGTGGAGAGAAATTGTAACTTTATCATAATTTAGGCTTTTAGCTCATGATTGTGACTTTTTAGATCACAATTTCAACTCTCATAATTATACATTTCTTATATCACATGTGTGGCTATCTCATAAGTTAGATTTTTTTTATCTCATAATTATGCGTTATATGACATATGACATTTTTTATGTCATGATGACGTTTCATCTAAATTGAGACTTTCCCCCATTCTTCCTAAATTTTCTGTTCATGCCCACGAAACTGAGTACCATGACCTGATCAAACACATTATCTACACAGTAACTCACTTTTAAAGGCTTTATTTTTTATTTTCCATCCATGTCAAAAGTGCAGTTTTAATTGTTACTTTATTATAATTGAAAAGTTATACTTTTTTTCATTATTTTTTACTTTAGTAAGGGAGTTGAATCAGTACTTCTACTTTTACTAGTGAGTACTTTTACCACCACGTTTAATAACATTACACATTTGTTTGAGAATCTTTGGAAGTATTTTGTGACTTTTTTTTTTTTTGCAAGTCCTTACACAGTGCGGGTCGGAACCGGACCCTCTTTTCTTTTTCTGCCATCCTGTCTGTGTTTTGGGAACTAAAACAAAGCGCACATGTGGCCGTGGCTCCGCCCCCCACGTGACCCTCTGCAGGCTGACTCAGCCGGCTCGTCATACAGCGTCAGTCTGGAGTCGCACAATTATGAAAAAGCAACCTTCCGTTGGAGCGGATCTCTCTAACGTCCACCGGGCTTTCCTTCCAAGGCTAACCGAGAGCACCGCAGATAGATGGATAAAAGCCACGACGCAACTCTTCCTGAGTCTCAACGGTGAAGAGAATGGTATGTGTTCGTCCGTGGGCACTGCGTGTCCACTTTTACTCTAGTGTCAAGGAATCGTCGTGACTGATAGAAGGGGGCTTTGAGTGGCAGGTCCCCCCCGCGCATGCTGTCTCTGTCGGGGACCCAGACGAGGTACGGGTGGTGTTTGTTTGGTTCTGCTGACTGTCAGGCCGTTCCACTCGGACCGTGCGTGTCCCGTGGAATCAGTCAAGTGCCCACAGTGACATAGTGTCTAGCAAGAAAAGCCCCAAATATCACACACGGGGCGTAAGGTTAGCAGGCTAAGTAGCTAGCTCGCTAACGCTAAATGCTAGGTATTCACCTAAGCTAGCGTAACTAGCTGCTGGAGCTGGTTGGTATTAGCAGTGATAGACTGCACAAGCGGAGGCAGTGTTCCGCACATAGTCCTCCGGATAATGAACAGAAGGAAGAGTCCAGTTCACGACAGCTGGCACTTGTTTAACACACATTTGTACCAGATGTCGACACAACACACGCTGTCATTGCCAGTGACAAGTCAATGCCACCTTGAGTGTCTGCCAATTCCAATTTAAACTGCCCGTTTTTTCCCCACACCAGTTTCTTTGAGAAAGTGAATTAAAGTCTGAAATGGTGTGTTTTTAATGTACACATTAATGACAGTTTTGTGTTTGTGGAGTGGCTAGACTGTCTAGGCCTGTCGCAGACATGGATGAGTATTACAGTAATTGTCCTTTTTGTGTTTGCTTGGATTCTGCTTTTGGAAGTTTACTGACTGAGTGAATGGAGGAGACATGTTAGGAAGGTTATGAGTCAGATTTGACCACACGAGGTTGTTAGTACACAGTGTGCCTGAGCTGGGTCAAACTGGCGACAATGCATGAATATGAGGAGTTTTGTGTTAAAATCCTGGTGCTGAATAATAGAGTTTATTATGGTGCATATGCCTTTTTATATGAAATACTGATATAGGTTGACGTTAATGCATTAAAAAAAGTTGGAATAGCCTCATGAAAGTAGTATTGCATCCATTTCAAATGAACTTCGAGCATTGCCTGCATTGGCCTGATGCTATATATTCCTCTCATCCATGTCATGTGGATGGAGCCCTACTCCCACAGGCCTGTCTTCTACATTTGCAGAACTGTCTTATTTCCAATAGTGCTAGCCTGAGGTGGTCACATGCTGCAGCTTACTCCTTCATGAGGGACTCTGCTGTTCTGCTGCTCTGAGCAGTACTGCACAGCTGAGGGTTGCAGGATCACCAATAATTGCATGATGTCAAGTAATGAGGGTTCATCAGAGTTATCCGTAAGGTTGAAATGGCATGCAAAAAAACTCATGTGGTAAATATTTTGACATGTCAACAATATATTTACCAGGGGTGTTAATTATTTGCATACCATGCAAATGAAAAACATATTTCAATGAATGTGTTTTCAGTGGGTTTGTAACATGTGTATTCCTTTACATCTGGAATGTGTCTGTTGCCATCTTGGCACATTTTATGACCTACCCCTATTGGGGATTTGACAGTACTTCTGTTAATTATTTAGTTGTCATGACTGGCTCTATACTAACTCAAAATAAATTGTCTCAATGAGCCTGCATTTATGACCATATAATTCAGTCATGTTGCTATTACCATATCAATGTTAATGTTGTAATATACACATTTAAACTAGTATGAAATATCCAACAAAACGATGATGGCATTGTCATTTTGTATCTTCTCTATCCTGTGTCTCTGCTGAGCATTATATCACCACACACTTAAAATTGCAGCCTTTTGTAATTCTATAATAGCACAGGTTGAGAATATGATTACATTTTTAGCTCTATTGACTTTCATAATAGAGCTGTATTTTGTAAATCAGGTTTAAGTAGTCATCAGCTGAGGCCTTAGTTCTGTGTGCGGTGGTTAAAGGTGGTCTTGTGTCAGAATGCAGTGCCCCAGAATAAACTCTTTAACATGAATGTGTGTATCTGCTTGCGTGCTGAGTGGCTGTGCTGTGCCTTTCTGCGCTCCTGTTGTCTCACGCTCTAATCTACTCGCACTGGTTACAGTTTTTCCAGTGCTTCTCAATTGCGTTTTCAGAGAAATTGGTCACAGTCTCGGTGTGTTGATTTTTATGAATGGAGCTCTCCCTGTAGTTCTTAAACAGCTGATCTTTCCTTGTGCTCTTAGTCATTTTTTTCAGAGCTCCTGGACAGTCTCTGCTTCCATATAATGCACACTGACAATGACAGAGCACTGGAGAAAACCATAACCATGTCAAACTAGATTATCTCATATTGCAGATACTTTGTAATATCTGTAATATTTATGTGACAGGACACTAAACTAAACACATCAGGCAAGGTTAGGGTTAAATCAGGGAGTAAATCTAGAAGGTGTTGATATAAGTAGCTAATGAGTGAGCCCTCTAACTTCTTTTTATATCTTTTTAGAGAGGTGCACATGCTGCCCTGCATGAGTTACCAGTTCATCTCAGGGCTGAAAATATACAGACAAACAATCACTCTCACATTCACACCTATGGGTGACTTTAGAATAACTTATCAGTGCACGTCTTTGGATGGTGGGAGGAAACTGGAGTTCCCTGAGAAAACCCACATGGTACAAATTACTTTACTTTTTTCCCCCAGGTTTTACACAAGTGATTTTTGGGACAAAATTAAATGTATTCACAGGAAAGTAATCTGTGCATATTTGGGATATGCATGCATCTTTGGTTGTAGTTGAGCAGAAAATAGATATTTGCAAACTCTAAAATGAGTCCATTTGTACTTATGTGTTGTGCGTTTGATATTGGTCAGAATATGAATCTGTCTTCAGTACAAATACTAATTTCTCAGATGGAAAAATGTGGTAAAAAAAACATCATCAGCTGCCGTCATTCTTCCTCTTCTTTCAATCATAAAGTAAATCCAGTTTTTCCCATGGATAGAGCTGCACTGTGAGAAAAGTCACAGATTTTCTAGAACGTCTCGGAGTGAAGTTGATGGTTTGAATTCCATCCGTTTTCTGTGTTAAATGGATAATACTTCTGACGTGATGACGTAAGCCATGACATATTTTTACAACCACTTTCTTCCACCTGAGAAATTTATATTTGTACTGAAGACGGTGTAGTCGTAACTTTTCATTTCGTCAATGTCATTTTTGATTCGTATTCTGACAAATATCAAACACAACACATAAGTTCAAATGAATGCTTTATTTATTTTCTGCTCAACAACAACCAAAGATGCATGCGTATCCCAAATATGCACAGATTACCTTCCTGTGAATACATTTAATTTTGTCCCAAAAATCACTTGATAAAACCTGGGTTAAAAAGAAAAGTAATATTATCCAATCGAAAATCATCTTGTGCTCAGATGATTGAAATATTGTCGACAGTCAAGTACCTTTCTGGCACACTTTCCCAATGGACCAAGAAGAAAAAATAATGAACTCTGAACCTGGTCCATCATTTTGGGATTTTATCAGAAGGTAAACGGTAGCAGCAACCAGACCCAGTTGATGCTGACTTACTGAACTCAGGCTGTTTAAGCTCAGTTTTTATTTGGTCACATGATCATAAGTGCCAGATGTTGAGAGAAAATACATCACATGCTTTACATTACTAGGTTACACATCTGCTTGGAGGTAGGATTCAGGCTGGTATGACAGTGTTACATCAGTGCATGCTGTGCAGCCTTCAGAGCTGTGTCTACAGGGTACAAGTGTGAGAGCGTCACACTTGAGTCTCATGACTATATTAACCCTCTATGGGACTTATTAAAGAAATTCATAGAGGGGGAAAAAAAATGACATTTGATTTTAAGTGTATTACGCCCTAAGTAAATTTCCTATGCTCACTTTACATAATAATAATAGCGCTTTACATTAAGTATACATTATTCATTCACTCTCATATTCTCCCTCTAGTGGACATAAACTATATAGACTGACAGAAGCGTGGCTAACAATTTGTGTCGACGGTCCCTCTGACCACCACCCAACATTCATACACCAGTGTGGGTGACACTGGAGGCAAGGAGGGTCAAGTGTCTTCGCCCAGGGACACTACGGACTGACTACAACAGAGCAGGATTCGAACCGTCAACCCTTCAGTTAATGGATGACTCGCTCTACCGAGTTGAATTGACCTTTATTTTGGGGTTCCATCATTTATAAATGACTGTCCCATTAGGGGATATATTTTCTATGAATTCTTAATGTAAAAAATAATTAATACAAGAACCATAGCTTCATTATCCATGAACATATTTGACTGAAATACACTTAGAACATTTCATTTCAGAATGATTCCAAAATAATAATAAAAAAAATACCTAAAATTATTCATGTTAGTTTTGAATTCTGAAAAGTTGATCAACATGATGAACATAAGGTTGAATGAACGACTACAAATTAAATGTGGTTCAACCCCCACAAAAATCAAAAGCGGCGCAGTTAAGTTAAATTCTTTACAATGTATGGTTCAAAATTATTAGTTAGAGGCTTGTTATTTTTTAAAGCTGTTTTTTTAATTGTCATCTATAAATTACATAGTCCCATAGAGGGTTAACTGACTGACTATATATTGCCAAACAGGAATCTTATCTCAGAGTTTTGTCTTTCTCCACATTACACAAAACAGTAAAAATGCTACAAGGCTGGAGAATGGATGAGGCCCGTCTCTGTTTAAACGTCTCTGCTTAACATGTGATTTAGTCTCCTGATGAGGCTGTTCCACAAATGGAGTGTTTTTTTTAGCATGCTATTCTATGTCCAGATTTCTGCAAAATAGGTTGCACAGAAACAAGTCCATTTAATATTTCATTAATATCAGTGCAGGGAGAAAAGAGGACATGGTGGGTTTTTATGTGGAAAATTTTAGAGGATGTTTCTGCTTTGAGATCGCCAGGTAAAAAAAATACATGTTTGGGCTGAGATGCAACTTAAAAAAAAATACTGATATCTGACAGTTTACATTTCTGGATGGTATTATCTGTGGAATAAAAAAAATACACTTTGTTTGGGTGAGCTACTAGAAACAAGCACCTTCCTTCTCTTGACTTTTAAAAAATATTCAAACTTTTATGTACAGGTCTACATCCATTAAACCCGGCTTTTAATATTATTACATAAACACCTGAATGCTTTTCTTCTCGTTAATCATTATAGGGCTCGGACATTAAGGCTCTGTTAAGTACCTCTTAAGTACACCTCGATAACAAACTGGACTGTTCCAGAAGGGCCAGAGTCGCCTCCACCTACTGAGCTCTGATTCTGTGGTGGCCTCTGTACTTCACTATGCTGCCCACTAATGCTAACCCTAACCCTCTGTACTAGGCTGCCCACTAATGCTAACCCTAACCCTCTGTACTAGGCTGCCCTCTAATGCTAACCCTAACCCTCTGTACTATGCTGCCCACTAATGCTAACCCTAACCCTCTGTACTAGGCTGCCCACTAATGCTAACCCTAACCCTCTGTACTAGGCTGCCCACTAATGCTAACCCTAACCCTCTGTACTAGGCTGCCCTCTAATGCTAACCCTAACCCTCTGTACTATGCTGCCCACTAATGCTAACCCTAACCCTCTGTACTAGGCTACTTGCTAATGCTAACCCTAACCCTCTGTACTAGGCTACCTGCTAATGCTAACCCTAACCCTCTGTACTAGGCTGCCCGCTAATGCTAACCCTAACCCTCTGTACTAGGTTACCTGCAAATACTAAGCCTAAACCCTCTGTGCTAGGTTACCTGCTAATGCTAACCCTAACCCTCTGTCTTAGGCTGCCCGCTAATGCTAACCCTCTATCCTAGGCTGGCCACTAATGCTAACCCTGTGTCTGAGGCTGCCCGCTAGACTCCATCAAGGAGGTGGTGGACAGAAGAATAGTGAAAAAATTGATCATCCATCATGGATAACCCCTCCCACCTCATGCACCAGTATGTGCAGGCATTCAGCAGCTCCTTCAGCACAGGACTGTTACACACCCCCTGTAAGAAGGAGTGCTTCCATAGTTCACTCCTCCCCACAGCCATCAGACTGTACAATAGCGCCCAGTAACCCTAGGCATACACTTATAACCATCAAGCAATGTAATGTAAATACTGTATATATGTAAATACGCCCATCTTCTCTGCTATTCATACCCGCACTTTAGTTTTTGCTGCTGTATCTACAAAATTTCCCCAGGGTGGGATGGATAAAGTATTCTATTCTATAATCTATAACTAAACTATAAAAATATCCAGATAAAACTGACACAATTAAACATTTTATCATCATCATCATCACCAGATTTTAATGGTATTCTTTTAATAACATTATGCTGTTGAATTTTACTGCTTGCTTAGTTGTTAGTATGACAGTACAGTTTAGTGTCTGACTCATACAGAAATAATTTAATCGGTAGTGATTTATTTGAGTCCACTTGGTTTGTTATCAGGGAAGATGGATAAATCACACGTTTAGAAATGTGTATATTTTTCACCTCAAACTTGAAAATTTAAACTAGAATGAAGTAAATTACAGAAACATTTGCATGTTTTTCACATCAACAGAACCAGGCAGTATGGCAAAAAAAAAAAAAGTTTTCTGGGTACATAGACGGAGGCTGAAACATGATAAGAAGCTCAATGCCGTGACTGTAAAAACACATTCATAATTAATATTACACCAAGCAAACAGGTTGCATGTTGAATTTTTCATGTCCAAGAAACATTTCCAGAGGAGTAAGCTTGACTTTACCAGTCAGTCATTTTTTGTTGCAATTTTAATAAAGTTGATTTAGTTAAGTAATCTGGAACAGGGGTCTCAAACATGTGGCCTGGGGGCCAAATGCAGCCCGCCAATGGTTCCAAAGTGGCCCGTGGGATGAAGAGTATAATAACCTATTAAATGACTCCATATTTTCTTCTCAGTTTTTCCTTTGCCTATAAATGATGACAACTTAAATTTTTTTGTCATTGTTTTACTGCAAAGAATATTAAATTATTAAAATATTTGCATTTACAAACTATCCTCTAATAATAAAATGTTAATATCTTAAACAAATGTGAACAAACTGAAATGTCTAAAGAAAATTAGACACAATTTGAATCATTTTCAGCTTCTGTTACTGAGAGTTTAGTGTGTTTGTAGAACTGATCCATTATAAAACACATGGACTAATGAGAAGTTTAGGCAGAATATTGTCCCCTTATTTTCCTTAGAAAATGTAACTTGTTTTATGTTTGGATCATTTATAAAAGTAACTTCATAAATTAATGGGGGGGGGCACTAAAACAATGACAATGTGTCTTCCAATCATATATGAAAAAAACATTAATCATTAATAGTTTTATGAGTTTTGTTAGTTTGATCATCAGCATCTCCGATATGTGTCATGAGTTTCTTTTTGTTTTTTTTACTGTTTTACTGTTTTTACAGTTTTATTACATTTTGTACTTTGTGTGCAGTACTCTTATGTTTGATTCAAAGCGGAACAGTGGCAAGAAATTAAGGTTAGGACAAGAGGCGGAGCTCACTGTAGCGTGGAAGATGCCCCAGTTCTCTGCCCATGTTTATACCTGCAGCCACATACCAGTCAATTCATTGCACTTGTTCTTTTTAGATCCTATAATTCTTCCTAATGCAGTCTGTATCAGGATGTTGTGGTAACTCGGTAGTTTTCAAATCCGGTCCTCGTGGCCACTGTCCTGCATGTTTTAGTTATTTCCCTCTTCTATCACACCTAGTTCATTTATTGATCAGCTCTTCAGAAGCCTGATCATGATGTAATGGTTTCCAGTTGTGATGGAAGATATATTTTTTTATTTATTGTTTTTCCATTCATTTTTAAAAAAAATTTCTGATGCAGGTGGACTTTAAAAATGGCGTGGTTTGTTCTTTCTTTTTATTTGTTTTTCGGTTTGCTGTTCTTACAATTCCGCTGCACTGTGTGATGACTCTTTTCCTCAACCAATCACCATGTAGCAGTGCTTGGTTCCTCCCAAATGGAAGTTGTACGGTACACTTGGGACCCTAACCAGAAGGGTGACCAAAATAGTAATGGGTACCATGGGACCAGTACGTTTTCGTTGTAATGGAAATGTTACAATAAGCGTACCATTCTGAACCGTACCGTACCAAACAGCAGAGTAGAAACGGAGCTTTAGCCTCCTACAGTAGACCAGAGTGTTAGCCACATGTGCTAACCTACCGAGGCACAATGTTGAGACACTTGTCTGTTGTTTCATTACTGTTAATTCAAATCTTTGTCTTGCCTAACTCTGTTATTAAAACCGGCCAGAGAAACCCATTGGTACGGTAATAAGTATTCAGAGCATGCCTAATCTCGCCCCTATTTTGTGTCACTCTCAATTTTCTATGACAACCCATTCTTGAATTAGAGCCAATAATGTGATTTAGACCTTTGTGCTAAATTCGACCTTGACCTTTGACCTTTTGTAATATTGATAATTTTGTTATATGTATATATATGTGTGTGTGGGTGTGTAATATTGTAATATATCTAGTATTGATTAAGTTATAGCATGATATGTCTATGCTTGACACACACAATAAGTTGTTACAGAAGTAAATTTTGCGACATGTCGCCTATGACCTCCAGAGAGCTCATAAACTATTGGTCGTAGGTGATAACACCAGTTATGAGAATTGTAGAAACCTTCATTCCACGTCGTTGGGTACCAATCTGAAAGTTCTGTGACCCTCCGTTCTTGAGTTCTAACGAATAATGTGAATTTTGACCTTTTAGTTAATTGTGACCTTGACCTTTATTCAAATGGATCATTGCATTTGATGTGCATTAACTATATGTATATGACCATGTAACCAATATTATCCAACCAATGTTGGGCAAGATTAATAACAGCCTGATTGGTTATAGTAGCTATCTCTTAGATTCGTGCAGTTGGGAAGTGACAGATATTAGTTTTAAACCTAGGAAAATTGAAAAAGCCCGAGGGATACACTTGGTTATGGCTCAGATACCTTTGTAACCTTTAGTGTTATGCACACAGAAACCTAATATTTTACATTCATAAACATGCTGCTCCCCACTGGGAATAACTGAAGGAAAATATATAATTTACTTTTTATAAATGTATTGTCAACAATTTCAGCAAAGCATTATCACAAATCATCCTTAAATCATTAATCAAAATGGTCAACTCTAAAATCTAAACTATTAATTGTAATCTATATTTCATCCTATTTTATTTGTTACTGCCCTGATGTTGACCCATAGTTCAGTCCTACGAATCTGTTTAAAATGTCCCAACTGATGCTCTGCTCAATGTCTTTGGGAACAGGTTAGAAAAGGCTCAGGCGTTTTACACCAATTCCTCAAAGTGAGTAGAATCCCCACCCCCCACCCCCACCCCCTCCACACACACACACACACACACACAGAAGTACTTTTTCCCTTTTGTTCTGCTCCCCTGTGAGAAGCACTCCCATTTGTCTCCTGCTCTCACTAAAACGCTGACCCCGTTGCCACTGCTCGTTTCTAATGTGTGATAGAATTGTGAAGCCAGATGTTATCTCGGCCACTATTACGTCAGACAGGCCTACAGGAATGATAGGTTGACCAGCCAGCCTTGTTACATTGTTGAGGGAGGAAGAGCTCAGCTGGAAAGGTTTCTGGGTTCAGAGCGTTTCTGTGTATATTGATGAGTAGAAGACAGAAGGACAATGGCATCTTCTTACAGTCACCTTCTCTTTGGTAAACACGGGTTGGTGCAGGACATTACGACCAAACAAAACACACACATAATTACCCACAAATGCACCCCCCCCCCCCTCCTCCTCCATTATTTGACTTTTTTGAACCCAGAGATGGAAAGGTGCTGTAGTATATTTCCTACAGGAACAGAGTAATCCTAAAACTCTGAGAAAGAAGGTAGGGAGGAAGAGGGAGGGAGTGAGGAAGTGGGAGAGTGTTTTTGGCAAGGGCTCTAAAGCACTCCAGTCTTTTGTTGCCTGACATTCTCAGGTACCATGGTTACAGGTTGGCAGAACACAGCCCCTCTTTATCTGCCTCATTAACACTTTCTTAGATCGTGTCTGATGGAAATTAAGATGAGCATTTCATTGAAGGCGTTGGTCTACAGCACACCTCCACGACCGGTGTCTGCGCTATATGTGTCACATGTGTCATTGGTTCAGGTGGTGATGCATCACTACAGACCCATTTCAGAAGTGTGGGACTGAGAAAAGTTTGACCATTGTTACATGGCAACAGAGGGACAATTAAAATAAGAGAATAGATTGAGTATTTCAACTTTGATTAAAAACTAGTTGTGTTATTGGGTAAAATGTAAACATAATAATTCAATCCAAAATAATGAAATTATTAGTTGAATTATTTTTGGATGTTGATTAAATCCAAATCAAGTTTAAGAGGAAAACTGTCCAATATTTACTAGTTATCTAGAAAAGACTAATTCACATATACCAAATATCTGCACAAAATAATTTAGACTCACTAAAGTGGAATAGGTTGATTTCATGTCGTATTGCTATACAGTCACTGCACGATTTTCAGATGGAGGGCAGGAAGTGAAGTCGAGTAAGTTTTCCGTTGGGAAAATTCTGTCTTGTGTAGTTTACAGCTGAACCAATCGATCTAACCAAGAGCAGGAAAAGTGTGGCTTTTTTTTTTTTTAGGACCAAAGATTGTCATTCACAAAGGTGAGAAATGGAAAAGTCTTAATGTAAAAGTGTTGACGTGTGAAGTTTTTGGGAGGTCAGAGTTATCATCAGAATATTTCTACTAACCCATCGTTAGCCACTAGCTGTTAGCGCTCAGGCTAAACTCACTAGGAAGCGAGGATTGAATGGTGATATTAGTGTTACGGTACTGACCTGGGTCTGTGTGGGAGGAGCTAGAGCAGGGAAGCAAGTGTAAACATTCTGATACACACTCAGGAATAGAACACAAATGTGACGGTGCCACTGAGTCATTTTACGTTTTGATGAGTTTCAAATGTACGGAAAGCTTTAAAAAAAAAAAAAATAATGTTTTTGTCTCGAGAGAGATAATTGATCGTCCTGATGGCAATTTCATACGTTCCCAGGACGGGATTAATGTTACTCCTCGGTTCTGTCGAAAATTCATTTATTTTCATAAGATTAAAAAAAATATATATTTTTAAACAAACCGTATGTATCGCTGTTTTGACACTGGATCTAAATCCGTACAATCAGCACTCTCTTTCAATAGTTTCCTCCATAGCAGCATTCTCCATGGTTACTTCCTGCCCTCCAGCTGAAATCGTGACAGATTCATAGTCACATGACTGCACCTACATATTAATTCTTATTCTTAAATATCTGGATCATTTTATATGTTGTTGACTTTACTGATAAATTGTAATTAATTACTACCTCGTGATTTTCAGCTGATATTATTCAAAACAAAAGTGAGTAAAATGCAATTGATAATTAAAATGTCAATAACTCAACATAACCGTACACCAAACTGTACAAAGGTTTTTTTGTTTTTCATGTAGAGTTTAATCAAATTTATTTTGTTAATATTAAGACCAGTCACACTTTTTACAGTGGATGTAAGTGTATGTATGTATCACATGACTATATTTAAAGTATAACATCTCTAGTAACATGTTATGCTCATTTTCTGTTTTGTTTCTCTTCATGACACTTCGGGATGTAAATTATTGATTAGTCCATTAATCATTAATTGATTGACCTATTGTTGGTCAATTAATCATTAATTGATAAGCAACAATTTTCCTGAGAGCCTTAGTTTATATTAGAGGTCTTCAACTCTGGACCTCAGGCCACATTGTCCTGCATGTTTTAGATGTCACCCTGCTCCAACACACCTGATTCAAATGATCAGCTCATTATCAAGCTCTGCTGAAGCCTGATAACGATCCGCTGCTTTGAATAAGGTGTGTTTGTGCAGGGTGACATCTAAAACATGCAGAACAGTGTGGCCCAAGGTCCAGAGTTGAAGACCTCTGGTCTATAAGAATAAAAGTAAAAAATTTTGTTTGTATACTTCATGAAAGAATCATGTCATAATCTTTAATAATTGGTTTATTGCACAATTGGATACAGTACAGACAATATTATTTATGGAGTAAAACAAAAAAAGTTATCTGTTAACCTGTTTATAATGTACTTACTGCATATATTGGGGTCTGATCAAACAGTAACACATGAACACATTTCTTTTTTTAACCTTTATTTAACCACGCAAGTCATTAAGACCAGATTCTTATTTACAATAACAGACATGACAGACCTGTTCAACAGTGTCTGTCATCTAAGCAGAGTAAGTTATATGCATATGTTATACATAATTTCTGTAGGTATTTATGAACACTTTAACATGTATAACACACTTTGGGGAGCAGTTATTTTTTTGTTTGTTTTTTTTAGGTAAAAAATGTCAAATTACACATGGACTTGAAATTAACATACTTTTTTTTTTAAAGCTTTACTTAAACATTCAAAATATGTGGTTCTCAACAGAAATTGACATCAAATAAGCCAAACTATTTTACATATTATGTTGAGCTATGCTGAAAATCCATTTTGGAATAAAATATTAAAGTCTCTGTTTTATTGATATGAGAATGTGGTAACATATGGGTAGGTTTCCACAGTAACACATGGGCAAGTGTTTAACATTGTATGCATGCAAGTATATATTTCATATATCAAAATTAGGTTAAACCTGCTTGTCGAAGCCATGTGTTTTGAAGTAGAAACTTTTTTATAAATTGGACAAAGGTCAGTGTAGAGTTAAGGGTTTTCCAAACCAAGTTTTGTGTTGATCAGGCCAGTGGTTCAGAAGCAGATGAGCATTAAATGTAAATAAACAAACAAACTAAAACCCTCATGATATCACCATTGCAATTTGATTAGCACATAACTCTTGACATTATATGACATAGATATTATTCTTTCACAATATAGTTAAAGCATACCTCAGAGGTGGGGGTTAGCCCTAACCCTAGAGGCCCTAGATAGATACTCATCCTCATAGGGAACACATACATACATACATACATACATAATACATGTCAAATTTTTGCGTCAATTGAACCTCCGGTTCACAAGGAGATGATTTTTAAGTCATTTTTCACATATTAACTCATTGACTGCCAGCTATGTTCAGAATACTTTGTGAAAATACATTTTTATATATGTCTTTGGCAGTCAATGAGTTAAAAACTGGCTTAAAAAAGGCTGTTTTCAAGTGCTTGTTGAGTGAGTATTATTTGATGGATTGCTTTCAAATTAGAATATGTTGTCAGTTCGGTCTTGTTATTGAGCACAAGACTTTTGGTCAAAGGGATCAAGGGCCCTGACCTTTTGAAAATGGCAAATTTAAGCCTCACTCAACTGCCAACACCACCTGACAGTGAGAGGACATCATATGTGCTAGATCCAACATTCTGTGAGACACACATACTCCTATATGTCTGAAAATGACCCGATTTGGTACAAACTCATCACAGCAATGCCCAATATTTGATCAAAAATGTAACTGATAACTTTTGATCCAACATTTGTGTAGGTGATTTCACCCAGTTTGGAGTAAATTGGATGTAAACTGTAGGAGAAGATGATGCAAGTATGAGTGGTGGGATTTGAGGTTCACACTTCCTCTTGGGTTTAGGATGGGGCTATACTGTAACTTTTTGCTTGCCCTACCTTGGGCTACGTCTATGCCAAGTTTCATGTTTGCACAGTGGAAAAAAATTGACGTCTCCCATACGTGTCATGTATTTAGATTTTTACGAGGGCATGATTGTGCTGTTAAGTGAGATTTTTTTGTTTGTTTGTTTTGTGACTTCAATTTATAAAATGTGGGATCAAATAAACTTCCCTTTTTTTTAAAATGCTGAAAGGGTGAAAGAGGAGAGAGAAAAATAATAATGGAACCATGCGGTTTTAATAGGCCCTTGGCGGAGATGGCATGTTAGTTCTCTGGCCTAATAATTGGAGGAAAATCAATAAGGATTACAAGCTTTGCTTATCACCCTCATGATAAGTTGATATTTTGTCTTTTGTTGGTTTCATATGATGCTTCTGTTATCAGTTAATCCATCATTTTCTGTTGCGCTGAAATGATTCCGACTGTAACCAGATGGGTCAGGGTTTAACAGGTTGATTGTGTTTAGTGAACTAAAATCATTAGTTTACTATCACTTGGATTGAGCTGAATGTTTTTAATGCTGTCGTCTGCGTGGACTCTGAGTTGTTAGGAGAGGTTTTGTGTGCACTGTATGAATCACAGTTGGTGGTGTGTCCTCAGTAGACAACAAGGTATATATCATTGAGGCCTCTGCCCATCCACTAATCCTCTCCCACACCCCCGCCTCCCTCGTCTCTTTCTCCTCAGTCTAAGTATAATATCTAGTTTGTCCCAGACACATTCATCTGCCCCTTGAGTGGCTTCTTACAGATTAACTGTGGATGGAGTTGGGAGGCTCCAACCTCTCACTGATCACTGTAGTGTTTAACTGAGGCCGGATCTGTACCATAACAGCACTGCCGTAGACTTTGAGACCTGCGTGGACATATTTCGCACATCTTGGGTGAGACGGAAGACCGAGAGAAGCGTAGGGGATTTGTCGCTGATGATCTAGTGCTGGAAAAGAGGCTGCGGTGACTGTGGTTTTTGTCCAGGAGATGCATGAAGGAGTCCTGGTATGTTCCTGTACAAAGCCCTTAAACACAGAGATGAAGAGGAGGACATCCAGGTATGCACTCGCTGTCACTGGTCAAGCAGTGGGATGACCTGTTTGTTGAGACGCTTCTGTAAAACCACCTCTGCTTGTGTAGGCAGCATCTGTGAGAAGCAGGCAGGACTGTTGCTGTTGTAAACCTCAGACACAGCCCTAAATCTGAACAAACCAAAAAAACATTACTGAGGTTTGACTCACAGCAGATAAGACACAGTATTATGTTCAAGTCCGTAGACACTGCTCTGTCACTTTGGTTTGTTTCCAGCCACTTCCTCATTTATTAGGATGATATAGCTCCAAAAAACCTATTGTGTTTAGTTTAGTATCATAACTACTTGGTCCTATAAAAGTGAAATATCAGATGAGTTGTAAGACGTACGATAACTGCATCGCACGCCCTTTATACTATAATCTGTATGTGCCTTCCAAGCAGCGTTTTTATTGTTTTATGGCTTTTATGTTGGTGTTGTTGGCTTCTGTGTTGACCTTCCATGCAGTTTTTATTGCTTTTATATCTTCCACTGTGACCAATTAATACTTCATGGTTTTAAACTCTTAATTTTAACCCTTTTTTTTTATACTACATGTGCATAGTACAATGCCTCGGAACAATTAATTCAAAAGGTTATTTATACGTAATGCCAGCTTACTTATTAACAAACAAGCCTTCGCAGCACCTAAGCCCTTCACACACCTATGTACAACTGTTTCTATTTCTTTTCTGGTTTCTGTCTTTCTGTTTCCGTCTGTCCTTCAGTGTTTCCACCCCTACTTGTGGTAATGCTATTGTCTGAGGTTCAGGAATACTTGAAACGCCTTGGTGTAAAGCAGGTGACAGTGTTTGCAGGTTTCCCCTCTTTGTACTGGAAGGGATTACTGCCACTAATCGCCCATGGGTCTCTCTGTGCTGTACTGGCAGAACAATAAGGCATATGAGACATTAATTGAAAATTCCTGGGGCATAAATCCTTGTTTTGAATAAATGACGATGGAGCACAAGACTATTTTATTGCTGTCCTTAACTCTGCCCCGGCACTGTGTTTTACCTGATTTTTATTTATTAATTTTCTCTTTAATCTTCTATCTAATCCTTGATTTAGAGCCAAATCCTGGATTAAGAGGTTACCTGCTCCCTTTTTGGCCTTTTTAGGGTATTCACAGTTTATTCTTTCCAGAAATAATTCTTTTTGTGCTGAAGTAAGTCAAACAATGTGCCATATTTGTGCATATTGTGCATGAATAATATGTAGTGTTGATTTTAAAAGTCATCAGATAGCGTTGTTTGCGTTGCCACCCTTTCTTGTACTGTTGGTAATCGTTATGACATCCTAACTGCAACAGTGCACTTTTTAAAAGCAAATACAATAAAGACATGAATACAAACATATGATGATCAACTGTTCATATTATGCATTGGTTTGTTTGTTTGTTTTTTTTCTCCACAGTCCCTGAAACCCTGGATAGAAAGCACTTTCACCAAGAGGGAATGTGTGTACATACTTCCAGCGTCAAAGGACCCCCACAGGTATGCATTTGTGCTTTGGCCCCTTCTTAGAAACACTGTAGTGTGCCTTGTGGAGATGCCCGTGGAAACCGTGTAATTGTATGGTGCGTGTGTGTTAAGGTAGGCCCAAACCTTAACCACTACTCTCCAAAGGGTAAATGAGTCTGTTTCCACATAATTTTTATGTTTATGTCTGTCACTGTAATTATAGATTTAACTGAAGGGGGGGAGAAGGCCAGTGATGATGTTGTGTATCATATTTTTCTCGTCTACTCAGGCGTCTTCATTTCTTTGACATCTTATCAGTGTTCTGTTAGTTTCTCTGTGTATAAAAAAAAAGTAATTGTTTGAACCATATGTGACAACACAAGCACTGACGTGTGTTCTACTTTTCTTCAATATATTATGAACATAGAACTGTTCTCATCTACATTATGAAACTATATGTTCACCATTACCTTCTTTGTAGTTTACTACATATCATGGTTCCAACTCTAATAATTTGCAGAATTATTTTCTGTTAATATAACTGTTATTTTTCTCCTGTATTTTTTACCATTATCTGTGAGAGTATGTTCAGAAGTGATGTTTTGTCACACGTTTCCACAGACCTCCTGGAATCTTACAAAGCCATGTTAAAATTGTAAGCAAGGTTTGGCATGCGAGAGGGTGAAAAACGCTGCTCTTGATTCTTTATAACATGGTTGTATTACCTTTCAAATAAATCACAAGTTTATTTGCATAATTCTTGCTAATTCAACATGGACTTTATTGTTGTTCAGTTTTCAGCAGACTTCCCTGTCTGTCAGCCATTTCTGTTTTTAGTTACACTTTGAAGAAGTTGCGTTCTTTACATTTCGTAAACCTGCACTTGAATCCAGGTTACTCTTTGCCACATGTTTTCTTTTACATCAATTATTTGCCACTGGTTTTCCTCCAATAAGGACAGTACGTGCTGCTGCTGGTGGATTTGTTGGAGGCGTTTGTGAACATAGTTCCATTTAACATGGAATCAAAGGCCTTCTTGTGACCGATCGAAGTGAGAGCCCCCTTGGCAGGTTTCATAACTCTCTCCTGGTCAAAGGCCAATCTAAGTGGGCTGCCTGCCCAGTTGACAGATAACCTTCTTTAATGTCCTCAAACTTGTACCTAGAACTTTCCTCTCACTGGGAGAGTTCAGCTGTCACATCGTTCATCCATCAAACTGCCTTGGTAGTGTTGTGAAACCCCACCTCACACCTTTGTGACCAGTCTTTATTTGTTTTTAACTACTGATTAATACTGTTTGTGTGAAATTCTTTGCAGATGCCTTCCAGGATGCCAGATTTGCCAACAGCTAGTTCGGTAAGTGTTTCTTTGGTCTTTTTTTTATTCATTATTTGTTGCTTAACAGGTTTGTCCTCAGAGAATCTTAGCTAACCTGTTATTTTACATCAGAAAAAGGACTGCAGGCAGATACTTGTTTTGTGTTGTGTTCACTGACTGTCACGTTTCCTCAAGGAGCAACTAAAACACCCATTCAAACTTGCATTTTCTTGAGCCCATTTGTTCTTTTGGTTTTGTTTGTGAAGCATCTTTAGCTGCGTTTCCATTACAGTTCTTCGCAAAATGATAGAGATATTCCTAAAATTTTAACAAAGTATATTTGCGCTTTGAATGTGTTCCCATCGTTGGTTGTTCTAGGCAGGAGCGTCGTCACTCTTGTCAAATATCATCCCGTGAGATTTCACTGCTGGAAGATGGACTTAACCATGTCTTGATCACGCTGCATTTCTCTGCGGTTTGCTGTCTCTGAAATGGAAGTTATGTTTTTCTCGTGAATTATTTCGAGCAAAGTCTCCGTCTGCTCCTCTGTCCATGTGTATATCGCGCCATTTTCACTCTGAGAGAAGTGATCGTGTCCTGTGACAGATATAATTGCGGAAAAAGTTTTTCCATTGCACTTTTGTGATGTATTAGAATATTGAAACATCTGGAAAAACCACCTCATGAAAGTGTAAAAACCTTTTATCGGTATTTGAGTCAGGTTTTTTTTTTTTTTAAATTCAGGTGTTTCCATTACCAGTTTTTTGTAGCACTATTTACATTTTGTGAATTTCCAAGGGTAATGGAAACGTAGTTTTTGAGTGTCCAAAAAAGTCTTATATGAGGGTGCTTTATTATTATTATTAATAATAAAACATTATATCTCTAAACATATTTTTGTGGATATCATGCTTTTGGTCTGACTGCTGCCACTGGAACCTCTGCCGTTGGATGTCCTTCATGTTAACGCGAGAACTTGAAAGATTTTTGGTTTAGAAATTCCATGTTTTCCATATCGATGTATATCATGGAGAGGAAGAACTGATTTGATTTTGGACAATTTACCATTTCTAAATTGATCACAAGGATGCGCTTTATTTGCAATGTGTGAACAAACCAACCTTCCCTGGGTTACAGCCATAATAACACCCTGTTGACTAGAGAGAGTAAAGGGACTCTTCTGTATCTTTCTTCTGCTCCTCTACAGTGACAACACTATCTCTTGCTGTCTTAGAGATAGTCTCTCAAGGTCAACAAAAAAAAAAAAACAATGTCACAGCATAAAACAGACTGAAGCAACTTAATATTATTTCAGTGTAGCTCACTTACATATATTCTGCAGGACCAAAGCTCAAGAACTTATGGTTGTTTTATTATGTGGCTGAATGACAGACTGGTCAATGACTTATAATAAACTGGAAAATATTATTTCATTAAATTGGATATCTGATAAACCCCCTTCAAGGACACAGTGGCATAATGTTATAATACAGTATATATCTCTGGATTATTTAATGTGTAAATTGCATGAAAAGGACAATGTCTTTCAGAATATGGGAACCATTCATGTCCTTTATTGGAATAAACTTTGAAACCATATTGATCAGAGGATTCTTGTTAAAAAAAAAAAAAAAGACTTTTATTTCATTTATTTCCATGTTTAATTTTTAATTTCACATTACTTTTTAAGATTTTATTCCATGTCATCCAAGAAGTAATGATCCAACGGTCTGGCTGTATATTTAAGTATAGATGAGCCAAGTTTTGTTTTGTATGTTTTTGTTAAATTCAATAAAGAATAGTAAAAAAAAAAAAGACAACAACTGGAAAATATATAAATATTTTGTAAGATTTAAAAAACAAACACCCAAAAAAAGTAAAAAAAAAAAAAAAAAATCCAGTTCCAGCTGCTCGCTATCGCCGCTCTCTTCCTGTGTGTACTTTGGATTGATATCAAATCATAAACCTATTATTGCATCTGATGTTAAAAGTGCTTGCGTTTTGCCTTCTAGGTGCTGCTGTGGGCGTCTGGTGCGGCAGCATGTTGGCTTCACTGCCAGCTTGGCCACCAAGTACTCGGACGTGAAGCTGGGTGAAAATCCCAACCTGTCCATGCCCGAGCTGGAGGAGTGGTCGGTGGAAAAACACACAGAGGCGAGTCCCACTGATGCCTATGGTGTCATCAACTTCCAGGGAGGGTCTCACTCCTACAGAGCCAAGGTAGGACGGCAAATTCCACTCGGCTGTATTTTAAAAGGAGGATTAGTGGCTTTGTAATTTGGACATGGATTATTGAAATATGGTGTAACACAATGTTCAATTTGTTTTAATATAGTGGATTTATTTAAGGGTGGCACTTATGTGATTTGAACGTTCTTTAATTTACTTAAGCCTTTAGCCCCTGATGTTTCAGTGGTGAGCATTCTGAATATATTAATAAAAAAATCAACCATTTGTTCAAGAAGAACATTTTCAAAACATGATTAGAGAATGGACTTTGTGCTTTCCATATACATCTGAGCATGCTCAGCACAGCCCCCACCACTGACAGCATGAAGTGCAAAACAGAGCATTGAGTGAGAATGACTTAGTATAAAAATAGATGGTTCGGTTTGCAGTGGAGTTGTGATTTTCATTCACTTGTTAATGCCTTTTTTACCAAATTTTAACTGTTTAACAGCTTTTTGGAGTAAAACCAGGTGCAAAAAAGTAACAACTGCATTGATTTAGGGAAAAAAGAGCCCAAAACAAAAAGTACTGGCACTAGCACGTACTCACAGCAGCTTATGACACGACTACAGCCACATATTCCAAGCAGCTCATTCCATTCAAATAATATCTCAGGGGTTAAAGAGTTCAAATTTGTTTAAATACCTCTGCGTCTCCATATATCATCCACTTATACCGGAGTTCCTTAAAATATGCCACATTACTGTTGTTTTCTTTACATCCCTACCTTATGTGTTTATATTTAGTTATTTAAAAGGTCACCTGAAGGTCCAGTCTTTCAAAGTTGATGTAAAATAATAGAATTGTTCCAGTGTTGATGTGTCTGAATACCTTTCTACAGTATGTGCGTTTGTCCCACGACTCGCGGCCGGAGAGCATCCTGAAGTTGATGATGAAGGAGTGGCACATGGAGCTTCCCAAGATCCTCATCTCTGTCCACGGTGGAGTTCAGAACTTTGAGCTGCACCCACGCATCAAGCAGGTGGTGGGAAAAGGCCTCATCAAAGCTGCAGTCACCACTGGGGCCTGGATTCTCACTGGAGGGGTCAACACAGGTATGTCGTGAGAGAAATCGCTATCAGCACCATCACAGCTTCAGACACAGTCGGTGCGTTTCCTGTCATTGTAGCAACATATTTTATGTGCGTTAAATGTTCTTTAAAGCATTTACTTTTTTATTGTTGATGAATTTTGCCTGTTTTCAGAAGGTGACTGGACTACTTGGAATAGAATACACTTTATTTGTCTTTGCAACAAGGACAATGACATTAAAGTGCAAACCAGAGTATAAACAAGCTTAAGAATTAAAAATATATCAATTATTAATTTATTACTGAGCTTAAATTTAAAGATGTATAAATTGCTAGTTTAAAAAGTACACACACTCAGTTTCACAGTTTCAACCCTCTGGAGTTTAGAGAGGAGATTGCGGTCGGATAAAAACCGTTTTTAAATCTGTTTGTTCATGTTTTTATTCCTCTATAAACCAGTGTTTATCAAATCCAGTCCTCGAGGACCAGTGTGCTGCATGTTTCAGATATTTCCCTCTACCGTCCATCACACCTGGAAGCCAGTGGGCTTCTGCAAAACTGGATGATGAGCTGATCATTAATTGAATCAGATGTGCTGGAAGATCGAAACATCTAAAGCAGGGGTCTCAAACATGTGTCCTGGGGGCCAATGGCTCCATGGGGCCCGTGGGATGAAGAGTATAATAACCTATTAAATGACTCTGTTTTTTCTTCTCAATTTTTTTTTTGTCTATAAATGATGACAACTTCAATTTTTTGTCATTGTTTTTCCTGCAAAAAATATTTATCAGCTTTCCTGTAACAATAAAATGTGAATAATCTGAACAAATGTGAATAATCTGAAATGTCTAAAGAAAATTACACAAAATGTGAAGACTTTAGTATCTTTGTAGAACCGATCCATAATAAAACAAATGGACAAATGATAAATTGAGGCAGAATATTGTTATTTATTTTCCTTATGAAATTTTAATTTCTTTGCATTTGTATAATTTATAAATTTAAAATAATTTTCATAATTTAATGTGGGGTTTTTTCCACTAAAACAATGTCAAAATTTTGGAGTTGTCATTTATAGGTTATTATGTTTTCATTTTGCTGGTCTGGCCCATTGGAGATAAAATCAAGCTGAATGTGACCCCTGAAGAAAATGAGTTTGAGACCCCTGATCTAAAACATGCAGGATACTGGTCCTCGAGGACTGAATTTAAGATGCACTGCTCTGAACCGCCTTTGATGGTAAAAGTTGGAAAAGAGAGTGGCTGGGATGGGAGGAGTCTTTGAGGATTGAGACAGTTTGTTTTTCTTTTGAATTTCTGATGTAACAAATATTTACCTTTCACTGTTCAGTCTTTTACTTCCTGTCTACCTGGACCTTCCTGTAAAGTCTGAAATGGCTGAGTTGCAACAGCTATATGAACTTTTTTTTTTCTTAATCATGGAAGTCATGGAAAAAAATATTAGACCACCCTTGTTTTCTTCAATTTCTTGTATCTTTGTATGAACCAACCATTAAAATGGATATTTGCTTAGACAAGAACAGCTCATAAGAGTGTAACGGCTGATGTCTATCCAGTCTACATATTTTCTTGATAATGACTAAAATCACTAGAGTTCTTTCATCAAGATCTGTTGCTGTACTAACAGTCCTTTGAGGCTTTCCATATTTTCTTTTCTGCCGTGTCAGTTTTAGTCACATGATACACACAGGAGTTGCTATTTGATTGCATAACCATTGTTTTTAATGACTTTATGGTTTAATAATTTCTTCCGTGACAGTATGTTTTCTGCCGTTGACAGCCAATCATAATGAATTTAGTCTGTTCTGCCATTGTCTACTTTTATTCACCGCATTGTGTATAAACCCTCAGTCTATTACTTTTTGTACATATATAGGGGGACATACCAATAACTCTTTGCATTTCGCTTGAACAAAAACATAACCTCCAGTCAATGCAAAACGGTGCAGTACTACAGCACGCTGTTCTGTGAAAGAAGTGATGTCACGTAATGGAAAGTGAAATAAGCACGTAATTTCCACTTCCTTAGAGATATTAATTGAGATTCATTTGATAACGTTCACTGTCTACAAACCTACATGACCACAGAGCATCCATCAGTGCGATGAGCTGATGTAGCAGAAGTTAAGTAATACTGGCCTCGAAGCGTGTCATTTGGCTGCATGTCGTGGCCGAGGTGTGTCTACAGCCACAGTGAGCTGTTAAGATGATGTGGTCTGATCATAGTATTTAAATCATTACTCACAGGGGTCAATTAACCAGACCAGTGATTACTCTTAATGCCTCTCTGGCAGCCCGACCAGCCAGGACAGTGTTCTGGCTCACAAATTACTGCTGAATCCATGATATCCATTAGCTGAGGATTGTGGTACACAAACAACTCCAGGACTAATGGAGCTGTGTGGACCTGCCCCTAAGGCGGCAATTTGGTAACGGAATCACTCGTGTTGTGGCCATTTTTTAGAGACTTGAATAATGGGATCCTTACAATGTTGATGCATTTACACACAAATATATAATATTCATAGATTGTCAGTCATGTTTCAATACATGTGAAAATTTCGAGCAGTTCCATTTGGTTAAGGTCGTGTGGATTTTAAAACTCTCTGAGGGTGGCACATACAGTAGTGCAGGGGTCTCAAACATATGGCCCAGGGGCCAAGTACAGACCGTCAAACTTTGTAATGCGGCCCCTGGAATGAATTTGCAAAGTGCAATAATTCCACAGTCAAGGCTATGGAACTGATTTTAGTTCAGGTTCCATATACTGACTAATATTATCTAGAGTCAAATAACAGGAAAAACCTACAATGAATAATAAATCCATATTTTCTTCTGGGTTTGATGTGAATTTTTTTTTTTACATTATGTTATTGTCAACTTCAAATTTTTGTCTTTGTTTTACTTTTAAAAAAAGGAAATATCTACATTTACAAACAATAATATAAGAGTAAAATGTGAAAAACCTGAACAAGTATGAACAACATAAAATGTAGAAAGAAAATTCACTACAACTTGTAAAAATGTGTATGTTGAAGCAAAACATTGTTAAAATTACATTTATTTTTCTTAGGAAATTTTACGTTTTTCTGGTTAAATCCTGTATTTTTTGTTTGTCTAGTTTGTAAAAGAAAATATTTTCATCATTTATTTATTTATTTTTTTTGTTGCACTAAATCACAGAATAGTTTGGACTCGTTATTCTTCACATGCTAACCTATTATGCTAACATGCTAACCTATTATTGGAAATCAAATCGGGCTGAATGTGGCCCCTGAAAGAAAATGAGTTTGAGACCTCTGCAGTAATGCATTATTGTGAGGGTTCCAATATGTTTTCAGTTACATTTGTCATTTTATGGTGTAGAAAAGTTGCTGAATAGGACAATCTCATCTGTCCATTAACACCTCCACTGACATCCCATTTGAAACATGGCTGGAGATAGAGGGCTAGTAACTGAGCAATGTGTCCACCTTTATCTGTGTGTAATTGGATAAATCCATTGTCTTTCAACTGTTGCCAACCAGCGAGCACTAAAGAATCATTAAGGTCTACTCCATCACACTTTTAGCAGAAGATGGAAGATATGGGAGGGAAGTGGACCTTTCAAAAAAGGGATGTTGTCTTTCTGTGTGCTGGACAGGAACTATTTTGCTGCCTGGCATGTGTAGCAAAACAGTTTCAGTAGTTTGAAAAAAAAAAGTTAATAAAACATCTAAATGAACACATATTTAGCAAATATTGTAACTAGTTTCTGGTCAGTGAATATTCATTTTGGAGAATAAAAATGTCAAATGTTCATTTCTTAGTTGCAGACAAATCTAATGAAACTTGATATAAAATATTAAATCATTATTTACCCTCATTTATTTTTTTTATTCATAGATTCCATTACTTTTATGAAACAAACACTTGGGTAAACTAATTTCAAACACTTTGTCCACGTAAGTTAAGGTGTGTTTTCATGAATCTGACTGGAAATTTTCAATATTTGGGCACATTGATTCCTCCTACTGTTCACCAGGGCAAAGATAAGCCCTCATTTCAAATACAACTGAGATCATCCTGGTAATTAAAAAAAAAACCACTATTGATATTTGGAAGTTTTAAAGTGTGTGAAAATGTCCACAGATCTGAATATGTTCATTCTTTCTCTTTTGTTCAGGAGATGATTGGAAGTTCTTGATCTTTTTGTTGCTTTGTAGGTGTGGCAAAGCATGTTGGAGACGCACTCAAAGAGCACTGTTCAAGATCATCAAAGAAAATTTGCACTATCGGTATCGCACCCTGGGGAGTCATTGAAAACAGGAACGACCTCATTGGCAGAGATGTAAGACACAACAATTACCTGTTACAAAAGTATTTGTAGAAGGTAAACTCACTTAGGGTTGGGTACCAAAAGGACTTCCTTTGAATTGCCACCAGAGACGTACGTGATTTAACGTATGACTTACTGAACCAGTCTGTCTGACAAATGCATAAACTGTGAGACCAGATCTCTGATACAACTTATTAACCTATTATTATTGTTAAGCTAGTTCCACATTTGTCACTTATTGACGAATTCACATGTACCTGTTACTTTGCAATGTTTGTAGTCATTAAAATGTCTCACTCTGTCACTGTCATGGTCCAGTATCTTCACAGTAAATGATCTGAAGGTTTATCTCTTGGGTCTGTCATTCACACACTGGATATTTCCATTTCTGATGTACTATTAGCACAGTGCTAGGCTACTTAACTCATTACAAACACTTTCAAACATGGTGCAGCTTCTGCTTTAAGGTAAACACTGCCATCAAGTGCTTCATTAAATTAGACATATTCCAGCCTTTGTATGTAAATGTCTTTAGACACCTGCAGTATATGGAAGAATCTGGAACTTCTTGTGAGCTGTAACTGCACATTCTACCTTTTTGCCTTTGACATGTTGATGTCGTCTGCACTGTCGTATGGGCACTGCTGTTTACAGTGCCCAGAGGGTGTAATTAAACGCCAGCTGCATATGTGTAGTACCCAAATATGGTACCAAAAGTTACCTTAGATTTCGGTGTGATTACTACCGTTAATGTTTGCCCTGGTTCCATACCCATATATTGGCTATTGGTACCAAACCCTTGTCTCTCTAATGTTGTGTTTTCCATTGATACTAAATTATTTTAGGGTAGTACACAGAGGAATTGTGAAAACGTCATATTTTAGTGAATCAAGTTTCTGTTCTCACCTTCTCCTTTCCACACTCCAGATCATTGCTCCGTATCAGACTCTACTGAACCCTCTGAGTAAACTGAACGTACTGAACAATCTGCACTCCCATTTTCTCTTGGTTGATGATGGGACAGTAGGAAAGTACGGCGCCGAGGTCAAACTTCGCCGTGACTTGGAGAAGCACATCAACCTTCAAAGAATACATGCTCGTAAGAATCCCTGGAATTGAATATTTCTGATGAATTAACTCTAATGTTATCTTATCTTACCTGTGGGGCCTAGAGCTTTATGCCTAAGTTCAAAGAGTCCTTTCTGATCACATCAAGTTAATTGTTTTTTATGTTTTTGTTATTGCTTCAGAGTTCAGTTATCTAAAGTGTTTTCATCTTAGAGGACATATGGAGTAAATGTCCTTGATACAGTATGTGCCTGATGTTGCTAAGTTGTTATTCCTCAGTTAGATTGAAATAATAAAATAAAAAAAATAATTGTTCTTCCAGGTGAAGTATTAACAGTCTTCTTTTTTTTTAAGATGTATTTGAGTAATTAAGGCTTGAAATATATAACCATTAAACCATTTAAATCAGGGGTCTCAACTAATTTTATTCAACCTGATTTGATCTCCGGTAAAATGAAAACATAATGACTTATAAATCATGCCACCCCCCCCCCCCCCCATTAAATTTAATTATGAAAATTTCATAACGAAAAAGGTAAGGGTAATTTTAACAATATTTTGCCTCAATTTATCATTTGTTCATCTGTTTTATTATGGATCAGTTCTACAAAGACATTAAACTCTTAGACACAATTTGAACCATTTTCAGGATCGTTTGTAAATGTGAATACTATCATAATTTAATATTTTATGCAGTAAAACAATTGTCGTCATTTATAGGCAAAAAAAAAAAAAAACTGAGAAGAAAATATGGAGTCATGTATTAGATTATTATGCCCTTCATCCCACGGCCCACATTGGAACCATTGGCGGGCAACATTTGGGCCCAGGGCCTTATGTTTGAGACCCCTGATTTAAAGAATAAACACCTTTTGTTAATTGAATCCAAACGTTTAACTGTAGTCACATTTGAGTCAGTTTGTCTTTGGGTGGTGGAAACGGTCTGATAAACATGAGCTGGTCATTTTTTATCTCGGCCTTCCACAAACCGTCACCTGGGTGGGTCTGTGTGATAATGAGGTGAAAACAGTTCTCTGCTGTTGTGTAAAAGTCAAATTGTGAAAGCACCTCTTTTGGACCGTTTGTCTTCAGGGATCGGTCAGGGTGTTCCTGTCGTGGCCCTCATCTTTGAAGGGGGTCCTAATGTGATTCTAACGGTGCTGGAGTACCTTCAGGAGAGTCCTCCGGTCCCAGTGGTGGTCTGTGAGGGGACGGGCCGTGCTGCTGACATACTGGCCTATGTCCACAAGCAGACTGAAGAGGGAGGGTACGACAAACAGCATCACACACACACAGCGGCAATGAACCAATGGACAGAGCAAACAAATATGTGATCCTCCAACACAAAACCAGTCACTTGGGTCAAATTTCAGAAATTAATATTTTATATTTATCTGAAAGCTTATGAAAAATGCTTGTGTGACACTAATTCAACCAATCTACTTCAACATTTCTATTTCATTAATTTCTATTATTTATATTTCAACATCGCCCTAGCAACAAGGGATTTTGTTTACTCGAGAAGGCTTTGTTCTGAGGCCTCTTATTGGTTCAAATATATAATTACATAGATTTCTATTCAAAGGTTGTCTAGAGGGAATCCTGATCTTTCCAACGGTACCAAACATGACAGGGAAATAAATGAGTTTTGAGCAGATTTTTTTGTTTGTTTCTTTGTATTTGAGGTTAAAGCTAGAATTACTGCTGTGAGACTGAACCGCTGGTTTTGTGCTGGAGGGTCACCTATAAAGGTGACGTTATAACCATATACATACATAATGTACATGTTTTCTCTGTGCAATTACCCATGGTTCTTAGTTTTTTTACACTGTCCTGTTGTTTACGCTTTCTTAGCCTGTTGTTTACACCCTAGTTTAACTACTTATTCTTTACTGCACTTTGATTATTTGCACAACATAAGGTGTGTTTCCACTATCAGAAATTCAGGGACTTGAGTTAGTCATGTCTCCATACACTTTTGGCCCTGTAAGAACTTTGCGATGACTAGGGTTGGGATGTGATTTTCAAATATTCGTGACATGCTCTCATAAAGAATACTAATTTTCGAATGCTGCATAACTTGTATTGCGTTTCACTTGGACAGAATGCTGTATTGACTTGCATTGTACGTGTGTGTTTGGGGGTGGGGGTGTCATGGAAAAGTGTTAGATTTTTGAATAATATTCAAATAGTTTCTAGTGAATTTCAAATAGTGTTTTGGACCTAAAGTCACATCCCTAGCGATGATGTCATCATATTGTGTCAGTTGCTATGGTAACGTGACTAACAAACACAAAAGCAGCAGAGGAGGAAATCATAAGACTAGATATGGACGAAGGTGGGATGTCTGTTGCGTTTGTGCTATTGCTTTACACAGTAATGGTATCTGAGATTGAAAGAAGACAGAGTTGCTCTCTCAAAGAAGAATTCCATAGATTTGAATGAAACAGAGCGCTGGAAAATGATTGTGTGCTAAACTTCCTCCTGCAACTACTCTCGAGTTGTTTGTCACGATCTGATGGTGTCATTTGCGACAACCAATCTGCACAACTTCTGCCCAGCAACTCTACCGATACTAACCCTGGAGCAGGAACACAGTTGGTTCCTGTAAAAGTTCCGGAAGGCGGCCCTGTCGAAACGGCCCGGTCAGTGGAAACCCGTGCAGACAGTGAAGTTCCTGTAAAATGGCCCGGAATTTCTGATAGTGGAAACACACCTTTTTATATTGCACTATATATACAGATTATATGTCCATTTTATAACTGCCGCACAACTTCCATGTTTATTCCTAACCACTGTGTGTGTGTGTGTGTGTGTGTGTGTGTGTGTGTGTGTGTGTGTGTGTGTGTGTGTGTGTGTGTGTGTGTGTGTGTGTGTGTGTGTAATGACAATAAAAGAAAGTCTAATTACCAGTGATAAGGGAGTCTGATGTGCAGTTGGAGACTTTGATGTAACATTTCATGTGATGGCATCCACGTTGGTGGTTCTGATCTATTTCTAAAATCCAACCACAGCCTAGTCTGTTATAAAGAGGCTGAAAATAGTTCAAAACGGTGACGGAGAGTAAGTTAAAAACTACTGAAGGATCATGTACAGATCCTTAAATGTACCCATGAAGTAAAAAAACAGAATGAAGGTAAATAAAATATATTTACCACAGCATGAAGTACGTTCTACAACAGGGGTCTCAAACACGCGGCCCGGGGACAAAACGCAGCCTGTTAACAGTTCTAATGTGGCCCATATTAAATGACTCCATAGTTTGTTCTCAGGTTTTCTGTGCCTATAAATGGTAATGACTTCACATTTTTTTTCACTGCAAAAAATATTAAATTATGAAAGAATTTACATTTACACACTATCCTGTAACAATAAAAATGTTAAAAACAAAGAACAAATATAAAAACTTGAAATGTCTAAAGAAAATGTTTGCAGTAATAGTCAATTCTGAATGTAGATGGAATCAATGGGAGATGCTTTAATTTATTTAAAACAGTAATTTATTAGGATAACTGCTGTTCAGTTTTTTCAGGGCTTTACAGGGATGAAAACAAAAATCTAAACTTTTGTATCTGCATGTATTTCAACATCGGTGATCTTTTCTTTTCTTTTTTTCTGTTTTATAGAAATCTTCCTGACGGAGTAGAGACTGACATCATTGCAACCATCAAAAAGACTTTTAATTTCAGCCAAAGTGATGCCATCCATCTCTTTCAGACATTGATGGAGTGCATGAAGAGTAAAGAACTGGTAAATTCCACTCCTATTATTCTGCAGTACAGCAATAAAATACATTTCAATGGTTCTGAGTCATTCTGCCTTGAAAGATAAATACTAACACATTGGGGAAGGGGACTGGAACTTGGGGCCAAATAATTAAAAACAGTGATATCAATAAGCTCTGACATTATTGATTTTCATACCAATTCTGGAGACAGAAAAATAGAACACAGATGTCATATGTACATACAGCAGTTTAATGTTTGGCTCACAAACTCTGTTTCTTAGTACTCATTAATAATTCTGGTTTTCAGTCCAGATAAGGGTCCTGGGTTCAGGTCTCTGAGGGGCAGGTCAACTCTGATAGTCCAGCTCAAATACAGAAATTCTTGAGACATAGTCTGGTGTTCATTCAGAACTACAGTGGACACAGAGCAACAAGTGTTTTACATATTTGGGCAGAAAAACACATAAGTGAACTGTGACAACCCTGTGAAAACCTGTAAAGGACAGGTGGGGAAATGTGCAGTTCAACTGTTAAGCATTTAAAGATAGTTCATCTGTTTATGTATTGAAACCTGCTAGCATACAGTTAGAATTAGCATCCATGCTATGCTGGAGTCCACCGTGGAGATTGGAAGTGACCTGTAAATAAGATTTTGTACAGATCTGTTTATAAATTCATTCTAAAATGGTCAAAATGATCCGTTTCATTCATAGTTTCACAGGTCAGAGCAAATGGATTTAAAGATCTAGAGGCTGTGACAAAAATACAACATTATCAAAAAATTAAGGAAGAAAAAGCTGCTGTTTTTAGCTGTTCTAGAACATGTTACTTGCTGTAAATAATTATTTCTATTTCTGTCACATTACTATAATTTCAAAATAAGAACAAATGATGGCAATTAGTTCAACACAATGCTGTTATACTTTCCTTATAAAACGTACATATAAATTATGGCACAAATTGACTCGAAAAAGCAAATCTGATAATTGTGTTCTTATTTAAAGTGGAACCCATTAAAATTGCAATAACCTATCCTTATATTAATCAACAGTATCGATAAGAATCGTAGTTTTGATAAAATTGTTGTCTCGTTAATGAGACAAGGATTTGTTCAGTTCATCTTATTCTGACACATTAATGATCTGTTGACACCAATTTTTTCATTTATTTATTTATTTTAAATCACCACCTCATATTGCATGAGGCCTTCTAACGTCTGGGCGGATGTCTGTGGGAATCTGATTATGTGTGCTATCTTGTTTCTTGGAAAACAGATCACTGTGTTTCACATCAGCTCAGAGGAGCACCAGGACATTGATGTAGCCATCCTAAGGGCTCTACTCCAAGGTTTGTAACTCTTCTCCAAGTGTCGCTGTTTTCAGTGTTGGACTCACATGAAGATGATTCAGGCTATTAATGACCTATTTTGTTTGTAGTGTGACCAGTTGAAGTATTTTTTTATATGCATATGTATCAGTGATGTGTAAATACACTTAAAAATTATTTACCATAAGTGCACAATTCATCCTCGCATTCAATGATGCTCTTCTATCTGCCTCACATGACTAGATACTAGACTTTGTTTTTACAGTCAATTTGGCCATTAATATGCCGGAACACAGAACAACAGGAAATGGCTCTGGCTTATTGGCAATTTGGTTGAGGTTTTTTTATGATTACTTATTGTTTCCTGTCAAATGTGTGCTGACAAACCTGAGTAGAGAGCCTGAAACGACTGGCTGAATGACTGAGAAGGATAACTGTTCAAAGACATTAGTGACATTAAATCCTTAATATTTTGCACCACATCTGCCAAGGGTCATGTAAATATTATGCAGATTCATTAAAGATGATATATCTGTATGCATTATACCCTGGATGTGCAGACCCCTGCTTAGTCACATGACCAGACATAATGTGAATGTCCCATTGCTGCAGCAGTGTTAACCAAAAAAAATGTGCATAAAATTCACATTAATATTCAGTTTATCCTGAAAAACTATTTTACAGACCGTTTTAATATACTACCAGATGGTTCGTGGTGCGTTTGCCACTGGACATTTTGCCATCAGTAGTTTCATCTTATGGATAATGATACTAGCTAGTGTAATCACTGCATGACGCAAATAACACAAGATATTTAACCATCTATCGTTTTGGACCGAAAAGTGTAATTTCAGACAACACTAGTTTGGGATTGTCAAAGCTGTGGTTTTTTTGCAGTGCTCCTAAGTTTTTGTCAATTATTTTACGGCCAACACCCATTTTTCATTTATTTGTATTTTTTTCAATCGGCCTTAGACAATGACCAATACAGGCCACCACTATTTAGAGCTGGAGCTGATATTTTATTCTTTGTCAATTGAAAACAAATGTCAGAAAATGTTCTTCTGTAAATAGTGAGAGTTAAACTGATAAATGTGACCAAACGTTACACCTTCCATTTTTTAAATTTTTCCAGTGTTTTTGTTACTTTCTCCATTTTCTTTTTTCTTCATTTTTCCCTTTCCTTTCGTTTTTTTATTTTCTTTTTCCACTTTTTTCCTTTTCTTTTTTCCCCATTTTTCCTTTTTTTTCCTTCCTTCTTTTTCCTGTTTCTTCTGCCTGTCTTTAAACCATGGCAGTGTATGGCATTTATTCTTTGGTACAGTTTCTGTGATGTTTCCAAATGTTGCTCATCACTGAACCTTAACTTTGCAATATCGCAATATCTACTAGAAAAAATTGCAATTAAATGTTATCTTAAAATCATTCAGTCCTACTTAACATTAAACTTGAGCTTGAATGTTCAAAATTAGAGCAGTGTTTTTAGTGTTAGAATTTGAGCAAACCAGCTGAGAGGTGCATTACCGCCACCAACTGACTGTTCAATGTCATGTGTAGGTCTTTCATCTCAAATTACCGCATATCATTCTACTAAATAGTGGAGCCAAAAGATTTACCTGGAACCAGACACATCTGCTAGCAGGCAAATGTTAGTTTTATCTGGCAGATCAGTCTGGCATCATTCCCATCTAAACTGATGTCCACGGGCCAGACCAATGGCATCCTTTTCCCTGTCGCAGACACTACTAGTCTGTCTATAAGCCCCCCCCCCCCCCCCATGTGTGTGAAGGACATGCATGCAGCTTGATCCATGCATTGTTAATAGTTCTTGTCACTTATTGCAGATCAGACGGGCTCCAGTTGTCGTCGCTGAACATCTTAACTGAGTTCATTGTTTGTTATTTGACTGGGGGCAGTCAGCGGCAGAACCACTCATGATTACAGTTGTTTTCCTGTTTAAACGTGTAAAAAGACCTCATAAATCTGTTGCATTTAATGTAGTCTCAACTGAAATTTGTGCCAAAGACGTTCTTGATAATTTTATATAAGAAAATAAATTTTGCAACAGCAGCAAATATTCGTATTGAACAGCCCAATCTGACTCAAGAACATTTGGACAGGACCCTCGACTTTTTACATTCAACTGAAATCCAGGAGAAAAAATGACTGTAAAAGCCTAATGGATAAGAAAGATGGTTTGTCATTCCACATGTTCTGACACGTAGTTCTACCCAGCTGGATACTGTGGAGCTTTAGTCCTGGACTAATTAATGTCTTTTGGAGAAATCTAAAGTGACCCCCGTGGAAGCCAGGCCAGTAAAGCATAACCTCTACAGTGACAGCACTATGTCCAAGTCTCACACATCATTCATATCACCCAACCCTAATTCTGTTGTTATGATCTCAAAAGGATGTTGTTGGTATTGGACGGTTAGGATTTCAGAACCTATGTTTTTATTCTGATACAGATATGCTTTGAGAACAGTGCCCCTCTTTTTGTTCATGGATCATATTGCTAACATTCACAGGGTCTTTCTATCTCTTCACTGTCAGTTTCTGCACTGCATATCTTCGTTTATCTTTCTTCTCTATATATTTGATTGTGAGAAAGGAAGAGTTATATTAATTTCCTCATATGTAGTCAGTAGAATTCTGTTTGTGTTCTTGAAACTACATTTTAAAACGAAGGAAAATACTTTCATTTGTCTAAAAGCAAATTCCATTCCATCATCCATTTCTATTTTTCTTTCACTGTTTTCTTTAAAAGTGCGTTATCCTTGAGTGCGGTGGGCTCAGAAGACCTTTGCCTCATTCCAAATGATTTAGACAAAAGCCAGAAATTTATAAGTGACTGGTTCTGATCAATAGCCTGGAGAAACCGGTTCAAACACTCCAAAGCCAGTCTGAGACCTGTGAGTGAATGTGACTAAAATGCTCACCCAGGCAAACATTTGCTAGCCTAAGACACACCCAGCACAGTAAAACAATAACTCATCCTCAAACAGTCCCTGGGGCATTAAAGCTCTCAAGCCTCTTAAAGGAAATTGAGTGCTGTTCAGAGAGCTTCCTCTTTTTCACTTTGATTCAGTTAATTTATTACATAGCATCTATGCCGCTTTGAGCTCCGAGGAGGCCTTTGAAATGGCATCACTGTAGTAAAAAGTGATTACAGTTTCATCTAAGTTTCAGTGACTTTTATTTCTGACATTCAGACAAGGCAACGGTTAATATGAACATGATTCAGATGGATTCTAGAGGATAATATTGTGAAATAGACCAGTAACTGAGCAGGGATTACTTCATGCTCTAATCTGCTCTGGTGCTGTATTAGTGTGTAATTGACTGCATTATTGCTTCAGTCCTGCTTTACAAACCCTCTCTAATCCTGTGAGCTTGCTAACAATAAATAAAAAGTTTAGAAAGGCTTTATATGCCTGGGAATATATGAATGTATACATTTATATGCCTGTATATTTGGTAACGTGTGGCTGTACCTCTGTATTTCAGGCACAAACGCATCTGCCTTCGATCAGCTGGTCCTCACTCTTGCCTGGGACCGTGTTGACATTGCCAAGAACCATGTGTTTGTGTACGGACAGCAGCTCCTGGTACGTTTGTTTCTGTGTGAGAGCCAAAGCCTCCAGGGATGTTTGCTAAGCTCAACATTGGCTCCAAACCTTTTGACTTGCTCAAAATGACCTAGAAATCTCTGCTGACCACCATCTCCAGTCTGCAGAGCCAAGGGACTGGACTTGGGCAGGCTGCCATGAACTGCTTGTCTTGACTGTAACATGAACCCTATTACAGTCTTCATAGGCTGCCCTCTGTGGTTATGTTTATTTTAGTACTCAGGAGTTCCCGGCACTTGCACAAAGACTAGATAGGATTTATTTGTTCAGTTTTAGGCTGGTTTTGGTAATTTGGTCTTACTTCGGTTATCTCTGATATGCATGGCAGATAATGTGAAGCAGAGGCAAGTTTATTAAGCATTACAGCAGGGAGCAATAAAAAGTATAGGAATGAAAAGAAAAAGCAAACTATAAATGGATAAAACAAATAAAGCATATAGTTATTTTAAAGGAGACCTATTATGGTAATCCATGTTTTTCTACATACATACAATGTTATGTCAGCTGTTGACTGCAAACCTCAGCAAAGTTACAAAACATTAGCTATAGCGTTTATGCCGTAATCCTACAATGTAGTTTCCTGCCACTCTAAACAGCTCGTTGTGAGATGTGTACAAAATCTAACTTCAGGTTGAAGCGTCCAATTGGGATGAATGCTCCAGTAGCATGGAACCGGCCCCAAAGGACGCCCACCTGGCATATAATTCAAACTTTCCCGGGAGTTACGTTTCCAACCTGAAGAAGAAGAGAGAAGATGCCTCCCAAAACAGTCATTGTTTTTTCAACTGTGAAGGAAAATATCAACAGTTTTCTTTCTAAAAGATGTCCCAACCATAAAACTGTAGGGAGCTATTATTGTTGGCGGCCAACGTAATGTAATGCGCAAGTCGTCCAAAATATTGACGGACTTGATTCTTCCCGGTTGAATAGTGAGAGCGGCGCACCAGAGAAATTTATATTGAGTGAAAGGCATGTGACTTGATATATCTGTGTACAGTAGCCTATGTTAGCCTACTAGTATCACATAGTAAACCTGGACCTGAAAACCTCCACTCGCTCGGTACCCCCACTATGAAATATTTTGAGCTGGAAATCATTCAAAGCTACTCTGTAGGTGCTCAAACCTCACATAATAGTTCAAACTGAGTATAATAGGTTTCCTTTAAGCTTAGGAGAGAGTACAGATCTGAACTGATGAATAAAAACTATTCAAATGCAGCTGACAACATGCTTTAATATGTAATGACTTCATATTTGTGTATAGGTGAGCTCTCTGGAGCAGGCAATGTTGGATGCACTGGTGATGGACAGGGTGGATTTTGTCAAACTGCTGATTGAAAACGGTGTGAGCATGCATCGATTCCTAACTATCAGTCGGCTGGAAGAGCTTTATAACACGGTAATATTATAAAACACACTGCTTGTTAAAGGTGTATGTATGTATAAAAAAATGTTGTCTTTGAGTGTAGTAACATCTTTTTTTGTTGTTGTTTTTCTTTTGTCTTATGGACATCTTCCATCTTAGAAACAACCTCCCAACAACCCAACTCTCCTCCACCTGGTTCGAGATGTTAAACAGGTAAGTTCGGTTCAGTTCACTTCAATCACTTTATGCAGTTCATGTTAATTTGTCTTGACAAAAGTCTCTTCTGTGTTACAGAGTCACCTCCCTCCCAACTATAAGATCACTCTAATTGACGTGGGCCTGGTTATTGAGTTCCTGATGGGCGGGACTTACAGGTGCAACTACACCAGGAAACGCTTTCGAATCATTTACAACAATCTCCATGGCAACAGCAGGGTGAGTGAAACCTGGTGAAACACCTCTGTTGCAATTCCTCAAACCCCCTACGTTATGTTAATATTTTCATCTGTGTTTCAACCTAAAGTTAAACATCACCAACACAATGTAAATGAGTTGCTTAGACATTGTAGTTTTGATTAAATCAACTATTATCTACGGTAATTTACTATGACTTGATGAGATTTTAATGAAATTTGTTTTTTTTTTTCTATCAGATTCTGATTACTTTATTTGTCCCCTAGGGGGCAATTCAGTTTGCAGACATGGGTCGCAGCAAGACAAGATGCTAAACACACAATCCATAATCCACAATATTTCTCACATTGGGTTAGACCTGTCGACGCTCAAGACAGTTGAAAGGTCCAACAATAAAATGCAATGTTCAGTAATAAGAAATACTGAAAATAGAACAAAACGCAAAAATCCACATCTGTAGAATACTCTAAACATTATGCACAGTCACTGTTATTTTTATTTATTTTATTTTTTTACTGTTGATTGTTTCCGCATCAGTCAACCCCAGTATGACAAATTCCATTCATAATGGGATTGTAAAGGTCTTAAAAAGCCTTGGATTTAACTTGGGAACACTTAAATGACACCTTCGGAGCGTCTCAAAAAGTATTTTCATGTTCTGTGCAGAGGTCAGGACGCCACACAGCGGGTCCTGGTTCCCATTTGAGGAAAAGTCATGAGTCTTTTAGTATGCAGGCCGACAAGAAGGAGAAGACGAGGCACAACCATTTCATCAAGACTGCACAGCCGTACAAACCCAAGGTAAATGTCACCTTCAGAAAGTGTTTCAGAGTTGGATATTAACCCTTTGATACATGAATTATGGGAACTTTTTTTTTAATATTCCTCTTTAGGCTGAAAAAAAAAGTTGTTTCAGAAGAGACTGTTAATTACAGTCTAACAACAAGCAATTGATTTCCAGGTAAACATGTTAGTGCAGATCAAGTATTAAGAACAGATGAGTTACAGTAATGATATGAACTGACTGATATGGAACTAACGTACCAGGGTATTTTTGAAAATGCAGACATTTGTATAAAGGACCTGGCACAAACAAAGACGGAGTGTTTTCCTCTGAAAAGGCTCTTTATAAAAACTCTGGCAGAAACGAAGATTTTTCAAAACTCTGTTTTGTGTTTGTGTATGAAGAGACCAAAACAGAGTTTTAGGTTAATTTTGTGCCACACAGAGCAGCATCGTACATCTGGCAAGCATGGATACACTCCGAATAGCGACGTTTTTTAAGAGTTATATTCACAAGTTTACTTTTGAAAATAAAGCTGATCCAAGTCATAGACCAACAGAAACACATCAGGGTTCAGAGGACATGTAAACTTCACACAGAAAGGTCTAGTGTGGGATTCGAACCTGGGTCCTTCTGTCTGTGAGGCGCAAGTGCTAACCACTGCACCACTGCGCCACCCCAATGTGAACATAAATTAAAGGGGAAAAAAAAGCAGACGTTGCTGTGAGTACAAAGTTTGTTTTTTTAAAAAACGGAGCTTAAAAAATATGCTTTTTAAAAATACCCAGGTATGTGTAAACAGGCCCTAAAACAATGAAACCTATAAATATACAAGAGAACAGCTGTAGAAGAACTGTCCACTGTAGTGACCAGTTTGCATCAAGAGGAAACCGCCTCCAGTGAATCTGGGTTTTTTTTATGCCATCTTTGCTGTATTGGCTCATTCTGGCACAAAAACATTGTTTAAAAAAGCCACTCTGCATTTAAATAACAGATGTTATCAAGGGTAAAATAATAAATATGAGGCCAAACCACTGTTATCCTTTAATCCTCTTCCTGCTCATTGCCACCATCAGCTGGAGTCTTCTGCAGAACAGAACAAAAAAAGAAGCAAAGAAGAGATTGTGGACATCGACGACCCAGAGACCCGCCGTTTCCCCTACCCTTTCAACGAGCTGCTGGTGTGGGCCGTTCTAATGAAGAGGCAGAAAATGTCACTCTTCTTCTGGCAACATGGCGAGGAGAATATGGCAAAGGCCCTGGTGGCGTGTAAACTGTGCAGGTCTATGGGCTATGAGGCCAAGAAGAGTGATGTGGTGGATGACACGTCTGAGGAGCTCAAGGAATACTCAAAGTATGCACTGCTGTGGTTGGTAATGCGTAGATGTAAAAGTGATGGCGTTTGTTCAAAAATAAAGTTGTAATTTGATGTTTTCCAGTGAGTTCGGGACATTGGCGGTGGATCTGTTGGAGCAGTCATTCAGGCAGGATGAGACCATGGCCATGAAGCTGCTCACCTACGAGCTGAAAAACTGGAGTAACTCCACCTGTTTGAAATTGGCTGTTTCTTCCCACCTAAGGCCTTTTGTAGCTCATACTTGTACCCAGCTGCTGTTGTCAGATATGTGGATGGGACGACTGAACATGCGGAAGAACTCCTGGTACAAGGTTCATGTTCCCTCTAGATTTTTTTTTTAGGGGAGTGATTTACCAAAGAAATCCTGAAACCAGTGTAATTTTGGTGCTGGTTTCATGGTTTTTGAAGTGGAATGGATGCAGTAGAAATGTGAAATTTAACTAGCATCATAATTTGACTTGATTATGCTTCATCACTTAACCCTCTATGGGACTTATTAATTTTAAGTGTATTAAGACCTAAAGTAAATTTCCTACAAAATGTATCTTTGACCTTTTATTTTGGAGTACGGATGAGCACAGAGCCATTGGCCCTATTTTTTTATATTTGAGATGTGATGAAATGAAGAGTGGCGCTGGATTCATTGGTGCCTGTGATTAAAAATCAGTCAGAAATGTAGCTGCATCCACCCTCATGAGTGTGCTACTCCTCTCTCTAGGTGATCCTGAGCATCTTGGTGCCTCCTGCCATTCTTCTGTTGGAGTACAAATCCAAAGCTGAGATGGCTCACATCCCTCAGAGCCAGGACGACCACCAGATTACCATGGAGGACAGTGAACATAATTTTCAGAACATAGCTGAAGACATCCAGATGGTTAGATTTGCCCACTCTCTTTACTTGCGTAGTTTAGTTTTACATTTACAGATCTATTCTCTCCTTGCCTTCATGTTGAACAACACCTCTGCATTCGTGTGTTGTCTAAAAACAGACTGAATCTGATGTTTACTTCATTTCAATCACTCTGTTTTTTTTCTTAGCTGTGTACTCTGTTCTGCATGCATCCCTCTTTGTCTCATTTTCTCTCCACTTAGTGGTCGTCTAATTTTGGACTTTTTAACCATGTGCAGGATGTGTTTAAGGAAGCCCGATCCCATGACCACGTAGAAGCAAAGAATGACATGGATGCACACATTCGTTCCAGAAAGTTGCCCTTAACCAGGAAAATTTATGCCTTCTACCACGCGCCTATTGTCAAGTTCTGGTCCAACACGGTATGTAGAAAATGATTCATCATTCATACACTCGCCATGTATGAATCTTTCTGTCATCTGGTAATGTGTCTAAGTAGGATTCTGGGTAAAAAGAGCTGTGACATGAGAGACTTCACTCAGAGGTCCTCTGTGGAAAACGCTACATCAAATACAACATGATGATAAATTTAAAAATTCATCTTCGGTTATGACAGTCAACATTGTATTTCCATCACCATGGCCTGCGCATTTTACACCAACTGGGTCACATGGTCTATTTACGTGTCTTTTTTTTTTTGGCCTGTTATGTCTGTTTTTTCTAAGCCAGACAAACACTATACTATCCCTTTAACAGTCACTCTCCTGAACTGCTTGTGACTGTAGAAACAAGAGAAGGCAAAGTGTATGCTGTTTTGACATGTACTGGTAAATGGTATATGTAGTGGTGAGATGGTGAGATATACCAACAGCACCTCCTACAGGAAAGCGCAGGGTACATAATGATACAACACCTCCATTATTTGTCAGAGTGTTTTTGCTTTTGTCAGAAGCCATAAATAGAAACTGTACTTTCCCTTCTGAGTCAAACACAGTCGTCAATTTGTGTCTGCGTAGTGCAACTCCAGCTTCGTAGCAATGACATCTGTTTTTTTGTGTC
Source organism: Siphamia tubifer (assembly GCA_020466265.1). Lineage (NCBI taxonomy): Eukaryota > Metazoa > Chordata > Actinopteri > Kurtiformes > Apogonidae > Siphamia > Siphamia tubifer. The sequence goes on along the minus strand of CM035785.1, from coordinate 55,150,340 downwards.
TTTTTTTAACCACTTCAAAGCCACCACTTTGTCTTTTCCCCCATTCAAAACTACTGCCACTGTTTCTATATTAAGCATTTTAACTAGGGTGCTTTCACCATCACTCATACTAGTTTCCTGTTTGGAATAAAGATGAGACTGGGATGGGTAGTATGAACCCACTGTTCGGTTCTACCCCCCTGCGATTTAAAAAAAAAAAAAAAGTAAAAATCTTATATGCAATTTTTAGAGCTTGACACACAATATGATGGATTCGAAAGGAACAAGACTTTATCACATGCAGTAATTAGTATGTTATAACAAGTATTGAGGATAAACCGGCAAGCTTTTTAAAGATGAAGCTGAATACGCACTTTAGTTGTCAAAGGTTATCGTTCATCTTTTCTCACAAGCATTTGTTTATTTATATTAGCCTGAAGCTGGTTCTCAGCCATTGAAAGTTTTATTTGTAGCAGCAAGGCTACTTTTCAGGTTCTTCAAGGCTTGAGAAGTACTGATAACATCACTGAAACTGCTAGTTTACAATGCAGAGCCCATGCTGGAGCTTATCTACATCTGTTGTTCTTGCATTCATCTTTATTTGAGCACCTGGGACTAACACTGAGTGACACCACATAGGAAGGTTAATGCCTCTATTTCCTACGTTTGACACCTTACACGTCAGGGTTCAGCAGTTTTTGAAACGGTCACGGTAATCCAAACTGTACCATGAACTAACGGTGCTGTGTGTGCATGCCTAATGAAGCTGCTCATAGGCTCCTTTTTTCACCTTTTCCCACACCTGCTTTAAAGAGTGTTTGCGTTTACGTAGAAAAGAAACCAATAGATTTATCCTTATGTCTATGGTGCAAATAGGTATGTTGTTATACCTAATAGAGGATGAAAATTCAGTCACAAAGGGCTCAACAGCCTTTTCTATTGACATGACTAAGATTAATAATTTTGAGTAAATTGTTTTGTTTTGGGCTTTTTTTGCTCTTACTGTGTTTTATTTATTGTATTACTGATATGCTGGAGACTCTATGGGTTGTATACGATAGGTCAAATAAGCGGAGGCTTCTGTCTATTCCTTTTTCAGTTACAGAACTAGTAAAAAATAAACATATATATATATATATATATATATATATGTAACTTTTTTTACATTTATTTTTCTTTTACTGAATACGCTGAATGAAATTATGGTGCTATAATTTTGTAACTGAAAAATAAACTAACTTTTAAGGGATTGGTTTTAAAAAGTAATTTATTCTCATCATTTAAAAAAATGTATGGATTAATGCCTTTTTAAATGACTTGGTGCAAAATTCCCATCTCCACTTCTTGCATAATACCCTAAACCTCCCACCCTTTCCTCTTGAGAGCAATCTTTGTCGAGGAACTGTGAATTTCACTTGAGACGGAGAAGATGGAGTTTCTCCCACACAGTTAACCACCAGCTGAGCTCTGAGGACTCAGAGCTCAGCTGAATATAGTTGAGTGTTTGCTCTCAAACTCGCTTCTGAAATGAGCTTCGGCCCCTTTTGAGGGCCTCAGCTGACCTCATCTCAAAATATTTCAGAGAGACCATAAGTCTCTCACTGCAGTTGCTTGAATTTCGAGGCTCTTTGTGGATAGAGGCCACTTAATACACAGGTTAAGTCTCATAAACACCGTCTCCACATTGTCCAATAAAGACCAGCACCTGGAAATGTGACAAAATTAAATTGAAATAAAGTGTTTTCCTCTTTTGGTCAGTGTTGTGACTATTGCTGTGTCTCTTCTGTTTCCAGCTCTTCTACCTGGGTTTTTTGATGTTCTACTCGTATGTGGTCTTGGTTAGAATGCCTGAGTTGCCTTCCTTTCAAGAGTGGGTGGTCATTCTCTACATTTTTACATCTGCCATCGAGAAAATCCGAGAGGTAAATTGAAGGAACATGTGAATTGAGTTTCATTAATTAAATTGAGTTCGTATATTTTCTGTGAAATGTAACCTCTTGCTTCTCCTCCCTTTTTTTTCCATTCAGATGTTCATGTCGGAGGCGGGTAAAATAAGTCAGAAGATAAAGGTGTGGTTCGGTGACTATTTTAACGTGTCTGACTTTCTGGCCATTGTGAGCTTCTTCATCGGCTTTGGCCTGAGGCTGGTCGGAGGAGAAGCCTTTGTTCCTGGGAGGACAGTTTATTGCCTCAACATCATCTTCTGGTATGTGCGGCTTCTCGACATCCTGGCTGTCAACCAACAAGCTGGACCATACGTCATGATGATCGCTAAGATGGTGAGTGGAACTCTATCGTCACAGACCTTTGTGTGACGCAGGTACAGAGGTGCCATACATGAAAGTTGTGCTTTTGTCAGTGTTGAAAACATCACCTGGAAGTTTTACTATCAAACATCTGTTTAGATTAGAAGCAGAAACACAGAAATATTTGCATGAAATGTGTCTGGATTCTTGTATTCAGTGCACAACAGTGTGCATTGGTACATTCCTCTTTTTCTGAAAGCAGCATCTTCTTTTGTCAAGTACAGTTGTGCTCATAAGTTTACATACCTTGACGGAATGTGCATGGGACAGTCTTGAGTGTTCCAACGTGGCAATGACCCAAAACATGAGGTCAAGTCGACCTGTCATTAGGTGGGTTTACATGGGAGTTTTTATTACTTGTTATGTTTTTGCCGGAGTTTGTTTGTCTGTGTCTGATGGTTAGCAAGATAACTCAAAAAGGTCTGGACGGATCTTGATGAAAATTTCATCAACTATTGGTGATGTCACAAGGAACAACGGATTAGGTTTTGGTGATGATCCGGAAGAGATCCTAGATTCTGGATCACTTTGAAATTTTATATTGCAGTAAATGGAGAATACATTTCAAAGTGATCCAGAATCCAGGGTCTCTTCTAGATCGTCACCAAAATCTAATAATTTGTTCCTTGTGACACCCCCAACACGTCATAAAATATTATAGAATAAACCCGTTTCCCATGTAAATGCTTATTCGAAATTAACATGTCCATGTAAACACGAAAGAAATGGCTTTAATTCCAAATTACTTTATTCAGAATAATTTGGAACTAAAATAAAATTTCATATTCTCAAAGTCAAAAGTCGAATGGTACTTTATTGTCATTCCCACAGTGTGACATACATTAAAAAGCAGGATGAAATTCTGTCTCCCTGCCCCAGATGTGCAGAAAATAAATATAATACAATAAAATCTAAAAAAAAAAAAAAATACATGAATATAAAGACAAATATGATGAACATAACATATAAACATAATCACAGTACATAAAGATTATGTAACATAATAATATATAATGACATAAATGAGTGACAGATTCAGAAAAATTGACAAATAGTCACAATTTCTGCTAGGGTATGTAAACTTATGAGCATAGCTGTACATTCTTTTAGCATGTTATTGGAAGAAAGAAATGGAAGGAGAAATAATCATCATGTAATGTTTTATTTATTGTTTCATTATTCCTGAAATATTACAGAAAACATGAAACTTTTTAATGTTTCTTATCAGCAGACTTTTCTAGTTGTGCTTGTCTGTCTTGTATATGTTTTAATTTGTTGTCCAGACATACTATGAGTGTTGTTTGACCTTTTATGGATTCTCCAGTTGCTCATATTGATATTCATGTTTTCATTTAATCAGTTTGAACAGCCACATTTAAACAGCTTTTATCATCTACATGCTATTATCAGGTATGGTCATTTACTTTACTGCATCATCCTCATCATCCCCAACCCCAGTCTCTACACCAGTTTTAGCAAAAACTGCTCCAGTTCTACAGAACACTGCCATCAGTTATGTGACAATAATTATAAAACACACTTTCTCCCATTAGATTTAAGTAGAACTATGTTTTCCGTAATTCAATAGCTGTAAAATGGTCCTCAGTTTACCGTGTGATTTTTACTTCCTTATTTATTTATTACCTGTCCTGGGGATTTGAACACAGCTGTCAAATGTAATGTTTTGTGCTGCACATTCAACATTAACTACAGGAGGGGGGAAAAAACCCCAGATAAAATGAAAAAACAGAAGGAAATTACCTTCTTTGTAAAATTTCCGCAGAAACTACCAACTTTATTTTGTCAAAGCAAATGTAAGCTGTGACTTGGGATCCCCAGATCAGTTACATACACAAAAAAGGTCTAGAATGTACAAGTATAGTGCCATTTCATGCAAGTATAATCTGTGTATTCTCCATTCAGCATGTGGAACATGTCTCTTTCAGGTGGCCAACATGTTTTACATAGTGATAATAATGGCTATCGTCCTGCTGAGCTATGGCGTACCCAGGAAAGCCATTCTCTACCCACACGAAGAGCCCAGCTGGACTCTGGCCAAAGATGTGGTGTTCCAACCGTACTGGATGATGTACGGGGAAGTGTACGCTTATGAAATCGATGGTAAGGACGATGAGCACGGTAGGGGAGATTGCGAGGGAGGGGCCAGTTTTATTTGGAAGCTTCTCACTGGAGCACGAGAGCCGATTGTCGCACAAACCAAACACTGGAAATCAATCCCACGACGACCTAATCATTGTTCAATTCACAAAGTCGTTCACACACTGAAGGAGGCAGCTGTCCCTTTGTGGAGAGAAGGGCTTTTTGCTTCACCGCAGCATCAACTGTCTCCACTCGCTTATGTATAATTGGTCTGCAAAAAAAAAAAAAAAAGGCAGCAATTAAGTAATCCTCACTTGAGTTGGAGGTTTTTGAAGCTGAGGTGGAGCAAAGCACCAGGCTGGGATGAATAACCTGAGCCAGCCTGTCAAAGTTTAACCCTCCTGTTGTGTTCATTTGTCATGAACAGCAGTGATGTTCCTGGGTCAATTTGAGCCGCTGCACAAAAGAAGAAATCCTAACAAGCACTGTTAATATGTCATTATTCTATCAATATTTAGTGCCTCTAACAGGTAATGGTTAAATTAAGATAATTCACTCTTTTTTTTCTTTAAAAAAAAAAAAAATGCACAAAATTTCTTTTAATGTTTCACCACTTTATTGTCCACTGTCACCATAAGAATGCCGTTTGTCCGTCCACCCGTCTGTCCGGGAACACTCCTAGCTGTTGACAGCTTTGATGGAGAAGCATTCCTTCCCATTATTTTTTGTAAATGGCAATTTTTTGTATTTTTTTTGTATTTTTAGACAACTAAAACTTAATGCTTTAGCCTGTTTCACATTAAAAATTATTACATTCCAATATTTTGTTCATCATCACCTGTTTTCACTATTAGTTAATAGAAAATAGAAATGCTAAAAGACAATACATTAAAATAAACTATAAAGATCACTTCAGTTGTTAAAATAAAAAATAAGCTAAACTAAAGAACAATAAATTAAAATATGAATGGGTTAAAAAATACCTGAAGGAGTAAACAGCTGTTGTTTTCACCCAGCCCACATGACTGTCTGTATTTAAAGGTTCAGTGAGTAATATTTAGTGATGTCTAGGGACTGGAACTAACTAATGCTGCCTTTCAACTACATGGTATTAGCTCGACTCGGGTACCACATACTATTCCTTGAGAGCGTCTCCATACAGATACATTAGTACGTGGATGTCCTCATGAAGCACAGTGTGTGGTGAACTCGCTCATTGTGTTGTGGAGGATTGTTGTGGATCAAAAATACCAAACGCAACATGTTGATTTGAGTCGAGAAAAAAAACCCCGTTTATTGATCGGACAATGTTTATATAGTCACATCACATGATTTAATGTTCCGGTCCCTCTATACCCATATTAAGAATTTGTGTCTACTTGCTAAAACAGGCTCCAGTTGTTTGTTTGTTTTTTTTGTGTGTGTTGCACAATTGTTGGCACCAATCTGAAGTTAGGAAGTTGCCAGGTCTGAGTGACCGTACAAACTTATCTTAAGATGGAAAGCAGATATACTTGGTGAACGAACACTTTGACACATACTTACACACTAATATATCACACATTTTATTTAACACATCTTCTCACACACACATTTCTGTAGTCGTTTGTGTTTCTGTAAAGTCCTGTGAGACGACTTTGTTGTGATTTGCGGCTTTATAAATAAAATTTAATTTAACTGAATTGAATTTCCTTCAATTGCTCCGTCAAGCTCACGTTAGATTTTTTTCGTCATCCACCAAAGTCAGAAATGTCTCAACCTCCACGACCGGCCACGGTGTAGTTTTGTGGACTGATATTCTTACATTACACACTGAATTAACTGACCGCTCTGATCACTGTAACTCCCAATCTAGTTTTTTTTTTTTTTTTTAAACGGAGGTTGCACATTGATAACGCAGTTACGGAGACAACTCCACCCATCAGTGTCTATGCTCCTTACACGTCACGTTATAGTATCACTGGAACCTCAGAGGAGTAGGTACCAAAAAACTAGGACCCGGTACTATGGGACCAGGTCCTTTTTGTAATGGAAATAACCCAAAGCAAGTAGAGTTGAGTAGAATCAGGTCGTGGAAACGTCGCGTAAATATCCTCAGTGTTTTCGTGGCAGTATTTATTTTGTGTTTAATTAAATGGATAATTACTGTGATACTTTTAAATGGAACTAAACGGAGAGGGGAGAAGTTGTGAGCTGCTGTAAGAACATGAGGGGACATGTGATCCACTGTGTAAATATAAACAGTTTATTTTTTTAAAGGCGAACACACTAGTGTCAATAATTCAAAGTGATGGAAAAACTAAAAGTGTTCTATTTTTCCAAGTAGATGTTCATAAATCCCCCTAGATCGTACTCACTGGACCTTTAAGATGGTTGATATTTTTCTCAAAAAGTTTAATATGTTATAGAAGTGGACAGAGGTGGTCAAAATACTGCATTCTGTACATAAGTAGAAATACAGCTACTGGTGTGAAAAAATACTCTGGTAAAAATATAAGTACTGATTCCACTGCTTTATTGAAGTAAAAGTTAAAAAAAACAAAAACAAAAGTACAACTTCTCAAATGTAATAAAGTAAAACTGCATTTTTTGGTATGAATGAAATAATACTTATTTAACCAAGGAAAATCATAAAGGTTTCAAAAGTGTCCAAGAATAAAGCATTTAAAAATTAGATAATGCGTTCAATCAGGTCACATTTACTCAGTTTTGTGGGTGTGGACAGGGAATTTAGGAAGAATTCCTAAATGTGAGTCATAATTGAGATAGGGTTATCATTTTTGAGATTTAAAAAAAGCTGAATTGTGAGATAAAACGCCACAATTATGACATAAATAGTCATAAATCTGAGATAAGAAATGCATAGTTGTGAGATAGTCTTATTATAAGTCACAATTCTTCTCCTCCACTGATTATCCCTCTGAAGTGACTTACTTTTACTTTACTTTAAAAAAAAAAAGTAACAAGTGTATTCTGACAATGTATGGAGTACAGATATTTCTATAATTGTAAGGAGTATAAACAAATGTAAGCAGTAAAAGTAAAAAGTTCCTCGAAAAAGAAATACTCCAGTAAAGTACAGATACATTAAAAAAATCTACTTAAGTACAATAATAAAGTACTTTTACTGAGTTACTTCCCACCTCTGGAAGTGGATGTAGTTAGTGTATCACTGGCACCTGGAGAGCATGTGTTTTTGTGTTTATTCTTATTGACTCCTTTTCTTTACAGTGTGTTCCAACAGCACTGAAAATAATGTAAAATATCTGTGTGCTGCGGGAGTGTGGCTGACTCCTCTCCTGCAGGCAGTCTACCTCTTTGTACAGTATATTTTAATGGTCAACCTCCTCATCGCCTTCTTCAAGTGAGTACACATACTTTATTATTTTTGTATCACACCTGTTGTTTATCGATAGAATTGTATCTGTGCTTTGTTACTTTGACCCGAAGGAACGTTTCCTTTTATTACAGGACATAATACTTAATTATTTTGAAGAAAAAATGTGATTATGAAAACTAAAAGTAATAGTGTAAGCGAAGACGTACTAGTACATATGAAAAGTTACGAGTACACAGTCTTAAGTACTAATATGAATTTCTCAGATGGAAGAAAGTGGTCAAAACTACGTCATCGCTTACATCATCACATCACAGGCATAATCCTTTAAACACAGAACAGAGGCAAAGAAGGAACATTTCATTTCAGATTGATTCCAAAATTATGAAAAGTACATAAAAAAAATAGAATAGAATAGAAGAGGCTTTATTGTCATTGCTTTCACAACGAAATTTGATTTGTCACTCCAGTGTTTGCATTGAAGTACAAAGTAAACAAAAGATAAGATACAAATCTGAAAGCATATGTACATATATATTATATAATATATTATTGGTTATGAATTGTGGGAAGTTGGTGAACATAAGGTTAAATGGACAACCGCAGATGAAATGTGGTTTAACCCACTCAAAAATCAAAAGCAGTGCAGTGAGTTAAATTCTTGACACTGAGACAAACAACTAAACCTCAGGTAGGTCTAAAAGTGACAATTAAGTGTCATTATTGTCCAAGTGAAGTAGGATTTTTTACAACTTTTAAATTGTTTTAAAGAAGGGTTTGTAGATTTCTTCATATGAAATGACTAAAGTAGTTTAAAAAATGGTTTAGGTTGTACAGTAATATTTCTTTATTGGTAATTTATGTGTGTTTTGTAGTTTAAAAATGGACTTACCATTACACTACTCATGTATGTGACCCAGCATGTGCTCTTGTCTCCTGTACTTCCTTCCAGCATATGACATGAGGATTTTAAATAATCTTTTTTGTTAGACAGGATTTTAGGTGAAAAATATATGGTACAATATGATTGGTTAGAGGTTGATATTACTTTTTAAAGCTATTTTTAAGTGTCATTTATGATCAAGTCCCATAGAGGGTTAAAGTCGAGCATTTTTTGACCTACTTTCATCTCAACATCATCATTGTCATTGTTTCTTCACTATTTCCCAGTAACGTTTACCTTCAAGTGAAGTCCATTTCTAATCTGGTGTGGAAGTATCAGCGTTACCACTTCATCATGGCCTACCACGAGAAGCCTGTCCTCCCTCCCCCCTTCATCCTCTTGTGCCATATCTACTCTCTGTTCTGCATGTGCCGCAAGAGGAAGAAAGAGAACACCTATGGACCAAGTACGACCACACTGCACTGACGCTCCAGGGGAAATGATGTTAGCCCTTTGATGCATGAAATACCTTAGTCAAGATTTTTTTCCTCAGTGTTTTTATTCATCTTCAGGCTGAAAAACAAACGATGTGATGGAAATATTTTTAATGAACCTATATTTTATGGAGTTACAAAAATGTCCACTCAGCTGGAAAATATGTGTTTAAGCTTTGAAGCAAAAAAAAAAAAAACCCATGTATTTAAAACACAATGCAGTTTTAATGCAGTTTTTGTTTAAGAAGAAACTGTTAATTACAGTCGAATAACAAGAAGCAGTTTATTTTCAGGTAAACTTGTTAGTGCAGATCAGGTATTAAGAACAGTAATGATCTGAACTGACTGATATGGAACTAAAACAACTAAAGCCATAAATATATAAGGGAACAACTGTAGAATAACTGTCCACTGGAGTGACTAGTGTGCATCAAAGGGTTGATAGAACCTTTCGCTCGCAGAATATGCTTAAATTTGTATGTATGAATAATTTTCTTTTTGTTTTCCAGAGCTGTTTCTCACAGAAGAAGACCAAAAAAAACTTCACGATTTTGAGGAGCAATGTGTGGAGACTTACTTTCATGAAAAAGATGATCAGTTTCACTCTGGCAGTGAGGAGCGCATACGTCTAACTTCAGAAAGGTGGCTCTGTCGTTTTTAATCACAAAGACCATATAAGCCCTTCCATCCTGACTCATCTAGTCCATACAGTTCACTCAAGTCACCTTTAAACTCTACTTAAACTACGGGTTTTGTTTATAATGCAGTATTTGAGAAGAAGTTTCTGAGAAGATGAAGGCTGGGATTCTGAGTAAACTATTAATTTCAATGGCAAGATTTTTGTGCTGTCGTGGCAACAGGGTTGTAAATAGGGATGTGTCCTATTTGGCTTTTTGGTTCAGTTTGTTATAAGGCATGTTTGTGCCAAATTTTGTTTGATTATGTGGAGCCATAATGTAATTTTTTACTTGTCCAAGCATGGGCTATATGGGTAACAAGTACCATGTTTGTACTTTTATCTTTGTCAAATTAGGGACACAAACTTTTTTTTTTTGAGGGGTGAGGCTAAGTTGTTTTACGAGATTTTTTTTTTCCTTGGCGACTTCAAATAATGAAATTTTTCGCCGGGCTTGAATTTTGAGTAACAAAATATTAAGTTATTTTTAATGTTGAAAGGGTGAAATTCAGGGTCAAATTGTCCAAGAAAAATAATAATAAGGGAACCGTCTGGTTTTAATAGGCCCCACATGGCATGTCAGTGCTCGGGCCTAATAAGGTGCTCTGACATGTTTTGAGAAAATTAAAGGCTTTTAAGTGCACCTTATAGTCCAGAAAATACAATAATCAAGTGTTTTTCATTATTGACTCTCAATATATAAATATTTACAAATATGTGTGGTATTACAAAGACAGGAATAAGTGATGCCGTAATATCGAATATCAACAAAGTCAAACTGAAAAACAGGTGGCAGACTTTTTTAAGACAACAGACTTTAGGTAGGTGGTCCAAATGTAATGATAACCATCAGGATGCAGGAATTAAGCTTTTTCTACTCACTGTGATGTCATTTAACATTCTTATATGAAAATACCAAGAACTGAGCTTCTTTAATGTTTGTTCTTTTTAGAGTGGAGACCATGTGCATGCAGCTGAAGGAGGTTGGAAACAGGGTCAACTACATTAAACGCTCTTTGCACACACTGGACTCCCAGATAGGTCACCTCCAGGACCTCTCCGCTCTGACTGTGGACACATTAAAAACTCTTACAGCTCAGAGGGCGTCGGAGGCCAGCAAGGTCCACAATCAAATCACCCGGGAGCTCAGCCTTTCCAAGAACGTGGTTCCCAGCATCGCCCCGGTGGCTACAGACACTGGCCCTCACTCCAAATCATCCGTCATCGGCAAACGCAGTGTGGGGGCATATTTTGGCTCCTCCTTTCCCCAGGCAGCAGCCAACATCGCGGATTCCCTTTTTGGCGTGGGTGTGGGAGGTGGGGCTGAAAGTAGCCGCAGAGTGGCGCCCGGCCCCGCTACAGGACTGGGGCCGGACCCTAACCTGAACCCAGCGCTGAGTCCAGAGAGGAGAGGGTTGTTTGGGCTCGGGCACCTCGCTGCAGAGGCTGGCTCCTCCAGCAGTGCCGGCCCCAGTGCCTTTGTCCAAAGTGCTGTGGCCATGTCCCCCCCGGAGCTGCGTCTCCGGGGCCATTCTTTCACCCAGAGTAAGCTGACCCGTCCGCACGAGCCGGGCCTCTCCGACTCCCCATCCAGCCTGCCCAACGTGCCCTCCTCTGGGGCTCAGTTCCACATCAGCAGCACCCCCTCCCAGCCCGGTGGCTTCAGCCACCCTGAACTTGCCCTAGCCGGGTTTTTCCCGCAGCCTGACAGCACTGCTATAGAGTTTGGGGCATTTGTGGGTAAGTACAAAAACCAAGGAGACTCTGTTGTTGAGGAGATAAAAGATGAGGATGAAAAATGTGTGTGTGTGTATCCCACTGTTGTCATTATTTCTGAGACTTCGGGCTCTGTCCAGCCTGCCTGCTTGCCTGCTTGCAATGCAACGCCTGAGAACCAAGAGGGGTTAGAAACAGAGGGGACAGAGGGGGCAGCGAGTCAAGGATACGTGAACTTGGCTTTCTGCAATGATGAGGACACGTTAGGTTCTCAGAGTAAATGGAAAAGCAAAACAGCAGCTCCAGAAACAGCCGGACACAGAGCAGCAGCATCACCAGCAGGTCAATGTAAACCCACCGAGGCTCCAAGGAAACCCCACAGACGCAAGGCCAGGAAGTGGAAGGTCCCGGAGCCCACAGCTCCTCCACAGTCCCAGCATGAGGGTCATGGCAACAGAACCAGAAAGCCAAAAGCAACCAGAGGTTTGAGTTTGAGTGTAGGGCTGCGTTTGCTGGGTGCTGGGGTGTGTCCGTCTGCCAGATCAGGACCCCAGTGGACCTTCTGGTGTCTGTTTCTTTTCTGACTCCTCTGTCTGGGCTGCTTTTGATTTTCTTGGGTTATTCTAAGGTTTTCTAGTGTGATGTGATGTAAGCATGAATGAGTGGCTGAGGTTTTCATTGTTGTCTCGGACCTCTGACTTCTTTGCTGTAGGTGGAAGTGAGGGGATTTAATTCACAGAATCACTGTTTTCAATGTGACTACCTGATTTGCACTGCACATGCTCATTTCAGTGGTTCATCATGGCCGCTAAACAATGGCAACTCCATTTGAAGAAAACAGTTTGGAGGACCTTATCCATTTGTGTCTTAAAAAAATAATAATTAAACTTTATTAACATTTAAAATTATTTAGACCCCGTCTACACGGGTACAAGTTTGTGTGAAACCGACTTTCTTAACAGATTGACCATTTGTTAAAATGGGACCGGTCTGCGGATACCCCAAAACAAACTCTTTGGAAAATGGGTCCCAGAGTGGGAAGATCTGGATACGGTGGCGTCGCCGTATCCATCCTGACGGGTAGCTGTGTGTGTTCACACCCACGTCATGACCACATGACCGGAAAAAAACAAAGCCTTGCACCCACAGCATTCATTATCCTCACAAGACAGTGGTGAACAACAGAGTAGCAGTGGTGAATGGGTTAGGGTGTTAGCAGTGTTATTGTTGTTTGTGTCCGGTGTGTGTGTCGCACCAGTAGAAAAAGGATGTGGGTACATGCGCACTACTTCTTCTATTGTTCTCTTGTATCCAGTGGGACTGACTTACAGCGCACATAGTGGTGTGGATTGTGGTATGCATCATTTTCAGCAAGTAATTCACCCCCATGCCGATGTGGATTTTTACTGAAACAGTCAAATTTTTCCGTAATATCTTTTTGACATTGTTTCAAAACTAAACCTGTATTGAACTCGTGCGGACGTAGCCTAAGATGTACTTTGCTGATCCCAAATTTAGAAAGAAGTCTAACATAAACCCAGGAATACTAGGATAGAATGATAGAAATAATAGAATAATAAAAAGATAGAATATAATGTAGGGTGGAGGAGAGTATAAAATGTAGATTATGGAATGTGCTGTTCAGTGTGTACAATGTATAAATGTATACATTTACAGAGGAACATGTTTAACTATATAGAGAGAATGAACAGATATAACCTACAGTTGCACTGATATATAAATAAGTGTACAGATACAAATGTAGTATTTCAGTTCCTTCATTTAGTCTAAGTGTGTGACAGTTGGACTGTGTCTTGTAAATGTTAATAAAGTTTGTTTTTTTAAAAGGCACAAATTGGGTAAGGTCCACCAGTTTTATCCAAACATGTTTGCTATAGTTTAGCGGTCCTGATGGCCGACCGTAATGCGCATACACGGTGCAGATCAGGTAGCCACATTGAATTTAGTTTTCACTTAATGGTTGGGTGTCTTCACTGCGGATCGGGCAGCATTAACATTCATCTGATTCAGCCTTAGTTCTTCAATGTGGGAGTAGCAAACTTATCTCATAATAATAATTTCTGTTATATAATTGTTGTTGTTTTTTTTCATATTTGGATGTAAATTGCTCTGTTGTGTCCCAAATTTCTACTCCCATCAGAGGAAAGGGAAGAAAAATGAAAAACAATAATAATTTAAATGCTCTTTTTATTCTTTGATAAGGACTTTGCATGAAGTAATTACCTGTTCGATTTGGATAACACTCATACACGGACCCTGGAGTCAATGGTCAGCTCACAAGTTTGTTTTAATTTCAGGACATAAGGACAGTTTGGATCTCCAACACTCCACACCCAAAGAGATGACACAGCAAAGCCCTGACCCACAAACCAGACCACAGGTAGTGTTAGGACTGTTTGACAAATGGATTTCTATTTTAACCCTTTGATACATATACTGGTCACTGCAGTGGACAGTTATTCCACAGCATGTTCTTTTGTATATTCATGGGTTATGAAGGTTAATGCATCATCTAATACACTGACATTCATACAATTACTGCTCTGTTCTTGATGGACATTTGCTTTTTAAGTAATAACTAGCATTAGTTTGTTAAAATATGAGAAAACATTAGATTAACTGAATGATTTTTGTTAAAATTCACTTTCTGATGTTTGGTTTTAAATACATGTTTTTGTATTTCCAAGAAAAATAGGTTAACATAAATAAATTTCAATCACATTGTGTTTTTCGTGGCTAAAGAAGAATAAAAACACTCAACGAAAGACATTTCCATTAAAGTTCTCCTAATTCATGCACCAAAGGGTTAATGTATTTTTATTTCTTCATTTTATTAAACTTTTTATTTTATTTTATCTTTAATTCAACACAGGCTCGGCACAATTATGAAGATTGCAGTATATTAAAAAAATACACCCATGCAAATATGCCAGAATTAGTAAGAATAACGACTTTTCATTCCAGTCTTTAGGCAGGTGACCCAAACAGGATGTGAAATAACCAACATCACTCATTGGCTATGAATAAATAAATACACATAATGACAATATAGGTATTATCAAAACCTTGTTTGATGGAGAATGTGTTTTATTTAGTGTAATACATTTTCTCACAACAGTTTTAAATTGTATGGAATTGTATTTATACGCCACATGCTTCTGTTTTGTCCATTTCTTTTCAAACCTGCAGGTTCAGCCTGAAGGTCACAGTCACATCAGAGCCGTGAACTCTTATGCTGGTTTCACAGAGTTTGACAGAACCCCAGCTTTTCTCCATCCTGATTCTAGTAAGGCTGCACAGTTACAGCCATATCACAAAACCTATTAAGAGCTGTCTTTGTCACAAGTCTATGTTATTGAATTATTAAATGTAATAACATGCTATTTGTTTTTCTTTCTGTAGCATTGTCAAAGAAGGACAGGAGCAGAGTTTCAGCTGAAGACATCCTTATTCATGAAGACCCCAGGAACGCATTACTGGTGAGTATTAAGCATAGAAACACTGTTCATACTTCTGCAAACTTTGAACAGATACAAATAATGGATAGAATGTTGATTCAGTCGTTAATGAAGAACAAACAACATCAGCGTTTCAGTGCACGTGTCCCAGATCCACTGTCATGCATTTCCCAGCTAATAAGGAATGATCAACAATACATCTCTGTCCAGACACTTGGGGCATTTTATTTTGATATTAATTTTAACTAGAGTGTGCAAAGTTTCTATAAAATTGGGCTCTTTTAGACCAAATGTCAGAATTTATTATTTAATTCTCCCATGAAATTTGGTTCATTTTGGTACCTGGCACGTTTAAAACAGTTTAGACCTGGTCATAAAACAGAAATTTAAACATATTTCCTCCAGGGTGTATCTAATGATGTCCTGAGATGAATAATATATAGTTATATACTATTGCTCTAATCCATCCCATAATGTATGAATTTTTAATAACCTATTGAGATGGGAAAAGCTACCAAGATGTCAAAGAATTTGATTCGGAAAATGGCTTGAAATGGTTTTAAATACTGCTATAAATAAAACATTGTTAAATTTGACACTCCTAGTGGTTCTTCTAATCCAGACATGTGGGTTTTTCATGAATTTCAGTCTCATTTGGGGTTTCACATGTAACTCATTCTGTCCACTTGTGTTATAAGCAGAACTCGCCCAGTTAAAGTTTTACAACAGTGGCCACTGAAACACTCTGCACCAAACAATTAGTTTGATTCCTAAAATGTACCTGTGAGAGAATAAAGAGATGCTTGGGGTGAAATAGTAGTACATAATTTTTGTGTCCTTGTTACCGTTTCATACATATTTTTATATAAATATATTTGTAAATGTAAATGCTAAAATCCATTTTATTTGAAAAATTGTTTCTCTTTTATCTCAGTAAATATATATATATATATATATATATATATATATATATTTAAAATGACTTCAACTGCTTTAAAACTTGCTTCATAATATTAATGTTTTGTCTGGTTTGAGTTTTTAGGCCAATGTCCTGTTTTTAGGAACAGTTTCATACAAGCATCCACTTATATTTGATTTTGAACAAGTAATTGAATTTTCCTTTTCTACTGTGTCTCATTTTGACTTTTTTGTGTGTTGGTGTGTTGTATGTTGCTGCCATCAACTGTGAAATTTCCCCATAGTGGGATCAATAAAGTCTTGTCTTTCCTCAGGATCAGCAGCAGGTCAAACTCAAACATTAGAAAACTGCAGCTGGTGCATGTATTTTTATGAACGCTGCTCTAACATTGTTTAACAACTGCTTATCTCTCTACCAGGAAAGAGTTCAGGTGAAATCAGCCCAAGCCAGCAGCCTGTAAGTGTCCATGTGTATATAAACTAACACATACAGCAGCCTGTAAGTGTCCATGTGTATATAAACTAACACATACAGCAGCCTGTAAGTGTCCATGTGTATATAAACTAACACATACAGCAGCCTGTAAGTGTCCATGTGTATATAAACTAACATATACAGCAGCCTGTAAGTGTCCATGTGTATATAAACTAACACATACAGCAGCCTGTAAGTGTCCATGTGTATATAAACTAACACATACAGCAGCCTGTAAGTGTCCATGTGTATATGAACTAACACATACAGCAGCCTGTAAGTGTCCATGTGAACACATACAGGCCTCACCAACTATACTAAACAGAAGCAGAAAATTGTTTAAATTGTGCTTAATTTTCTTTAGCGGTTTCAGGTTGTTCATATTTGTTCAGGTTTTATTGTTACAGGAAAGTTTGTAAATGTAAACATTTTGATAATTTAATGTTATTTTTTGCACTAAAACAAAGACAACATTTTGAAATTGTCATTCATTTATATGCATAGTGTAATTTTTTTTTCCACATCAAAACGAGATGAACATAGTCATAATTTTTTTGTAGGTTATTCTGCTGTTATTTGACTGTAGATAATATTGGTCTGTATGTGGAAACTACAAAACCTCCACAGTCGAGGCTGCGGGACTCATTTTAGGTCACTTAGTAAATTCATCCCATGGTCCACATTGGAACTTGTCACATGTTTGAGACCCATGATTTAACTCTATTCATTTATTTAGAATATTTATAATTTTTCCAGAAAAAATACAGTTTTGGACATAAGAGGTTTCCATCTGACACTGGCAATATTTAAATGCATCATGTCATTTCCTGTGTAGATTCATTATGAACAGTGATATGCTTTGAGCTTGTATTTAGTGAAATCTTTGCTTGTTTTTTTGTTTTTTTTTACCAGACGCACCCCAGGGGAGGATACCCTCACTGGTAAGATCTGCACTCTCACACTCATTCCTTCGTCTACATCAGGCATGTCAAACTTATTTCAGATCAGGGGCCACGTTCGGATAAATTTTAATCTGAAGTGGGCCGAACCAGTAAAAACAAAACATAATATATAAATAATGTCAATTTCAAAAGTTTCTCTCTGTTTTGAAGCTGAAAAAAGTAAAATTATATATTAGGCTTTAGTTTATCATTTACACATATTTATTCAAATTTAAAGATCACAGTGCATCTACAGATACACAAAATGTTCAGTAATAGATGGAATATTGTAAAAATGTTACTTACTCGGTACTTCTCTTAAGACATTTCCAATTTTTTTTTGTAAAATTATAGTTTGTTTTAGTGTCACTAAATGAAAAGAAATTACATTTACAAAGAGTTTTTTTTTTTTTTTTTTTACTTGTGAATATTTATAGGTTATTATATTATGAGACTGAATTGGTCTGAATGTGGACCATGAACTAAAATGATTTATATATTAATGTAATTTTTGCATTTTATAAATAAATCCAAAGGGCCAGATTGGACCCTTAGGCAGGCCAGATTTGGCCCCCGGGCCAGGGGTCTCACACTAATTTTCTTTATTCATCCTGATTTTGTCTCCAATGGGACGGACCAGTAAAATTAAACTATTATAACTTATAAATAATGACAACTCCAATTTTTTGTTATTGTTTTAGTGAAAAAAAAATTAGATTATGAAAATACTTTTATAAATAACGGAGTATAAAGTACAGATATTTATAAATGTAGGGAGTAAAAGTCAAAAGTTTCCAGATAAAAAAATACCCAAGTAAAGTACAGATACTTAAAAATCTACTTCATTACATTCATGAAGTACTTTTACTTAGTTACTTCCAACTCTTTCATTGACAAATGTTTAACAGATTAATGATGTGTCTCTGATCCTTCAATATAAACAAAACAAAAAGAAAAGACAGTAGTGTGCAGAGTTACTCTGACCTCTGTTACATAATATAATGTCCAACAGTTTTATGCTGCTACATAAAATGTTTTGTTTGTTTTATCTCTTTGCACCTGTAGTTTCCCTGTACACGCCACGACACGCTCACCTTGGAGCCAGGAAGGACTGTAAGTAAACAGAGCCATCGATGATTTGACTGATAAGACAGACCCATATCTGCATAGTTTCTTATTGATTTTGTATAAAACTGAATGTCCATTAACTTTAAAAGTATATATATGTATGTGGTTTACATCCATGAGTGTATATGTTTATATCTGCAATGTTTTTGGAACACCATTTAATTTTGTATTTGTTGTTAATATGTTTTCTATTTTCTGTTGCATAATGATTGAACATGAGGTTAATGTGGAAACACGAGTGTTGAAGAGACACCTAGTGGATAAAGGCAGAAAAGCATTGCATTGGTGTAGAAATTTAAAGTCCATGTGATGAGCCGTGTTTATTCCCTATGATTCTGTATTAATAAAATGATCGCTGCTGATTTTTCTCTTCTGTTGTTTTCTCTCTGTAGCTATTGGCTCACCTTTTAAGCCCATGGAAAGTTACCAGTACTCAGGTGAGAGACACACTCTACATGACAGCGTCTTATATCCTCACATTGTGTGTTATAGTTTAGAAAACCTGTGACGGTAGAAAATGTCATTGTTTATCCTTCCTTAGTAACATAAACTGAGTAAAGACGACTGGTGGTTTATGCATCAAAACACAGTATTTGAAATTTCTGATGGAACATTTTAGAGCAGGGGCCACATTCATCCTGATTTTGTCTCCAATGTAAAATAAAATTAAAACATAATAACCTATATATAATGACAACTCCAAATTTTTGTCATGGTTTTGGTGAAAAAAAAACACTAAATAAAAATTATGAAAATACTTTTATAAATTATCCAACCGCAAAAAACCCTATATTTTGCCTTAGTTTATCATTTGTCCATATGTTTTATTATGGATGAGTTCTACATAGACACTAAACTTAGTAACAGAAGCAGAAAATAGTTCAAATTATGTTTAATTTTCTTTAGACATGTCAGGTTGTTCGTGTTTCTTCAGGTCATTCACATTTTATCGATACAAGATAGTTTGTAAATGTAAATATTTTCACAATTTAACATTATTTTTGAGGGGGCAAAAACTGAGAAGAAAATATGGATTATTTTATTTAAATTATATTTCATTGGTTATTATACTTTTCATCCCATGGCCCACATTTGAACCTTTGGGGGGGCTGCCATTTGGTCCCAGGCCGCATGTTTGAGACCTGTTTTACAGGCTTTGAGTGTGCATTCACCATTATCTGTTCTGACGCCTGTGTTTCTCCTACAGCGGTTGAGCGGAATAACTTGATGAGACTGTCCCAAAGTATCCCCTTCACCCCTGTGCCCCCTAGAGGTAAGAGGCTGGAACATGTCTGGTGTGGGTGGGGGGATTGTTTTGACTTTTTTCACTCTTTTATCTGTTGTCATTTTCTCCTCATTTCCTGTTCGTTTCTTCAGGAGAACCGGTGACTGTGTACCGTCTGGAGGAGAGCTCGCCCAACACCATCAACAACAGCATGTCGTCATGGGCCCAGCGTGGGCTCTGTGCCAAAATAGAGTTTCTCAGCAAGGAGGAGATGGGCGGGGGTCTCAGACGGGCCCTCAAGGTGCTCTGCACGTGGTCGGAGTATGACATCCTAAAGCCGGGCTGCCTGTACATAGTCAAGTCTTTTCTACCTGAGGTGGTTCAGACCTGGCAGAGCATCTACAAAGACGACACTGTGCTGCATCTTTGTCTCAGGGTAAATGGAACTACACACCACAGGGATTTACTTTTTACTGTTAAACACCACATGTGTGATAAAGAATCTATTCTCATTTGACTCCGTTTCCTTCACAGGAAATTCAGCAACAACGAGCTGCTCAGAAGCTGACGTTTGCCTTCAATCAAATCAGGCCGAAGACGATTCCTTATTCACCCAGGTAAATGCACCTTCTGTGTGAAGAGTTTCACGACCTTTTGTTGAGTGTTTTTCTGTCTCCACAGGTGAAAATGGTGCAGCCTGTCATCACACAAACATTTTGCTGAGCTCATAATGGTTTGGCAGAAGTGGTTCTTTACAGTGTGAAGCCTTTACATTTCATACTGGCTCTCATAACACTTCCTACAAAAGAAGTCTATGCAAAGATAGAGCCTCCAGCCTTGTTCCAGTGCATATCTCCTTACAAATTAATACACATTTGAGGTAGATTTTGACATATTTTGTTGATTTTTTTTTTTTCTTATTTCCACCCGTTTCAGTCAAAATGATCAGTGAATATTTCGGAGTACCGTATTTTCCGGACTATAAGTCACCCCAGCCAAAAAATTCAGAATAAAGAAGGAAGAAACGTATAGAAGTTGCACTGGAGTATAAGTCTAGCCTAGCTGCACTAGACCGCCCTAGCGTCAGAAAATATAATGTGCTACCGTGGCAGTCTAGTTACACTCAATGTAACTTTGACTAGATTTCCCTGAAACTGGCCGACGAATCACAGTGAAGTATAGAGTCAAAGAGCGGGTGTAACAAAGTGATGCTGCAACAATTTGGAGAGAAACAACCATAGAAGAAGAACAACAACAGGTGGCAATTTCCGTTTATCAAAGATGAGTGAAGAATGTGAGAAAATGTAAATTCTTTTTACAGAAGCTACTGTGACGCCGTCTTCATTTGTAGATACTAATGCTAATGCTACTTCAGATTCACTGCAATGGAGGATGGGCTGGGGGGGGGGGGTGTCAGCTGCATTCCATGGATGGGCTTAACCCCACATGGGTGACACTAATGTCCACATGATATGTAGTGGACAGACTTTTTCTGAGTGGTTCGTTTCTCTGTTGTTTTCTATAAATAGTAAATCCATCCAGTAGAGGGGACACGCACCTTTCAAACGCAGCATATGTTTGTAACGCAGGGTGACCCATCAGAGTCCAAAAAGAGGGTGGAAAAATGTTCTGTCCTTGTAGTGACTGAAAATTCCACGACTAAGTGCTTGAATTTGACCCTGAAAAATGATATGTTGTAGATGTCATGGAACTGTGTGTGTGTGTGTGTGTGTGTGTGTGTGTTAGGTTTCTGGAGGTGTTTCTGCTCTACTGTCACTCTGCTGGACAGTGGTTTGCCATAGAGGAGTGCATCACCGGGGAGTTCAGGAAGTTCAACAACAACAACGGAGACGAGATCGTCCCCACGAACCTTCTGGAGGAAACCATGCTGGCCTTCAGCCACTGGACCT
The DNA here is from genome assembly GCA_020466265.1 of Siphamia tubifer. Taxonomy (NCBI): domain Eukaryota; kingdom Metazoa; phylum Chordata; class Actinopteri; order Kurtiformes; family Apogonidae; genus Siphamia; species Siphamia tubifer. The sequence continues at coordinate 55,128,773 of CM035785.1, read as the reverse complement.
ACGAGTACACACGGGGGGAGCTGCTGGTGCTGGACCTGCAGGGTAAAAACCTGGAAAGACAGCCTGGCTTCTTTACCTTTACAACAATTCACCTGTTTGTCACTAGACGTGACGTTAGATTTAAGATTTACAATGTTTCTTGTCATGTCTACAGTGTGTTTCAATGCACAATGAAATTCTTATTTTGCTGTCCACAGAATAACTAAGTAAATCTAAATATGAAATGGAAATTTACAGTAAAACCACAGCCTCATTAAGGACAGTCTGTCCACTCGCTTTTCAAGTCCTGTTGTAGTGTCTTTTTGGCTGCAGTTTCACCAGAATTCCACTGGGAGGCAATCAACGGAGAGCTAGACCAGACATGGGCAAACCATTCCACAAAGGGTCGGTGTGGTGTGCAGGTTTTTATTCCAACCAACCAAGAGTTTACAGTTTGACAAAAAAAAACTCTGAAGACTGAGATCAGTGAGCAATTGAGTCCAGTCTGGTGTGGTGCTGCTGTTGGAACAAAAACCTGCAGCCACACCAACCCTTTGTGGAATGGTTTGTCCATGTGTGAGCTAGACGCTAAAATTGTCTATTTCACTTAATTGTCACTGAGAGCGATCACATTTGAATATAGTTTTTGAGAGTTCAATGTGGGTTTTAAATAAAAAAGAATTACTGAATGAGTACATATGTCCCTTTGGTTTATTACAGGTTGAGTTCTTGTTGCCTACAACACGCAGGTATTCTGCTAATGACCGCTGGTCGGCTGATTATGACCAGAGCTACCGTTTGACGGCTGGTCCCGTACCAACCCACAACCCCTTTAGATAAAACGTTCTACCACATGTAGCCTACTTACCTGTCAGCTGTGACTCTGCTTCAGGACAAGAGGGCTTGTTGCCTTAAAGAGGTATCTCTGGCCGTAAACTCTGTGTGACGTCATTGATACTTTAAATCCCTTTTTTAAACGAATACGTGACTCTAAAAATCTAAAACTGAGCCCTGGGTATTTTTTGTACAACTCTTTCAAAAACTAAATTTGAATTACTAGACAAAAAATAATATCCTGACATAAGGGCACTTCTTAGGGTATAACTCTATAAGACTCCATTCATTCTGCACTCCAAAATCGAACGCCCTACATGGAAAAACAATGAACTGCAACTGAACGAAACCCAGAAATGCACTTCTGGCTGTATTAAACATTCTGTGGTAGAACATAAGTAAAGGCACTGAGGCTCAGTAGCAGCAAATAGACTGAGCAAATGATCATCTACCTGCGGTTTAAGTTCTGATCTGACACTCGTCTTTGTGTTTTTGTCACCTCTGAAGGAGTCGGAGAGATTCTGACAGATCCATCTGTTATTAAAAGTGGGGAGAAGGGGTGAGTATGTTTTGTCTCTTTCACTTTCTAACAGGAGTCTATTGTAAATATAAGGTCATGAAGAAAAAATTTAATTATAAAAGCTGAGTCACAAAGGCAGGGCAAATGTATTTGTATAGCACATGTCACATACGGGACAATTCAAGGTGCTTTACATAGAACATATGTAAATGTAAGGATCAGTGAATGAATATAAATCAGTTTTATATACTGTATGTTTTTTCCTAACTTTCACTACTTTAATCCTCCTGTTCTCAGCTACATTTGAGTAACTTTTATTTGTCAGTTTACATCTGTACTCTCTTTGAAACTTTTTATTAATTCATCAGTTTTATCTATATAAATAAATAGACTTGTGGTAAAAAACATCGAGAAAATATTCTTAGTTCTGGTCAGAACCAATTTCATGGTGTACCACAAGTCTATTTATTCATGTATTCTTCACCATGCAAACCTTCAAACAATATTCAGACAAATAATATTTTGTCTTTGTACATTTTTGTTCCCATGACTTTTTTTTTAAGCTTAATTTCTTGTTTTTATGTGAAGCACTTTGGTTTCCCCTGTTGATTGATTGACTCCCTCCTTCAGGTCGTATGACATGATCTTCGGTCCTGCCAACCTGGGTGATGATGCCATCAGGAACTTCCGTGCTAAACACCACTGCAACTCCTGCTGCCGGAAACTCAAACTTCCCGGTAAGGAAAGTGGCCTCATTTAAAAAAATAAAATAATAATAATAATAATAATCCACAGTGCGCTCTTTGAAGGCTCACAATTCTAGTCTTTTGTCGTCGTTTTCTCTCCCATCAGATCTGAAGAGAAATGAATACACCCCTGACAAGGTGACGTTTCCACAGGAAGACCCTCCAAACCCAGGGGGCGGGGTTAAAGAGTCACGCCAATCAATGAGGCTGATGTTGTGATTGCATCGAGCAGAATAATCAGAGGTCACATTTGATTGGTCAAAGCCAAGGAGTAGAAAAGACTCATCCAGTCAACTGGAAGAATCATCACACACACACACACATCTGCGTTTCCATGGAAACCATTGCATGCAGACTGCGTACCATTACTGTTGGTCCCGCCAAGATGCTGTGTTCACACAAATTGGCCATTTTAACCTTTATTTTTTAAGACCATAAATGGGGGAAGGAGTTTTAAAAATATTTTGTATAAATATATATATATATATGAACTGGATATCTATCAACAGGTACAATATCGTTGCAGAGGGTTTATTATTTATTAAGAATGAAGACGTTTGAGAAATTGCCTTGTTTTAATGAAAAAGGACAAAAAAAAAAAGAACAAAAGTGCATTGTTCATCTGTTAAAGCAGCTTCGGAGTCAGTCGCTGTGACACCATTTGCCACCGAATCACTTTTATAAATGTACAAAGACTTGTATCACAACTTTTTGTCTCTTAGTTAATAAGATCAACATGAATTTGAAAATATTGTAAAATATGGGCAGATTGCAATGCAACTTTTACAGAACAATATATGTCATTTTATTGTATTGAAAGTGTGTCCAACAAAATATTGCTGATAGTTTTTATTGTTACAAAGGTACTATTGCTATCTATCCATCTTTGTCATCAACTGTTGTATGAGCAAATTACAATCTAGTGTATCTTATAGATACTGTTATCCGGCATGAGCTGAACAGATGAAAATATTTTATTCAGGGGAACTAAAATAATAAGGGTATTACTGTATACATTTTGTACTGGATATCATTTTAAACAAATAAATGTCAAAAATCTTCAGATGTTGTTGTGCTTGTGTATACACCTAAAATCAATGAGCCTCCACTTATTGTATTTTATTTTACAGCAAATATATTTATTGTATCTTAAATATTAGATTTTCAATGGACTCACCTGTATGAAGTGATCAGGAACAACCAATACGTGGCAGGACTTTTACTCTATGGAGCTGGGATTACCCACCTCTGCTGATGTCTGTATTTGGTCATTGCATTCGCATACAATTTTTAAAACTAGTTATCTTAATCTGGTGCCTGTATTCATTCATTGGATTATCATACTGTTGTTAAAACTAGTTAGTTTATTCAGAGTCCTACTGTAAACAATGGCTGTGTTACCCTGATAGATGTAGGGTTAGCATGCATCACTTTTTAATTTCAGGGTATTATTATCATCTACTGATGCATCTTAACAAATGCAGATCTGCCTTGGCGGAGTCTGCACTCTCTGGTTATTTTTCCAGTTTTAACAAAGTGTAAAATTCTGTATCTTGGACATTATTTTTCTCTGGTTTGTGAAATGGAAAACCAGAAACTATCCTACATACTTCCTTATTAATTTTGTAGTAAATGTATATTCTATAAGCCTATATCTGGTGCGAGCAGAAAACTATGGTTGTCATTGTATTCTATATCAGGAGCATGTAATACAATTTAAAAGTTTGACCTAAGTACTTTCATAAGACTGACTCCAGGACGACATTTCCTCATGTATATCAATATAAAATGTTTCAATACTCTGCTAAAAACCTTTCAATTTGCTGCCTGTCCAATCACTGATGCCTCTCTGGTGGTGGTGTTCCGGTCATGTCCAGGGGCCGACCTGGGACCTGGGGGCCGACCCAGGACACATTGGAGGGATTATATCTCTTGATTGGCCTGGGAACACATCAGGATTCCCCTGGAGGAGCTGGAGTGAGGAAAGTCTGGGCTGTTTTGCTGAGGGTCGACACTAGGTCATAGACTGAAGTAACAGAATCCAACATGGCGTCCATCCATACTCTTCAAAATGATTTTCTATCCATTTACTGGATCTATCAATAAAAAGCCTAGCATTAGCAGTAATTGGCAAATAAACTGATTTCATCTTAACAAGATTGAAAAACGACAAATATATAGTAGATAGAACATATGACACTGATATGATTAAAAAATACTTGTATTGTCTGTTGTATTGTAAGCCTACATTACTTTTGCCAAATACATATGAATTAAATTTGAACTTATTCATGTGCTCATTTGTCAAAACTAATTTTGTTCAGGTTTCGCACAAGTACTCGCTTACCAAATTGTTTTTCTACGAAACAACACCACCAGGAACTCATTGTTTGACCCATGTAGACACCAAAAGCCTGGTAGGTTTCGGATTTTGATCATAAAGTGAAAAATGACTGCCCGCAGATCACTCGGTAGCCGCCATATTGGATTTTGTTACTTCCGTCCCGACGACCTGGTGTCGACCCCCTGTTGAGGCGCGCCCCCCCCCCCCCCCCCCCCCGACCCAGATAAAGCGGGACATGACAAGGACCTTTTAATCTTCAACAGTATTCAGCACTTTACTGTTTGTTGTTGTTGTGACCTTAGGAATTTCATGGCGGTAAAATGAGTATGGGTGAGTCACGTCCAGGAAAATGTATTTCTGTTTCAAATATATAATACTGAAGAAAAGATGTCAAACTATTGATTGATTGAAATGCTTCACCGTTGTTTGTAATAGCATGTTGTATTACATCAGTTATACGAGCTTTATTTCCATATATAAATAAATAATAGTTGAGGTGCTAGCATGTCAAACCACTGCTGCTCCTCTGCAAGGTAATGTTAACTGGAATAGAATCAGTATTCAAGAGTTTTCTTGGACTTTTGGTGGACAATATGGATTTCAGTGTTTTATTTATTGAAGCAAAACAGAAAAAAAATTATTGAAATAAAAGTTTGGGGAGAAACTTAAACAATTCTATCAAATCACTGGGAAATATCTTCTCATTTCCATATATTAAAAGCATTGATATGAATGATGACTGTAGATTTTCTTACATGTTCAATACTCTTTATTAATCATGTTTTCAGACAAAATTTGGAGTAAATGTACCTTAATCACTACCGTGTTAAATCAGCAAAAACGTACGGTGGCTGACGGGAGCAAACGCACCACAATGACCAAACGCTGCAAACACGAGAAAGATGCACAACCAAAAACACAAACCCACTGTAAAAAATTAATGTAAGTGCAGTTGTTCATGACATTGACAAAGTGACAATGTGCCAAATTTAATACCAATGGATCACATACTGTATTTACAGCAGAATGAATATGGGATATGGATCCAGTAAACTTTTTTTAAAAGACAAAAATACACTTGCCAGTGTGTTCGTGCTGCTCTGTTAATCACATTTTCTTTTTGTTTTCAGACAAAATTTGGAGTAAACACACCTTATGAAGGCAACAAAGGTACACAGAATTATGAGCACAACTCCAGATAAGAAGAGCATCACATCTACAGAGTGGTAAGAATACCATGGCATTCTATAGGACTCTGTTCTCAGGTGAGACGCACCTTTGTGTCTCATAACAAACTCAATCCAGAAGAGGGCGACATCCAGAGGCTTCATGGGCTGGTCTCTGTGTAGTCTGGACAGTCTCTGCATGTTTATCCTGTACGAAGGATCATTCAGGACTTCCTGAATACCCTGGTAAAAGACGTCTTGGTCCATTGTAAAAATATCAATGTTCTTTCCAGCTCCTCTTGCATGAATTCTTAATAGATTATCACGCTGATCAAAGATCAGTGGTAGTCCCAGGATAGGGACTCCATGGTAGATGGCCTCTTGAACTCCATTAGTTCCTCCATGAGCTATAAATAGTTTTGTCTTGGGGTGTCCTAAAAGGTCATTCTGTGGCATCCAGTCGACCAATAAAGTGTTGTTTCCCAGTGTGGTTGGTTTGTCACCTGTGTACCTCCAGATGACTTTCTGAGGTAATTTGGCAAAAGCTGCAGCGATCTCATCCGTCAAGTCACGAGGAAGTACTCCAATAAAAGTCCCCAAAGACATAATGATGACTCCGTGGTCCGCAGAACTCTGCATAAAGTCCTCCAGGTCCTGAGGCAGAGCTTTTGCAGGTTTACACTGGAATCCTCCCATATAGACGACGTTAGGCATCGTCGGACGAGGAAACTCAAACACAAAGTCAACTCTCATTAGCCAAAGGTCTGCTGACTGAACCAGAGATCTGGGCCCAATGTTTGGGCCCAGATGTTTTTCAATCACAGCTCGGAAGTGTGGTGTAATAAGTGAAAGTTGGATTTCTGTGAAGACATAAGCTAAGACATTCAGAAGTCTTTGGAAAAAGCTCATTTTATCTGAAAGTTCAGTCCCCATCATTGGAATATAAGAGAGAGGAGAAGGTGCAATTGTCATGTGACCGTCACGTTGTGATGTCCACCTAACATTAAAAACAAGAGGCAGACCCAGATAGCGAGCAACAATGGCACCTGTTGGAGTAAAAGGATCTGTAAGGACTAGATCATATTTAGTATCTTTTATAGACTGCATCAGATGTTTATCTTCAAGAAGAAACTCGATTGTTTCACTAATTTTCTGACTGATCTTGATAGCGCTTTGCAGTGTCTCCATTTTTACTTTAAAGAGCATCCACGCAGACTTTCCTTCTCTTTGTATTTCTATTAACTTGGCCACAAAAGTGGATATAAAGTCTTCATCGAATCCAGAACCTGTAGTGAGTGTGATTGAAGTATAGAACGGGGAGGTTTCCTTAATGTACCAGCTGTCTGATGACCGTACAACAGAAACCTCATGGCCTCTTGAATGTAGTTCTTCAATTATGACCTTCATGTTCACCCAGTGGCTTCCATCGATGGGGAAAACTAAGACTTTCCCACCAAAAACAAGACATGGACAGAGGATGCAGAGGACGATCCACACACCAGGACAGTGCATTTTGAGCCTAAAGTTTGGAAGAAAAAGAAACTGTAAAATCATCATTACATTTTTCAAATGTCTTGATTTGATTTCAGCCACATTAAGAAAGAAAAAAGGTCACAAGAACAACCTTTGTAACCTTTGGCAATATTTAGAATGTCATATTTAAATACTAAAATTACACTTATTTCTTGTCTTATGACAGTGACGTCCAAACTAGGTGGATGATAGTTTGTATTAGTGATGCACGGATCGATGTATAAACAGCCCACAACCAACCATTTTATTAACTAGCCCGCCCACAACTCAGACCGCAAGAAATATATTTGAAAAGGACAAACCTGACCCGGTTCTCAACCCTTATTTTTAAAAAGTAGTCAGTGGTCTTTATGAACATCACATGACCTTACTTGCATACCTGCATTTACTTCTGTGTCAATATCATTGCTTGTAAATTAATATGTTGAGAAAATATATTTGTCCTGCTTCAGCATTCAAAGGTTATCAACCTGCAGCATCTAAACCAGTGGTCGACAACCTGTAACACCAAAAGAGACATTCGAACCCAGTTTCCACAGAAAAGAAAATACTGGGAACCACTCATCATCTTTAAAAATCTCAGTGAATGTTTTACAAACCTTACTTTTTTTGCTTCCACTCTCCTAACTTTATTTTCTCTCTTGCCCCCTCCATACCATAGGCTACTTCCGATGTTGTACGTCACCGTCGCAGAAATTCTGTCAATAAAGTGTATGTATTAATAGTAGGGGTGTGACGAGATCTCGCAAGATGTAATTTGGTGAGGTTTCTCATGCTCATTCATATTACACATTAAATGCGACTGTTATCATCTTGAGTGTGAATGAAATGCGTCCATGAAGTTACCCGTATGCGCAAAAGGCTGCGACGTACAGTAATGACAAAGGAAGATACACAACATAGTAGGTGACACGTGTAACGACAAGACGCTAGCAGTTGCTATGGACAACAGTGCAGTATCAACCTGCAGGAAAGAGCCAAATAAATCAAGATTCAAGATTTAAAAAATGTAAAAGGCGGAGGCGAAAGCAAGAGGTTCTTATGGAGAGAAGTTGAACGAGACTGACTGAAGGGATTTCGAGATCAGAGATATGAAGGATACGTCTATGCTACAAACTACCAGGATTCACCGGTACCCACTAGCCCCACCTCCCTGGACCTGTACCCACTGGCCCCACCCCCCTGGATTTGAATACAGTTATTTCACTGTCTGGTTTTGGACACGAGTTACTACACGGTGGAAGAAGCTCCTTTAACAGATATGAACAGTTTTAATGTTGGTTCAAATGCAACGATCTACAGCCTAATGACTGAAAACACTGTAGCTCTAAAGGTCAACCTGCGGATAGTTACATGTTTACGTGTCTTTGGGAATTTTAAATGCATGAAACTAGTTATAAACTCATATCGTACCTCTGGGTCTTTACGTTTGTTGTGTCAATCACAGGAGCAACTGAAAAAGTTGGATAAATGCGACATGACCGTTCAGACTGAAGTCACATTGCGAAATATCGGATACGTATCTGATTTAGTAGCATATATGAAAGTGGCCTGGGTCGGATTTTTAAAAAATCTGATTAGTGCCCTTCAGACTGTGTTTGATAGGTCATATAGAGGTCAAATGGCAGCAAACAATTGGATTTGGGAACATTTGCTTGCAGTGTGAACATAGGCTTGTAGTCTAACTGCTAGGCTAATGAAGACCTAAATATCCACCATCAGCCAAGATCACCTACTGATCTAAAATGTTTAATAACCTCTAATCAATTTTCTGAACCGGCTTTGTCCTCATTTGGGTAACATGGAGCCTATCCCAGCTACTTATAGGCGAAGGCGGGTATGTCCTGGATGAGTTGCCAGTTCATGGTAGGGCTGACATGTAAAGACTACAGTCACACCTATGGGCAGTTTTAGATGAACTAATAAACATACCAGTGCATGTGTTTGAATGGTGGGAGGAAGCTGGAGTACCTGGAGAGAACCCACACAGATATGGGGAGAACATGCAAACTTCATACAGAAAGGTCTAACTGACTAGTGTTGGAATCAAACCCAGGACCTTCTTGCTCTGAGGTACGAATGCTAACCACCACACCAACGTGTCACCCCAACTTCTAATCCTATTAATTCACTGATGTAATTGGTGTCAAATCCAGTTTGTCATCCTATCATGGTCATCAGATATGACCTAATTGGATGTTCAGAGGCTCTGTTGTTACCATGGAAACACTGATCTTCTACAACATTTATTCACCAGTAAAGCCCATGGAGTTGGATCAGTGACAGTGGATGGAGACACTGGGTTTATGTTGCATTAACAATAGATTGAACTGAAAAAGTTGACTTGATTCTTGATTTTTCAGTTTTTAGTACAATAACCCCCAACTTTAATCTGAGCTTCTAGAAATATCTGCATGATCAGTGACTTAAATATCAGAAAATATATGACTGCACTGGAAAAATTTTAAATCCAGTGGATAGTATAATAATAAATGGTGGTAAATGACTTCAAAAAGGTTAAATATAGAGAAAAATTCATTTGAGAACTGGCATAAAAGTAAGTCTGGGTCTTTACATGTTAAAACATTATATCAGGGTAACGTGCTAAATACTAATACCTCTGTATCCTTCTGTCATTTTTAATTTGGAGATCATCTCAGATCTCCAGATGTTACCTAAATATATTTCCTAAATGCAAACATGATATTAGACATTTTCCTTGAATATAGTATATGCATCATGTTAGCATCTATTTATTAATCCAATTAAAATACATGCATTCAAACTAAAGATTAATTGACTAAAACCCTGAAAATGTAGTAAAGCAACACAAGAAAATGTAATTTAAATGTGCTCATTTAATTGCTCAGTAACATAATGCTTATGCAATCTGCAGAGATAAGTGCATTTGAACTACTACCAGAGTAAGAGCATGTATTAGCCAATATGTTCAGAGGTAACAGCATTAAGGTATTTCTGTTCCAAAACAAAGTGAAGATATCAGCTGTTTTCATGAACAAAAGCAGGAAAAACTCAACAATTTTTTTTTTTACCTTTTTTGACATCCGATGATGATATTTTTTCAGTGTTTCTTCTTTATCAAAGCACAGCACACCTGTTGTACCTTCAAAGATGGTATATGAAATGGACTTTGGTACACGGATATCCTGTTGTTAAATGCACTGGAGATAAGGGTACAAAGGACAAAAACAGAACCACACCTGTGAAGTTTCTAGTTACCTTCTAAATCCTGCTTTATTGTGATGAAATTATTCTTATCCTTATCTCTGCCTCAAAACAGAAATGACTGAAAACCAATGGAAATGATATAATCTACTTTTTTTATTGACTATGGGGTCTGCATTCATGATTCTTCCTTTATTATTATTCTCATATTGTTGTACTTATCAAAGCAGAGTACAGTGAAGTTGAAAGGTTGTGTGCAAATATTTCATTAATTCACTGCATTGATTTTATCATAACTAGTTTGCATTTTCTTGATTAAGATTTTCATTTGATTAAATAAAAATGAAAGAAAGACAAAACTTAATCCACAAGCAGTTACTGAAATAATTTTATTTAGGATGGATAAACTGATTTTACTTGTTCAACTTTTCTCGTCACAAGTTCTTGTTGACTTTTAGTTCTCCCAATACAGAAATACTGTCAAGTCAAAGATCAGTCCAAATATTACTTTAGAAGGTTCATTATTTGGCATTTAAGGCCAATTACAAACAATCTGGTTGTGCTACAATATTGGATGACTCCATATGATTTGACAATTTAAAATGTGTATTTAAACAGTTTCTTTACAGGCATATTTAAAATCACTACCATGTTAAATCAGAAAAAATAATACAAGTGCAGCTGTTAATGACATTGACAAAGTGACAATGTAGTGTGCCAGATTTAATACAATTGGATCACATACTGTATTTACAACACAATGAATATGGCATATGAATCCAGTAAACTTTTATTAAAGACAAAAATACACTTGCCAGTGTGTTCGTGCTGCTCTGTTAATCACATTTTCTTTTTGTTTTCAGACAAAATTTGGAGTAAACACACCTTATGAAGGCAACAAAGGTACACAGAAATATGAGCACAACTCCAGATAAGAAGAGCATCACATCTACAGAGTGGTAAGAATACCATGGCATTCTGTAGGACTCTGTTCTCAGGTGAGACGCACCTTTGTGTCTCATAACAAACTCAATCCAGAAGAGGGCGACATCCAGAGGCTTCATGGGCTGGTCTCTGTGTAGTCTGGACAGTCTCTGCATGTTCATCCTGTATGAAGGATCATTCAGGACTTCCTGAATACCCTGGTAAAAGACGTCTTGGTCCATTGTGAAAATATCAATGTTCTTTCCAGCTCCTCTTGCATGAATTCTTAATAGATTATCAGGCTGATCAAAGATCAGTGGTAGTCCCAGGATAGGGACTCCATGGTAGATGGCCTCTTGAACTCCATTAGTTCCTCCATGAGCTATAAATAGTTTTGTCTTGGGGTGTCCTAAAAGGTCATTCTGTGGCATCCAGTCGACCAGTAAAGTGTTGTTTCCCAGTGTGGTTGGTTTGTCACCTGTGTACCTCCAGATGACTTTCTGAGGTAATTTGGCAAAAGCTGCAGCGATCTCATCCGTCAGGTCACGAGGGAGTACTCCAATTAAAGTCCCCAAAGACATAATGATGACTCCGTGGTCCGCAGAACTCTGCATAAAGTCCTCCAGGTCCTGAGGCAGAGCTTTTGCAGGTTTACACTGGAATCCTCCCATATAGACGACGTTAGGCATCGTCGGACGAGGAAACTCAAACACAAAGTCAACTCTCATCAGCCAAAGGTCTGCTGACTGAACCAGAGACTGATAGTCAATGTTTGGGCCCAGATGTTTTTCAATCACAGCTTTATAATATGCTGTAATAAAGGAAGCTTGCATTCCTGAGAAGACATAAGCTAAGACATTCAGAAGTCTTTGGAAAAAGCTCATTTTATCTGAAAGTTCAGTCCCCATCATTGGAATATAAGAGAGAGGAGAAGGTGCAATTGACAGGTGGCCTTCACCATGTGAGGTCCACCTAACATTAAAAACAAGAGGCAGACCCAGATAGCGAGCAACAATGGCACCTGCTGGAGTAACAGGATCTGTAAGGACTAGATCATATTTAGTATCTTTTATAGACTGCATCAGATGTTTATCTTCAAGAAGAAACTCAGTTGTTTCACTCATTATTTGACACATCTCCAAAGAGCTTTGCAGTGTCTCCATTTCGAGTTTAAAGCGCATCCACGCAGACTTTCCTTCTCTTTGTATTTCTATTAACTTGGCCACAAAAGTGGATATAAAGTCTTCATCGAATCCAGAACCTGTAGTGAGTGTGATTGAAGTATAGAACGGGGAGGTTTCCTTAATGTACCAGCTGTCTGATGACCGTACAACAGAAACCTCATGGCCTCTTGAATGTAGTTCTTCAATTATGACCTTCATGTTCACCCAGTGGCTTCCATCGATGGGGAAAACTAAGACTTTCCCACCAAAAACAAGACATGGACAGAGGATGCAGAGGACGATCCACACACCAGGACAGTGCATTTTGAGCCTAAAGTTTGGAAGAAAATAAACTGTAAAATCATCATTACATTTTTCAAATGTCTTGATTTGACTTAAATAATATTAAAGGTCAACTTCTGTGGTTATTTCATTTCGATTACTGTGGTCATCATCACTATGTGTGAATGCATTGTGTGTCAGCTCTGTGAAAAATGAAGTTAGAGTTGTCTTGTTTCAAGCTGTGTTCTGTGAGCTAGAACACGGGCTATGGTTGAATTTTTCCAGTGTTCCTTCATGAATATTCATGACACGTTAATAGGGCACCTCTGATTGGTTTCTAAACAAGAAAAAAGCAGGAAAGGGCAAACCCCCAGCTGAGTGGTGCCAGCCTGCAGTAACCTGTGGATGACTTTTTCTGCCGCTTCACAGAAAGTTTGTGGATTAAGGCCTGTGTCCACAGGATGTGTCTTTATCTTTCAATACAAATCCTACGTAGTTCAGCGTCAAGAGCGCTAAGCACCTTCAACGCTAAAAAAAAAACACGCAGAGAGAGCGTTTTCTGACCACTGCAAGTTGGAAATGGTTCAACTTTTAGAACAGTTAATGTACACTTTACACCAGCAAGAGCGGTTTCAGACAACCCTGTTATTTACAACCTGTCACTGAAGGGGTACCGCAACTCAGGGTTAAAAGCGAAGGTATGGAGAGATGTTGTGGTGTCAGTTGGGCTGCCCTGGTACGTATATTTACCATTTGTTTTTTTTTTTATAAAAATAGTTTTTGTATGCTGATAACAAAGAAAGTGTCAACGTTTACACATACAATGTATCTAACACAGAAATATGTGACGTTGGTGTAACTCTCCTGTGGGCAGGGAAGAGTTACACAAAGTGGTTTACAGTGGAAGGAGCACTTTAAGAAAGAGGTCAAAAGAACAACCTTTGTAACCTGTATTTGACAGTGGATGGAGACACTGGGTTTATGTTGCATTAACAATAGATTTGACTGAAAAAGTTGACTTGATTCTTGATTTTTCAGTTTTTAGTATAATAACCCCCAACTTTAATCTGAGCTTCTATAAATATCTACATGATCCGCAACTTAAATGTAGGAAAATATATGAATTTCACAGGAAAAATGCTAAATCCAGTGGGTAGTATAATAATAAATGGTGGTAAATGACTTCAGAAAGGTTAAATATAGAGAAAAATTCATTTGAGAACTGGCATAAAAGTAAGTCTGGGTCTTTACATGTTAAAACATTATATCAGGGTAAGATGCAAAATACTAATACCTCTGTATCATTTCAGATCTCCAGATGTTACCTAAATATATTTCCTTAATGCAAACGTGATATTAGACATTTTCCTTGGATATAGTATATGTATCATGTTAGCATCTATTTATTAATCCAATTAAAATACATGCATTCAGACTAAAGATTAACTGACTAAAACCCTGAAAATGTAGTAAAGCAACACAAGAAAATGTAACTTAAATGTGCTCATTTAATTGCTCAGTAACATAATGCTTATGCAATCTGCAGAGATAAGTGCATTTGAACTACTACCAGAGTAAGAGCATGTATTAGCCAATATGTTCAGCGGTAACAGCATTAAGGTATTTCTGTTCCAAAACAAAGTGAAGATATCAGCTGTTTTCATGAACAAAAGCAGGAAAAACTCAACTAAAAAAATGTTACCTTTTTTGACATCCGATGATATTTTTTCAGTGTTTCTTCTTTCTCAAAGCACAGCACACCTGTTGTACCTTCAAAGTTCATATATAAAATAGACTTTGGTACACGAATATCCTGTTGTTAAATGCACTGGAGATAAGGGTACAAAGGACAAAAACAGAACCACACCTGTGAAGTTTCTAGTTACCTTCTAAATCCTGCTTTATCCAGTTGTTAACGACGTTGACAGTGCCAATGTAGTGTGCCACATTTAATACTAATGAATCACATACTGTATTTACAGCACAATTAATATGGCATATGGATCTAGTAAACTTTTATTAAAGACAAAAATACAAATGGCAGTGTGTTCGTGCTACTCTGTTAATCACGTTTTCTTTTTGTTTTCAGACAAAATTTGGAGCAAACACACCTTATGAAGGCAACAAAGGTACACAGAATTATGAGCACAACTCCAGATAAGAAGAGCATCACATCTACAGAGTGGTAAGAATACCATGGCATTCTATAGGACTCTGTTCTCAGGTGAGATGCACCTTTGTGTCTCATAACAAACTCAATCCAGAAGAGGGCGTTATCCAGAGGCTTCATGGGCTGGTCTCTGTGTAGTCTGGACAGTCTCTGCATGTTGATCCTGTACGAAGGATCATTCAGGACTTCCCTTATGGCACTTTGAAATGAATTCCTGTCCAGTTCAGAGACATCAATCTTTACTGCGACACCCTTTGCTCTTAATCTGGAGAGGTTGTCGGCTTGATCAAACACAAACGGAATGCCTACAATAGGAACGCCATGATATATGGCCTCATAGATTCCATTAGTTCCTCCATGACTAATGAAGAGTTTAATTTTGGGATGTCCTAAAAGGTCATTTTGTGGCAACCAGTCTAGTAGTAAAGTGTTATCTCCCAATGTGTTCGGTCGTTCACCTTTATACCTCCAGATTACTTTCTGAGGTAATTTGGCAAAAGCTGCAGTGATCTCATCAGCCAAGTCACATGGAAGATCTCCAATCAAAGTCCCCAGAGACATAATAATGACTCCATGCTCCCCAGAACTCTGCAAAAAGTCCTCCAGGTGCTGAGGCAGAGCTTTGGCAGGTTTACACTGGAATCCTCCCATGTAGACAACATTAGGCATGGTCGGACGAGGAAACTCAAACACAAAATCCACCCTCATCAGCCATAGATCAGCTGCTTGAAAGAGAGAAAAATAGTCTACGTCTGAGCCAAAGTAGCGTTCCACCAAAGGAGAATAATATGGCCCAACCACCTGTTTGTACAGATGCATCCTCATGGTGTAAAAAATCACGTTTTTCACCCTCTCAAAGAAAGTCATTTTATCACTCAATTCTGAAGGTGGAAGTGGGACATAGGAAAGAGGGGAGGGTGAAATTGCAAAATGGGCCTCGCCATGAACAGTCCATCGAGCATTGAACACCAATGGCAGACTCAGATAGTGAGCCAGCATCACTCCTCCTCCATTAACAGGATCAGTCAGAACTGCATCAAATTTGGCTTCTTCAATGGACTTCATTAGCTCTTTATTCTCAAACATATGCACCACCAGTTCACAGACCTTCTGGTGTAATTCAGAAAATTTGTTCTTTAACTCCATGTCTAAAGCAAACTGAGTCCAAGCAGAGCCCTTGACTCGTTTGATTTGTATAATTTCATTTACAAAGAGCCGGTAGAAGTCCTCATTTCCACCAGTAGGGTAGTCCACCATGATAGTGCTGTAGAAGGGAGATGTTTGACTGATGTACCAGCTGTCTACAGGACGAACGACTGTCACTTCATGTCCCCTCAAATGCAAACCCTCAACCAGTACCTTCATATTCACCCAGTGGCTGCCGTCGTGTGGAAACACCAGGATTTTCCCACCCTGGGTGCTTGGAGTGATGACTGCCAAAAAGCAGAGGACAGAAGCCATTGAGAAATACATCTTGGAAAACCTACAGTGAAAACAGAATTACAGAAGACAATGACCAGGTACCCATGGAAAGCAAAATGTGAACAATGAGAAAGCCAAGACAATATATATATATATATATATATATATATATATATATATGTATAAACACACACACACACATAGGGTGGCCCATAAGTCTGCATACATAGGAAAAATAAAAGTTTCTTGACATAAACAATTTTTATTTATATAATATGCTCCATATTACTGTCATTTTGTTGGGATGGTTTAAATGTGTTTCTCTGTATTCAAATGCATTCTTTGGGTTATCTGAAATATTAAGAAATACATATAGATGGATGTTGTTTATAGTTTGTTACACAGGTGGTAAAAGTACTCACATCCTGTACTTAAAGGGATAGTTCACTATTTTTCACATGAATCTGTATGGGATCATTGTCTTTACTCTGGTCCACAGTGACCTACCTCCGACAGTGTCCTGTGAGCCCAGTTCTGGTCCGGTTTTGGTCAAAGCAAAAGTAGTCCCGGCAGGTTTCCTGAGGTCACGAAATTAATTAATTAATTTCCCCTTTTCATTTTCTAGTGTAACTGAATGATTTTTATTTATTTATTTATTTAGAACTTGCATGTATTCTGTGAATGCACAAAACAAATAAATGAGTGATTGAAGTGAATCCTCTAAATGAACTGACCATGACTGTTGTTGTTCATGCATTTCTTCAAAAGCTGCCAAACAGGAAACTAAAATATCACTAAGAACAAGTGGTGCCCTACACAACAAATGCTACCCCTGCACACATTTTTGCCCTTAATGGACATCTATCTCTAAAAATGTGAGCCTATGGGTTTGACCTTTTAAGGTCGATCAAGGTCAAAAGTCATGATGCCATTTTGGAGCCTGCATGTAGTTTCCCATCTGGCAAAATAGTAACTGAGTACTTACCACCACTGTGTTTGGAGTTACCACCATTTAAAATCTGATGACCTTGATTTTGACCTTTAAAGGTCAAAGGTCATTGCATCATTTTAAAGCCCATCCCAGGTTTCCTCTCCGTCAACAATAGTAACTCTCCATCTCCACTCTTTTTTACTGTTATAGTCTATCTGAGGTTTTTAGGTAGTGACTCAGTGACCTGTGACCTCTCGGGTCGACAATAGGTCAAAATCTATGGAGACAAGATGCAGAATTGAAAGACCAGCATTCTGGTGCTGATTGGAAGTCTGTAAAATGAATACTTCAAAAGTTCTTGTCCTCCTCACTAGGGTCACAGGGGTCACTGGGGGCCTAATCCAGTTACAATGGGTGAAGGTGGGGTACACCCTGTATGAGTCTCCAGTTCATCTCAGGGCTGAACATATATAGACAAACAATCACTGTCACATTCACACCTATGGGTGATTTAGATTAACCAGTTAACCTATCAGTGCATGCGTTTGGATGGTGGGAGGAAACTGGAGAAAACCTACACAGACACAAGGAGAACATGCAAACTCCACACAGAAAGGTCTGGTGGACTTCAAAATTAAGTTTGGATCTTTATTGTGACCTTTGGTTCTGATATCAATGCACATCAACAGTGAGAGCAAAAATAAACTATATGCTAAACTGAAAATACAGGAATGAAAAGGAAATTCCTGATTTGTTCTATCTCTGATCATTGTGAAAACACATTTTTGGTGACTGTGACCTTGACCTTTGAACTACATTCACCTAAGTTTAACGAGATCTATTCTGGACCACCTTGCATCTTTCCTGAAACTTTCATGGAAATTAGTCCAGTAGTTTTTGCATAAACCTACAAACAAACAGACCAACAAACAAACTGACTCAAACATAATACCCCTCTCCCCTTTGGTGGGGGGTGAGGTTAAAAAAAACCTGTTAGCCCGTTAATGCTACATATGGTTCAGTACAGAGAATGGCACACTACTTCCCCTTTCTGTACGGAGGGGTGTGTGTGTACGTTCTGCCTCAGACCTGACAACATCTGTGCTGTTACAACAAAAGGTTTTAGTGTCAGAAAAGGGAAGTCCACTCATAAAACTACTGCCATCCAAACACTCTGAATACTCCACTCACATATCAGCTTTATTATACACTTTACAATTAACATCAACATGTGGAGCAACGGCACAAATGACAAACTCACCCAGTCTTTAGTCTTGAGTGGCTGAATTCTGCAGTCACAATATTTATATAGCTGAACTTGTGATAACATGATCTGACAGTCACACACTCAGTCCTACGCAAATACTGAAGGCGGAAACCCCGCCTCTTGAAGTATTTACATGCCCAAATAAGTCACACATAAGGAAATCAAATAAGCCACTGAATAGAATAGAATAGAATAGACGTTTATTTGCCTTTTGTGCAGTCGCACCATTAGTCAAGTAACATAAAACAACTATATAAAAATAACTAAAAAAAAACAAAAAACCTAAACACACCCATAAAATATCTTTATGTATAAAAGTGCATAAAAACTTAGATTGGAATAACACAAGATATGTTTAAAATACCAGGAGACAATAAATACAATAATAAATGAAGCCAAACAAACTAAAATCCACTTCACGGAGGAGGACGGGGCAGACATTTACACATTAGTACAGTGTGGAAGAAAGTTGAACTTAGAAACCAGAAGATCATGTTTTATTTTTAGTCTTTATTTTTTTTTAAGAGACAAATGTAATGTCTTTCCATAAATGACAGTAAAATCCTCATTTAATTTCAGTTATACCAATTCAATTCTCGTGCTTCACAGCAAGAAGGACCCTGGTTCTATTCCCACACCAGACCTTTCTGTGTGGAGTTTGCATGTTCTCCCTGTGTTCTCCGGTATCCTCCCAAAACCCAAACACATGCACTGATAGGTTAATTGGTTATTTAAATTATTAATAGGTGTGAATGTGACAGTGATTGTTTTGTCTATATATGTTCAACCCTAAGATGAACTGGAGACTCATACAGGGTGTACCCCACCTTCACCCACAGTGACCCCCATGACCCTAGTGGGTTCAGATGACGAGCTAGTGAGCAATTCAAACAAAGTCATAAAGCGTACATTTCCCTAATGAGGGAGCTGTAGCCAACACCGTGCGTTCAACCGCCCTGGTGTTATGCTACTCGGCAGTGGAATACTGCTCTCCTGTGTGGAAAAGGTCTCGCTACACGAGGAACATTCCAACATTTACACTCCGTTCTTACTGTCTATCATCTCATATGTGCTTTATGTAGGTTTCTTCTCTCTTGTTTGTTATCTTTTTACACTGTATAAATGTTTAGTTTTTAGCTCATATATTTAAATGTGTATATATACTTTTACATTTTTTCTATTTATTTGTTTGGAAAAAGGGTCAGAGAGAAATGCCATTTCAGGTCTCTGTATGGGCACACATGTAGCAGAACTGACAAATAAAGCAAACTTTGAAAGTGGATGCTGAGCTCAACACCTCTTGTCGTATCATCACAGTAGAGCTGAAACCCACACCTCTACCAGCACTGTACCGACTAGCACCACCTCTTCACTCTAGGACTCAGAGGTTCCTACAGGAACAAGACCTAAGACACCCTCTCCACCATTACAACAACATCAGAAGACTTACGTCCAGAAGGAGTTTCATGCTCGTGCAGACTTTGAACCCACGCACCGACTGGACCGTTGGAGAACTTTAGACCCTCTTCATCCAAATGAAGCTCTACAGAGCCCATGTGAGTCCCTACCCCATGGCACTCACCTGCCCAGAAGGAAATGGGTTGCCCTGAACAGAGCCAGGAGTGGAGTAGGAAGGACCGAAGATAACTTGTTAAAATGAGGACGGGTGAGCTCAGCTGTCTGTGCATGGGGCAACTCTACCCAAACCATGCAACACATTGTACAGGACTGCAAACTGGGACAACCTGTCACCAAAAGAGACCTGTATGACACAAACCAAGAAGCCTTGGACTGACTGGGGCAGTGGGCTGACAAGATATGATGATGATGAGGATGTTTTACCGAATGGATATTTATTGCAGTAGTTTATTTATGTATTTTACATTATGAAAAGTCGGAACACAAATTCACATTAATATAACTTTAAAAAAAAAATCAGTGCTTTGTAATAAACTTTTCCAAAACAACAGGTAATTACAAATACAGTATAGCTTCATGTTCCTTTAGTAAAATATCTATTTTCAGTTACTCCAGTTAAATACAGGTTTACACACTGGCTACATTTACAGGATATTTTTAAATTTAAAAATATTTATTGTGCATTTATTGTGAATCCACTTCCTGTTTGGCATTTTTTTTCCCCCAACTATTAACATGCAAGACCAGATACTACATGTGATGTTTGGCTTTATTTTTGTGATAATTACAAAGCAGCAGCTCGACTGAATCAACAATAGGAATCAACAAACTAATGTCGACAGTGGAATGTGTGCATCATTACGCTAACACCAGAAGCATGTGCAGAACGACAGGAATAATGTTAAAGACGAATTAACTGTTTTAATGGCAGAGGAATTAGCAAATTCAGAGTTAAGATCAGAATAAACCAGTGACTTTATTCTCAATTAAGTTTAATTCAGAATTATAATTTTCAACTGGAATTAAGTGTTTACATGGTTCATCTGAAAGAGAAATTAACTTATTCTGAATTAAACAGGAATAAAAACTCATGTAAAAAGGCTCACTGTTCAGAAGACACCCCCCCCCCCCCCCTCCTCCAAAACAATAGGGAAAGTTAGGGTACAAACATTTACTCCAGCCACAGGAGTAAATGTCACAAAGAAGTAAGATGAAGGAATATCAAATATGTTGGCTCAAAGCTCCACTATGAACGTGGAGTAAAACTGGGGTTCAAATCCCAACCAAAGCAAAATTTCAAATTGATGGGGGGGGGGGGGGGGGGTGCAATATAATTTTAATTAATCTAATTGAACTTTACATTTGCACACTTTATGCTATAAACATTTCATTACGATAAAAATTGACAACAGCTCTCTTGATTTGAAGTAGTAGTAAGTCCATCTTTTTTCAAATACGGTATGTGCTACTGAGTTTTAAAGAATTTACAGTAAAATGTCTTTAAAAATCTCAGTGATCATCCAATATTCCATTATAGCAGCTTGAGGTTTAATTTCAAAGTTAGTGTTTTCACTTTTAACTTTTCCATTTGGTTTTGAAATGAACATCTTTTCATTTAGTCTCGTTTAACTTTAGGTTTACACACTTTACGGAACAAACACCTCATTAGGAGGAAAAGCGTTGTGAGCACAAGGACAAAAGCTGAAAACAAGAACAAGGCCACATCTACAGAGTGGTAAGAATACCACGGCATCCTGTAGGACTCTGTTCTCAGGTGAGATGCACCTTTGTGTCTCATAACAAACTCCATCCAGAAGAGGGCGTTATCCAGAGGCTTCACAGGCTGGTCTCTGTGCAGTCTGGACAGTCTCTGCATGTTCATCCTGTACCGAGGATCATTCAGGACTTCCTCTACAGCGTTAAGGAAGTTGTTATCTTTGTCCGCTGAATGAAGAGTCAGAATCTGAGCTCCTCCTCTTTCTTTAAGGCGCACCAAATTATCATATTGGTCAAAAAACAATGGGATCCCCACCACTGGAATACCATGATAAATGGCCTCCTGGACCCCGTTGGTTCCTCCATGAGCTATAAATAGTTTCATTTTGGGATGACCTAAGAGGTCATTCTGTGGCATCCAGTCCACTAGTAAAGTGTTGTTTCCCAGATTGTCTGGTCTGTCACCTTTATGCTTCCAAATGACTTTCTGAGGTAGTTTAGCAAAAGCTGCAGCGATCTCATTTGACATATCGACAGGAAGTGCATCGACAAAAGTTCCCATAGACATGAGGATGACTCCATGTTCCCCTGAACTCTGCACAAAGTCCTCCAGGTACTGAGGTAGAGCTTTGGCAGGTTGACACTGGAACCCTCCCATATAGACAAAATTAGGCATTGTTGGTCGTGGATACTCAAACACAAAGTCCACTCTCATGAGCCAAAGGTCTGCAGACAGTGATAACTCATCAAAGTCAACATTTGGCCCAAGATACTTTTCACATAGTTTCTGGTACGTTTGTGCAGTCATTGAGTAATGGTGTATTTTGGTTATTAGGTGTATTATCATATTCTTAACCCTCTGAAGAAACGTCATCTTATCAGTGTAACCAGTGCCTGTTATAGGAATATATGACACTGGTGACGGAGCCAGAGAAAAATGAGCTTCTCCTGCAATTAACCAGCGAACATTATAAACCAAAGGAACATTCAGATATTTGGCTAAAATGATTCCATGACCCCAGCTCGGATCAGTGAGTACGAAATCAAAATGAGTGTCCTTCAACTTCCTCAATAACTCTGGGTTATCAAACATAGCGGATACAAACTCACACACGACTCTGTGCAAGTCAACAAATGTGTTGGTCATTCCTATTGTAATATGGAGGAAACTCATCAAAGGAAGGTTCCCTCTGTCAAACTGAATGATGCTGGACACCAGAGTGGTAATGGCCTCCTGATCTAAGCTCCTTTCCACTGGAACTGTTATAATATTATAGTGGGTGGAGTTTTCTTTGACGTACCAGCTCTTGCTGTTGCGCACAATAGTTATATTATGTCCTCTTGAGTGTAACGCTCCCAGTAGGACTTCCATGTTCACCCAGTGGCTGCCTTCAATAGGAAAAACCAAGATGTTTCCACCATTAGAAACTCTGGAGAAAAGGCTGAGGAGCAACACAACACTGCAGCCGTAGATCAGCTTCATCTATAAGGAAAACAACAGAAAACCAACATGATTTATGGGATTAAAAAAATTTAACTGCAGATGGAATGGAATAATTTCACATTAACTTGTGTTTTTAGGAAGATTTAAATGACTAAAAAAATAACTAAATAAAGCTACAGGATGATAGTATTGGGCAGAGGTGGTGAAAGTACTACCAGTCTGTACTTACGTAGAAGTACAGTTATTTGTGTGGAAAAAAATACTCTGGTAAAAGTAGAAGTACTGATTCAACGCCTTTACTAAAGTAAGGTTAAATGGACTGCACTTATACAGCGCTTTTCCATCATCATGGTGCTCAAAGTGCTTTACATTAGCCTCTCATTCATCAGTAAGTTTCTAAGGTTCTGTCAGTCCGACTCTAAGTCAGTGTCTTGCCCAAGGACACTTCAGCATGTGGACAGCCAGAGCTGGGACGCTAACCACCAACCCTTCGGTCATTGGGCGACCCACTGTACCAACTGAGCCACAGCCACCCCAAAAAGAAGTAAAAAATTAAAACTATATTTTTTGTCATGGATGAAATAATACTGATTTAATCAGGAAAAATCAGAAAGGTTTTAAAAGTATCCAAATACAAGGCAGTCAGAGACAGCAGACCTCTGCCAAGGCTTGATATGGCACCATATGACGTCAAAATGTGACGTGATGGAGCCATAGATGTTGACCCATCTGATGTCTGAAGGTGGGATGATGTGAATGAAAAAAATCTGATTCTATCTTGTCTGAATCCTGAGATATTACCACTGATGAGTTTTAGCAGTTGAACTTTATTGAGACATTGACCTTTGACCTTCATTGCTCAAAATCTAATGGGTTCTTCCTTTACCCATTATCTATCATTCATGAAGGTTTCATCAAAATTTGTGAAGAATGTTTTACGTAATCCTGCTGACAGACAGATAGACAAATGGATCCAAATTTAATACCTCCTTGGCAGAGGAAATAAAGCTTTTAAAAGAGAATTATTGCAAAAAAAAATGTGTTTGATCAGGTCACAGTTATTCAGTTTAGTGGATATGGACAGAAAATGTAGGAAAAATGGTGGTGAGAGTAATAATTGAGATAAAAAGCCATCAGTATGACAAGAAAATCATAAATATGAGGTTAAAAATGCATAATTATGAGATAAAGTCACAATTGTGAGATAAAAGTCGTAATGATGATATAGAAAGTCACAGTTTTTCTCCACCGAGTTTCCCTCTGAAGTGACTTATTTTTTGTGCAGTCACATCTGATTAGTTTGAAAAGGTAACCAGTCTATTCTGAGAATGTAAAGAGTATAAAGTACAGATATTTATATACCATAAATGTAAAGAGTATAAAGTACAGATATTTATATAAATGTAAAGAGTATAAAGTACAGATATTTATATAAATGTAAATAGTACAAAGTACATATATTTATATAAATGTAAAGTGTATAGTATTTATGAACAAATGTAGGAAGGAAAAGTAAAAAGTTTTCAGAAAAAAAAGTACAGATACCTAAAAACTACTTAAGTACAATAACGAAGTGCTTCTACTTCATTACTTCCCACCTCTGGTATTAGGTTTGTTACTAAAATAAATCATAGTTTTATTATATAATTTATAAGCAGTTTACTTTCACTGTTAAATAACTTATTCAAGGTTAAATATTTTTATTTGCTGTTTATGCACAAAGAAACACGCCAAATACATTGGAGTTTTTATGCAGGACTGTTGGAGTCATATATAGTTTATATATATAAATACATTTTTGTCCGTCATAAAACAGCTAAATCACCCATATACCGGAGGGTTAATAATTACTACAGACTCACGTTTGTCTTTTATTTTCTGCACACACACACACACACACGTTTGAAACACAAAACCGACGCATTCACTTCACACTCTTATTCTGTGCTCAATACTTTTAAATGTGTTTCCAAAAGTAGGCAGAGCCCCAGCACGTGCACTTCCGCAGATCGTGAGTGACGTCATTAAAACCAATATTTCCTCCAGTGAAGTTTAAGCGTCTCTGCATTTCCCTCTGAGCCCCTGCATCTGTTCTGGGGTACTTACTTTGTGTTGGACAGTGAAGCCCCAGTGGAAGGTACCGTGCTAAACAGCTCTGCAGTCAGACTGTTGCAGGTCCAGACTGGACCAGGCTTATGTAACCCTCATGGGAGGAGCTGGAACTAAAACACAGTCATTTCAGCTCCAACTCTGTTCCCTTTGTGCAAACTCTGTCACATGCCCATGGAATTATACTTCAGTTGTGGCAAGTCCAACTTTGAATAATATCGTGTTGTGGGTTAGAATTAGGGGAAACATATTTCTGAGGTACAAAAATCTGAAGAAACACTAATTTAAATTGACATACACACTTCTAAAATAGGTTCAGTATGTGTTGGAACTGGTCGTCGGTTTTGGCAACTTTGCCAGTTTCTGCTTTTAATGCACTTAGACACAAAGTACACAATCACATGGATGGAGGGAGAAAAAAGAGGTGTATGTACGTCTGTATAGGGAGCCTCCGTCTCCGCCCCTTCCGGTCGTAAAAATTTAACATGAGAGTGGATGAGGAGAAAATAATTATTTTCTGCTCCACTTTACTTTATGCCCTGAATCACACATTTGCTGTACTTCAATTAAAATCATAACCAATGATGTGCGTTTGGAGTTTCTTTGATATGTGTTTTGTGATTTATTAGCATGTAAAATATTTAATTATTTGGACTCTGTTTGGACTACATATCAGACGTCGCATAGCTGACGTCACAGCAGAATCTTTCCTGCAAACTTTTCAAAACCGTATACCGCCTTTTCTATTTTTCATTTGAAAATGCCTGTGTGCTTTGTGCCCCGGTGTAATCACAACACCATTTCCACATGTTCCCTCTACCGCTTCCCGGCTGACGAGAGCTTGTCCCGCATGCTGACTCTCACTCGACCAACTATCTCTCACCCGGAGTAGCTAACACTTTCCACATGCCCCGATTTAAAGTGGTTTTCTCCACGTTTGATGCTCTTGCCTTCGTCCTGAAAGGAGGTGAAGCTCGCCAAAGTCACAGCCATTTTCAAAGAGTTTGATGGTGAAGCTTGGTGGTGACGTCATATTTGTGAGACGAACTTGTAGTCCATTACTTACTCTCACATAAAACCTAACGTAACTTTGGATGCCTGTCCAAAGTGAGTGCTTTCTCAATGTGAAAATGTATCTTTAAAATTCACAGACATCATATGTGAAAAATGTAGCACATTTCAAACGGGACCAAAAAATTACTTTTATCCCTCCATTGACTTGCGTTCACTTTTTATGGCACTTAAGCCCCATTGCTCGGAAATCAACCGGAAATAGAATCGTGTCACTTAGGCTCCCTATATGTATGTTTGTTTTTATTGTTCTGTTTTTACTGCATGTAAAGCGTCTTTGAGTGCCATGAAAAGCGCTATACAAATAAAATGTATTATTATTATTATTATTATTATTATTATTATTATTATTATTATTATTATTATTATTATTATTATTATTATTATTATTATTATTATTGTGTGTGTGTGTATGTATATGTATACATGTACAGTATATACAGTATATATGTATATATGTATACAATTGTGGAATAACAGTAAACAAAGTGGTGTAACTTGGTCATTAAACAATAAATTAATGTTTTGCTGAGGACAGAACCGCAAAGTAATTTTTTTTTACATTGGTATTGTAAAAAGTGCTACATTTTCTTCTCTCTCACTTTGAATGAAGGTATGTATGTAAAATAATGCAATCCAATGTTTCAAGTTACGCACAACAATCTATTTAATGTGTAATACTGAGACACTTGGGTGGGGATAAACATTAAATACTTGTATCATTGTATAACAGAGTATGTAAAAATGGTATACTAATGTGATAAAGGAAATTTAAAATCATCAGAATGTGTTGTTGGTGGAGGTCCTGTTTAAGCCTGTTGAGGGTTTCTTGCCTCTTCCTGGCAAAGATGTCTGACTCTTTTTATGACTTCTGTGATTGTGTGCTTTAGTATGCCGAAATATATGAATACATTAAATCAATAAATAAATTTGTGCAAACATGTCAATTACTAAAATTGTTATGTATTAATGTGTATTTTCAAAGTTATCATGCAGAACATTTTCTCAATGAATAAAGTTGTGCAACAAAAAAAGCTTAATTTTAGTCCTCATGTCATCCATCATGACTCCAAAATTTTTATTTATTTTTTTTATTATTACTTCTATGTATTTTATTAGAATATAGGCAGATGACACTTATTTATGACTCTGAACAGTATTGGTTTGTATTGATTGTTAACATTCAGTGACAGATATCATCACATTTTGGCAAAACTAGGTCAAAGTTACAACTTTTAATTAAATGTAGGATAGGAGATGTTTTCTAGAGATTTTTTTTTCTACCACATTGCTTGAAAACATCTTCATGACCCCATTACATCCACTAAATAGAATGTCTGTCCAAAAAAAAAAAAGTTTCAGTTCAGTGTAGAGGAAAATTTTGACACATCAGTCTACGTACGATTACACTGATTGGATCCTGACATTTCCATCAAACCTAAGCCCGCCTCCCCCTCTACAGGTTCACCCACTCACTCGTCTTCCCCACAGGCTGTGCAAGGACGAGCATTTAATGTGGTGTTATACTCTATACGTCTACATGGTATGACCAGCGTCTATATTTTCTGCAGCAACTCAAGAAGTTCAAGGTCAGCCAGGCCACTTTGACCCACTTTTATGAAGCTACTATTGAAAGTGTGTTTACCTTCTCCATCCCTGTCTGGTTTGGTCACACAACCTCTCAAGACAAAACCAGACTGGTAAGAGTAGTACGCCGTGCATCCAAAATCATGGGTTGTATTCCATAAGAACAATAACAAAGGCTAAAAAAATAACCTAGCAGACACCTCTCACCTCACACACCTTCTCTTTCACCTCCTCCCTTCTGGAAGTATTAAAATTTTAACATCTCATTTTAGAAACAACACCTACCCAGTAGCTGTCAGACACCTGAACATGCCCAGTTAGACATAGTTTTTTTTAGGGGTTTTTTTGGTGGATTTTAACATGCTTTGTATATTTTTTTTCCTCCACATTTTTTGTGTTTATTTGTTGTAGTAAAAAAAACAAAAAAAACAAGGCAGAACAGTCAATTGACATAAAGTGCTTTAATCATGATTAATCAAAATAAATCCAAAGCAACCTTGTAATTAATTTGATTAAACATATTAATCATTTGACAGCAATAAAAAAGAAATAATGAAGATATTTAATTTGACTATAGCATATACAATAGATAGATTTATTTTGGTGTGTTGCATATTTGCAACAATAGGCATTAATAGGTTAAACAATTTACAGTAAAACATTGCCTTTAAAAATAAGTATAATCTTAGTGATTATTAAATATTCCATAATAACTGGTCAAGACACTTTAATTTCAAAGTTAATGCTTTTACTTCTCATTTTTCTGTTGAATTTTGAAATGAACATCTTTTCATTTAGTCTCGTTTAACTTTAGGTTTACACACTTTACGGAACAAACACCTCATTAGGAGGAAAAGCGTTGTGAGCACAAGGACAAAAGCTGAAAACAAGAACAAGGCCACATCTACAGAGTGGTAAGAATACCACGGCATCCTGTAGGACTCTGTTCTCAGGTGAGACGCACCTTTGTGTCTCATAACAAACTCCATCCAGAAGAGGGCGTTATCCAGAGGCTTCACAGGCTGGTCTCTGTGCAGTCTGGACAGTCTCTGCATGTTCATCCTGTACCGAGGATCATTCAGGACTTCCTCTACAGCGTTAAGGAAGTTGTTATCTTTGTCCGCTGAATGAAGAGTCAGAATCTGAGCTCCTCCTCTTTCTTTAAGGCGCACCAAATTATCATATTGGTCAAAAAACAATGGGATCCCCACCACTGGAATACCATGATAAATGGCCTCCTGGACCCCGTTGGTTCCTCCATGAGCTATAAATAGTTTCATTTTGGGATGACCTAAGAGGTCATTCTGTGGCATCCAGTCCACTAGTAAAGTGTTGTTTCCCAGATTGTCCGGTCTGTCACCTTTATGCTTCCAAATGACTTTCTGAGGTAGTTTAGCAAAAGCTGCAGCGATCTCATTTGACATATCGACAGGAAGTGCATGGACAAAAGTTCCCATAGACATGAGGATGACTCCATGTTCCCCTGAACTCTGCACAAAGTCCTCCAAGTACTGAGGTAGAGCTTTGGCAGGTTGACACTGGAACCCTCCCATATAGACAAAATTAGGCATTGTTGGTCGTGGATACTCAAACACAAAGTCCACTCTCATGAGCCAAAGGTCTGCAGACAGTGATAACTCATCAAAGTCAACATTTGGCCCAAGATACTTTTCACACAGTTTCTGGTACGTTTGTGTAATCACTATGTGATGCTGCACTTTAGTTATCAGATGCATTATCATATTCTTAACCCTCTGAAGAAACGTCATCTTATCAGTGTAACCAGTGCCTGTTATAGGAATATATGACACTGGTGACGGAGCCAGAGAAAAATGAGCTTCTCCTGCAATTAACCAGCGAACATTATAAACCAAAGGAACATTCAGATATTTGGCTAAAATGATTCCATGACCCCAGCTCGGATCAGTGAGTACGAAGTCAAAATGAGTGTCCTTCAACTTCCTCAATAACTCTGGGTTATCAAACATAGCGGATACAAACTCACACACGACTCTGTGAGCGTAAGTAAATGTGTCCAACATTCCTACAGTCATATAGAGGAAACTTGTCAAAGGAACAGCCCCTCTCTCAAAATCAATGAATTCGGACACCAGAGTGGTAATGGCCTCCTGATCTAAGCTCCTTTCCACTGGAACTGTTATAATATTATAGTGGGTGGAGTTTTCTTTGATGTACCAGCTCTTGCTGTTGCGCACAATAGTTATATTATGTCCTCTTGAGTGTAACGCTCCCAGTAGGACTTCCATGTTCACCCAGTGGCTGCCTTCAATAGGAAAAACCAAGATGTTTCCACCATTAGAAACTCTGGAGAAAAGGCTGAGGAGCAACACAACACTGCAGCCGTAGATCAGCTTCATCTATAAGGAAAACAACAGAAAACCAACATGATTTATGGGATTAAAAAAATTTAACTGCAGATGGAATGGAATAATTTCACAATGGCTTGTTTTTTTTAATGACGTAAATGAACAAAAGTTCATCAAATTAACCATATATTATAGATTACATTGTTTATAAGCATTTTTCTTTCACTGTAAAACAAACAAGCGATATTATCAGGGCCGTTTCTTGCTATACACAGACTGTGCAATTGGATAGACCAGGGCCCCACAGAGCCACTAGGGGCCCCCAACGCTACAGTAGCTACAGCCTCAACAGAGCCTGAGAAGACAAGTCACTGTCGATATTATTTAAATATTAATGTGGCACCTCAGACTTTTTTCTAAACTATTTCAAAAGACCCTGAAGCTCCTGTTAACTTCACAAAGAGAACTACCCCAAACTTTATTTTAACCCTGTTATCTGCCTTGGTTTGACTATGCCAAACCCCCAGCCAATAAAAAGTGTGAAATGTTTGGAAAAGTTCGCAAAGTAGGTAAAAAAAAACAAAAAACCTTTAAAGACAGCGCCAGAGGAAACCCACAGCAAAGAAGATAACATGGTGATAGCAGACGTGCTAACTGAGCTCAAGGCCCTGGATTGAGTGATTTGATTGATTTGTTTATTTCGAACAATTCACATAATACATACATACACACAAACATATAGACACATACATATATAATAATATGATTTACACTCAAAAAGGAGTGAGAAGAAGAACCACTTCTTTAATCCCACCCTCATTCTCATAATAAACTCAAGTTCTAAACATTCACTCCTGTCCCTTAACCACAAGCCAAATAAATAAAGTAAAGTAAATAAACAGGCCCAAACTCATTCAAAGAGAGAGAGAGGGGGGGTGGGGGTTGTCTCGTCTGCCTTAGGTTTATTTATCCTGTTGTTTATATTTTGGGAGAAAAAAATCTGCAAGTGTACTATATGGTGCAATATGATTTCCTTTACACATAGTAAACTCACTTAATGTGATACCTTTCATTGTCAGAGGGTTAGGATGTCCAATTAAAGACAAGAGAGTTTGTCATTTTTTCAAAAGTAAAACAGCAGACATTGTGTTTCTACAAGAAATGTATCTTTCAAATGAGGAACATAAACTAAAAAGAGATTGTGTTGGACAGGTTTTTTTTTTTTTTTTTTTTAAAGGGGAACAGTAATATTTATCCATAAGAACCTATAAAAAATTCTTTATAATCATAGAATAGTATTATGACCAGGAAGGCAGATATGATCTGATTTGTGGATTGTTTTATGGTGAAGAAATTACTTTGCACAACATGACGACTGCCCCAAATTTCGGTCAGATATGATAACTTTAATTATTCAACATCATAAAGGCCTTGGAATAGTTACTGGCAACTTTAACTGTAACATGGATGTCAATCTAGACAAATCATCACATTAAATATCCAATCTAAATGCATCTAATTTATTTTTTGTTGTTGTGGGATTTTAAACATTTTTTTTTATATTATTTTTGTTTATTATTTTTATCTTATTATCTTATTGTTTTGATTGTCAAGAATTTGTGTTGCAAGAAAAAACTTTCTTTTTTTTAAATAATTCAAATTAAATAAGAAAAAAACTAATTTGTGTCCATTTTATTTTAGATATATAGAGGGTTATATTCTTTGTACAGGATGATCATTAGGAGGTTCTGTTTACAGATTTGTCCTTCCATTTTGTCATAACACTATAACTTAAAGACAGATTTTACTGAATTTGATAAAAGAACAGGAATCTTTTAATCTATTTTTGTCATATTTGTTTGCATGCACTTACCCCCTTTATTATGATAGTTCATATGTGATGTGAACACCCAACACAAGGTGGACTTCTGCCCCCTGGGTGCTTTGTACTTTATTCTTATCTTATATGAGTGACTCAGCTTGAGATATTTAATTTTAATATGACAGGTTATTGTTTTGCTTGTGATTTGTGATAATTTGGTGTTTATATATTATCTAAGGTATCATTCTATCACAGTAGGGACCCCAGAATAACATCTTATAACATCCCCAAAAGCTAAAAATGTCTCTGCACATGATCATGTATGATGAGAATTTACCTTTAAATACACTATGCACACACACAAAAACCTGACACAAAAAAAAAATCATCAAGATACTGTGTTAGTTACATTGAATAAATGTAAAATTAACATTTTGTGTGATGTATATATCCCTTTGATGTATACTGGTCATTCCAGTGGACAGTTGTTCTACAGTTGTTCTACAGTTGTTCTACAGTTGTTCTCTTGTTGTTCTCTTGTATATTCATGGCTTTTGTTGTTTTAGTTCCATATCAGTCAGTTCATATCATTACTGTAACTTCCTCTGTTCTTAATACATGTTTACCTGTAAATCAATTACTTGTTGTTATTAGACTGTAATTAACAGTCTTTTTAAAAAATAAACATAGCATTAAAAAGGTTTTATTTCATAGTGTTCAGATATTGCGATTTAAATGTTTTGATTTCATTTGTTTTATTTGTTGATTCAAACAGGTAAAACAAAATAAGTAAAACATACAAAGTATTTAAGCAGAAATTAAAACGACAACTCTTTAGCATCCTAGATAACTGTACCTTGTTCGAAAGGGTGTAGGATGAAGTTAATAAACCAAAGAAAAGAAAGTGTATCAGAAAAAGGGGAACCTGTTCCTTACTAGAAATTCATATTTTTCCTTTTGTTTCCTGTATCCACTTAGAATGTGTTTTACAGAGATGTATAGTAACAAAGTACAACTACTTAAGTACTGTACTTAAGTAGTGAAATGCAGTATCTGTACTTTTTTGGAGTATAATTTTTTTCGCCTACTTCCACTTCTACTGCAGTACTTTTTTTTTTTAATTAATAGTTTTACTCTGATACATTTTTTATGTGCCAAATCGTTACTCTTATTAAAATTGTTTGGAAGCATCCCAAACCCATAGCATATCAATGCCACAGCGATAAATGGTGTCATCATTGGACGAGTCAGTGATCAAACATTACATAATAAGACTGGACACTCTAATCAGCCTTTTGGTTAAGAGACAAACCCCAGTAAGTTAACCTGCCGATGGAAGAGCCCTTTGACATTGTGAGAAGGATGCTTCTGGACTGTTCTATTGTAAGGGTGACCATTAGGCTTGACTTGCCCAGGTTTGTCACTTGGTCATATTCTTGGAATACTCTGGCCTTTGAAAGTTGTAGTTTTTTCATGAACACTTGTAAGTGAACTGGTATGTCCTTGTACTACTGCTGCCTCAGCTGAAGTTGTACCTTTTATATTAAATATATAAATGTGTTAAAACTTGTGACTGCTTTCATTTAGTATAGGCCTACACAGTACTTTTACATTTTACTTTTACTTTCAGTAATTAAGTAGTATTTTTTTCATAACTTGTACTTGTAATTTTACTTCTACTTTTACATTCAGTACTTGAGTAGAAATTTTTTACATACTTCTACTTGCAATACTTACGTACAATTTTCTTTGGATACTTTAGTACTTTCAATTGAGTATGATGCTTGATGGTTTTCAGGTCTTCACTACAGTTGTTCCACAGTTGAAACAACCCCTGGACACTTTATGGTAACTGGTTTAGATTTGCTTCAAAGCTTAAACATGTTTTCCAGCTGAGTGGACAGTTTTGTAACTCCATAAAAATAGATTCATTAAAAAGACATCAATCACATTGCTTTTTTCATACCTAAAGAGGAATAAAAACACATAGGAAAAAAAAAATCTTGACTAAAGTTTCCATAATTAATGCATTAAATGGTTCATCTTAAATGGATGTTTTCATAGCAGAACACATTTTAGACACTTCTCATGAGTAAAAGTGACAGGTTTGTGTTTATCTGATTGTTGTTTTTATGCTTTAATCTGTGTAAAAAAC
Organism: Siphamia tubifer; assembly: GCA_020466265.1. Taxonomy (NCBI): domain Eukaryota; kingdom Metazoa; phylum Chordata; class Actinopteri; order Kurtiformes; family Apogonidae; genus Siphamia; species Siphamia tubifer. Next base: position 55,094,656 of record CM035785.1, on the reverse strand, counting down.
TAACAGACCTATTTAATCTATATCCTTTTAAATTTACATGTTTGCCTTTTATGTGCAAAAGTGACTGCAAGAACTAACTTCTACTCCTCCACAAATGTAGCATCTGAAAAACAACTAAGTCAAATAAGCATTAGCATTTTATTCACATTAAACATACTTTTTTACTTACTGCTAGAATATGAATCCACTACGTAATGTATCCTCTTAGATAACTGCAGCTCCACACAACTGGACCCACTTCCTGATTAGTCCAGCTTTATGCAACACGTGGGAGGAGCTGCAGCTCAGTTCAGGAACATTTAAGGTCATGTTTTCAGGTCTGATCCCTTTATACAGATTGATGTTTTATCGTAAAATGATGGTGTCATTGTTGTCAACTGCAACTTTAGATGTTATCATTGAAGATTTGGAGTTTGGAGAAACATATATCTGAGCCACAGAAACCTGAATAAATCTGTGTAAACATGTAAGATTCCAAAAAGTTGGCTATTTATGTATAATCTCAGTTAACATACAGGATAATAGTAATTTTTAAGGGTTTTAGCAAGAAAACGGCAAGTTCATTTTAATCCTAGTGTCATTCATTATGACTCCAAAGCACTGGATTATTTTTGTTAATGTCAGTTAATGTTTCCTCATGAGGCCAAATTGAAGATGATACTGTGTGTCTGTCTATCATTAATCTGAATAAACAATCACACATCAGGTGATGAAACATAAGTAATGCAGATAAAACATTAAGGTCTTGGAATTTATGAGGAATTTCTCTCAGTCTATGTCACAGTGATATTTACAAATTAATTCATGTGCCAGGTTTATTTATGCATGTCTCTTTAAAATACTCTTATCTGCCGACTCAATGGTGGCATGTCAATAGATGTCATAACTTTAAGAAGTCCAAAGTCCACATGTCCAACTCGGTTTATTGTATTTGTACACTGTAGATTTTGCAGTATTAATTTGGAGACAATTGGACCAAATACACTGTAGAAGAAGTTAAATAAACTCTCTAAGTGTTGATTTAACACTGCAAAATTTACTGTGTACAATCAAACAGTTATATCTCCCCAATTAAGTATGACTTTGAGAAATTTACTAATGAATTTGGTTTGTACATTTTACTTCAAACAAAAAAAGCAAAATATAAGTTGGTACAAGTGCATGAAAATATTAAAGTTAAATTAAAACAAAGTGTATTTGGGTTTTATTTTTCACAAGATTAGACATTTTCAGGTAGTCTGGTTTAACTTCAGGGTTACACACAATAATGGTACAAACACCTCAATAAGATAAAAACTGTTGTAAGCACAAGGCAAGTCACATTTATTTGTACGGTACATTTCATGTACTAGACAATTCAAGGTGTTTTATATAAAACATAAGTTAAAATTCAAAACATTAAAAGATAAGAGACATAAAAACATTAAAAAAAGACAAGTAAAAGTTCCAGTGGACAGTAATGCTTTTAGGCCTGATTTAAATTAACCAGGGTTTTTCCCAGACCACAGGTGAGGAGCAGAAGAAATGAATGATGCTTCACTTTGTTTGGTTCTGATTTATGGAACACACAATAAAACTGTTCCTGATGACCTATGACCTCTGCTGGTTCCCTATGAACCATCCAGAGCCCTGAGGTCAGGCCCAGACTGGCCCGGATCTGAAGCTCCTAAGGTGACAACAGTCCTTCACATTGGCTGAAAAACAGATCCCCCAGCCTCCTGACTCCATCATTTTATTATTATGCTTTCTTAGCAGTATTCAGATCACAGGTGGAACCACCTTTTTAGTTTAACATTGATTATTAGTGTTTATTAGCTGTACTGAGACGGCATCTAAAAACTTTGCTGTTCTTATTAACACATACGGAGGTAACCTGAGACAAAAGGAAATATGTTGAGGGCAGGAGAGGATTAGAGAAAAGTACTGAACTGAGCTGTTATCATTTGTTTAATAGTGTAGTGTTGTGTAACAGCAGTGGAATAGTATTACTGTAATTGCTATAAGGAAAAAAAAGGTGTTTTTCTTTTCTTTTTCTTTTTCTTTTTCTTTTCCTTTTTCATTTTCTTTTTCTTTTTCTTTTTCTTTTTCTTTTTCTTTTTCTTTTTCTTTTTCTTTTTCTTTTTCTTTTTCTTTTTCTTTTTCTTTTCCTTTTTCTTTTTCTTTTTCTTTTTCTTTTTCGCCTCCATGGTGCTGGAATTGTCCTGGATGCTGCAGGATATTCCCGTCCTGAAATCCTGATCCAGTTCGGCCCTGACATGGAGCACTGTAGGAGACCTGTCAATCAAACGTACACATACAGCTCTACTGTCTATGAACATTAGCTTATATGCTAATCAGCTGTTTTAGCAAAACACCGGTGGCAACGTTAGTGTATGACAACTTCACAAATAACACTATTGACAGTTTCATAACTAAAGCTTTCATTTAATAGTTAAAGTTGTTGAACTTACCATCAGATTAAAGTTTAAGTCACTTTGGGGAGATAGTTAGTAGTCAGCTGGGTGAGTCTTAGCCTCTTTGGCTGTGTAAGGCCGCCGGTGTATCCCAAAAATAACTTTAGAAAGGGCATCACAGCCATTTAAAATGTGGGGCTGTTCTAGGTTGTGGCACATGAGCAAACTTTTCTGAGTCTATCTTTGGAAAATTAACCAACAATTATCCATTAATGATTAAATTTTTATATTAAAAAAGTAATATATGGCTGAAAATAATAACAAAAATGTGTTTTTCCTCAATTCAATTCAAAATTATGAGATAAACAGGATTTTAAAAATCAGACACTGTACCTCTTTTTTCTTACAAAAATGTTTTGTCCATGTCAGGGGAGACGACTAAGAATATGTTCCTCAGGGGGAACATCAGTGAAAAAAGTTCTAGAACCACTGTCTTCGGGTAAATGTCACAGAACAAGACATAGTTTAGTTAACTTAGTTTAACAACAGTAACATTTCTCATTACTTACTGGATGACTGTTTGTTAACACCACGAAGAAGAACTGAGGTGCGCTTCATTTACATATGCTGTTGTGCCACCGGGGCGGGTAAACAGTTTAAACCATAGATATTATAACAGCCCCGAAATGTTATTGATGTTTGTTTGGTGTGATTGTGACGACAGTAACTGTTTATCCTGAAATAAAAAGTAGGTGAGACCAACTCTGTCCGTTTCCTGGATCCATTAACGATACAATATATAATAAACTCAGGAAAAAGTGGAAGGTATGAAAACATCTGGGTGGAGAAGTGGGGGTGTCATAACACCCCCATTTCTCCATGGGTGCGACGCCAATTAACTTTAGAAACAGGTTATCATTAATTGGTCTTTTGTCCACAAAGTGATGGGAACACACAACAACATTGCAGGGTGGATACTTTAAATTCAATTAAAACACCAGAGGGTATGAACATTGGCTCGTTATGGCAGGTTTGTGGTTAAAAACCTTCCTTCAGGTGTTTTCTTCAGGTTTTACAACCAACGACCTCACACGTAGGTCCCGAACAACTTTTCCTCTTGTAGATGTCCATAATTTTTCTCACTGAATCACTGCGTTTATAGCGGAGTCAACTAGTAAAGTCAACTGGAGGAGCCAGAGAGGAAGTGAAGAGCATAATCAGGAACTATTGCATACAGAGGGATTTGACAGACAAGCCTTTAGCCCCGCCTCCACTGACTATGAAACATGACTAGACCTACACATGAAATGAATGCTAGGCTATAATGAAAAAGGTCAGTGTTTAGAGTTAGTTTTCTCCTCAGATTACAGATAAAAGAACCACCCCTCCCACCCAAAACACATTTTTTTCCTCAGCTAAATAAGGGGTGATGCTATTCCTCATCCCACCTCTTAGTCCCACCACATGCTGTTGTCATGGCAGCAGGTACAAAAAAAAACCTGACACGACCACAGAGCCTCATATGTGACTGTGGACACCAGCTGAATACTGTTATGAAATCGGGAAAGACAATCCACGGGGGCAGAGCTTCCATTGTGCTGTGGGGTGGCAGGGAGAGAAGGGGTGGTGGGGGGTGATGGGGCGGGCTTTATGAGGAGGAGGAGGAGGAGGAGGAGGAAGGAGAAGATGAGGATGTGTTGCCTGTGCACAATTGGAGGCAGAGGGGAGTGAAGCATCATCCGTACGAGGCTGAGGGAATGGAGGAGTGCTCCAGCCGCAGCACCGCCGCTGTCGTAACCCCCGCCGCCACCACTCTGGGTTGTGTGTTAATGACAGACACTCGTTGCAGGTAAGAACAGCAGCTTCAGTGTGTTTTCTGATGTGATGCGCAGATGCAGTCGGGGCAGGTTAGCAAGGTGAATGAAGAGTGAATCCATGCAGCCGTTCACATACACAACTGTTTCTACATCTAGAGGAAAAATAGGATTTTTTTTTCCCCCCTTTAGATTCACATGTTTGGTTCAGTGGAATCTACAGGGTGTCCCCATAAGTCTCCATACATATGAGACATAATACATTCCATTCATATATGGTTCTAACATGTATTTCTTTATATTTCAGATAATCCCAAAGAATGCAATTGAATAAAGAGCAGCCAATTGAATTATCAGTTATATAGAGCACATTATAGAAATAAACCTGCTTTATTTTTCTTATGCATGGAGACTTAGGGTTGAACATGCATTAGGAGAGACGGGGGTTGCTATGGATTTGAACCCACAGCCTAAGGTATTGATTGATGCCAGTTGCTCTTTTATTCCCAGGTCTGGAATGCTCCAGGGAGCATCTGCTGTGTGGATCCGGTGCCTTCTCTGAGATGATGCTGAGAGCAGGAGGGGCAGCCAGCTGTCACTCACTGCTGCTGCTACTGTCACTGCTGTGCTGGAACCACCTGTGCCACTCACTGCGTAAGTTGGGGTTGTCAATGGGAATGCCTTATTGTATTTACATGTCTGAGGATGATAGATGGAGGAGAGAGAGAGACACACACACATCCTCAACATCCTCAGAAAAAGTCCAATTGTATTTGTACAGAACCACAGAACAACAGACCACATATATAGACTTCAGACACTCATAGAAAAGCACGTAAATCAAAATAAATCCAAAATATGTTGGATCGCCATATATATATCACACACCGTCTTCTCTATCTCAATCTACCATCCTTTGTTTGTTTGTTTTTAAACTGTTTGATGTTTGTTTTGCAAAAAAACCCTACAGTATATGCATTTCTTTCTTGAGTCTGAATGAATGAAACACAATCAACTTAGATGAAAAATAAAATCAACATGATTAAATCAAAGCAACCCTGTGATTAATCTGAACTAATCTTTTTAAATCATTTGACAGCCCTAAAAAAAGACAGAAAAATGTTATTTTTTATTACACGTTTTGCAGGTATGGTCTGATGAAATGTCGTTTTTACTATATTGTAGAAGCAGTAAACACTGAATTATATTGATGTAATTAAAACAAAATGTCCCAGATGTATTCAAACAAGAAAAAGGTGAACACACACCACATTAAAAGTCCCAAAAGTGGTTGATAACTGTGTGCAAAGCAGTAAACTAAAGTGAAGTGAGGTCAGCAGGGTGGGCAGGTAATGTCAGAATGATGATGATGATGCATTGAGTCAGAAAAGAGTGGAGGAAAAGACGAGCGATCTGCCACTGCTATCATTGTTTATGTACCATATATCTATATATTTATTATATTTATAGACACATGCAACGACATATGAACAACATCTATTCAAAAAGAACTCCAGATTTTGTGTTGCACATTTGACTGGAAGAAGTCATTTAATCTCACTGTTATAATTAAAGGAAATTATCCATATTTTTAAAGCATTACTTATTTGTTTTTTTGTCACTTTGTCCACTCCACCTGGCAGACGACAGCATGGACTGAGTAAGGAAATGCAGTGATTAGTTTACACTGAATGTTAATGTTTTACATCAGTATTTTATTTATTTATTTTATTAATTTTTATGAGATTTGTAACCAGGGGATTGTGATGTGGCCAATCATGTATCTTTGCTCATTTTTACCTCCAAGGAGGTTTTACATTTTGAGTCTGTTTGTCTGTCTGTCTTTCTGTCTGTTTGTCTGTCTGTCTTTCTGTCTGTCTGTTTGTTTGTCTGTATGTCTATCTGTCTGTCTTTCTGTATGTTTGTCTGTATGTCTTTCTGTCTGTCTGTCTCTCTGATTGTCTGTCTGTTTGTCAGTCTGTCTGTTTGTCTGTCAGTCTGTCTGTTTGTCTGTCTGTCTGTCTGTTTGTCTGTCTGTCTGTCTGTCTGTTTGTTTGTCTGTATGTCTGTCTGTTTGTCTGTCTGTCTGTCTGTCTTTCTGTCTGTCTGTCTGTCTGTTTGTCTGTCTGTCTGTTTGTCTGTCTGTCTGTCTGTCTGTCAGCAAGATTACGCAAAAAGTTCTGAATGGGCTTTGATGAAACTTTCAGGAATGATAGATAATGGGTCAAGGAAGAACCCATTAGATTTTGAGCAATGAAAGTCAAAGGTCAAAGGTCAAGGTCACACTAAAACTCAACAGCTAAAACACATCAGTGATAATATCTCAGAGTTCAGACAAAATCTCTCCTTTTTTTCATTCACATCGTCCCACCTTTCACACATCAGATGGTTCAACACCTGTGGCTCCATCATGTCAGGTGTGAATGAAAAAAATCAAGCCTTGACGGAGGACTGCTGTCTCTGACTGCCTCGTTCAGTCTTGTTACCAGTAACTCAGTCCAAACCGGTTCAGAATGATTGTGATGTGCTCAGTATGTGTCAGGTTCTATTGAAATTAGATGAAAAAACGTTGAGCTCATTTTTATCTCCTACATTGTAGAACCTGTCATGTGACTATTGTGAACATGCACATTACAATGTTGATGCTCAAACAATATACTGTGTAGCTCTAGTGGAGAGAGTTGCTCAATTTTAAAACCTTTTATAACCCTTTTATGGTTAAAAAAAAAAAGTGCAGGTGGGTCATTTTAGGATCAGGGTTTAAAGGGTTAAGTGGACAAAGCAAAACAAGAATGAGAAAAATGTATGATTAAAGAGTGTAGTTTAGTGTATGACTCATGGTAAAAGAAAATAAAGATTAATTATATATATATATATTATTCTATATATTATTCATCTCGTCATCTGAACCCGCTTTATCCTCACTAGGGTCACAGTGGTCACAATCCAGCTACAATGGGTGAAGGCGCGGTACAGAAAAAAACACCATAAAATGTGATAACATATCCAAAACATAACCCAAAATATGACAAGCTATACAAGTAATCTGTATTTTTTTCTTTTATATTTCAGTTTTTATACTCTTTTATAATCATTATTGATATTTTTATGGCACCTAAAGATGATTGTACTTTTCACTTTTGTTGTGTCTGTACAATGACCCTGTATGAGTCTCCAGTTCATCTCAGGACTGAACATATATAGACAAACAATCACTCTCACATTCACACCTATGGGTGATTTAGATCAGGGGTGTCAAACTGTGGTCTTCGAGGGCCGGTGTCCTGCATGTTTTAGATGTTTCCCTCTTCTATTACACCTGGAGGCCATTGCATCATTATCAGTCTGATGAGGGGCTGATTATTAACTCTTTAAGTGTCAGCGCTGATGCGTTCTGAATGGATGATTTAGTTTAAATATTCAGAAAATTTCAAGCAAGGTTTTTTATTTTTATTTTATTTATACATTTTTTTAAAGTCAAAATTAAAATAGCTGGGACCAAATTTCAATACTAGTTTTTTTTCTTTCGTAATTGTTTTTTTTTTCTAAATTTTCCATATTATTTGTCATTTTGTAAATATTTATTAGTTTTTGTTGCTCATTTTGTTTATTTTTCTACATTTTTTTTTTTTTTTTTTATCTTAGTATTTTTCTTTGATTTTCTACCATTTGTGTCTTTACTTTGCTCATGTTACCAATTATTTTGTTAATTCTCAGGAGTTAAAGGGTTAAACTGAATCACATGGAAGAGGGAAATATCTAAAACATGCAGGACACCAGCCCTCGAGGACTGGAGTTTGACACCTGTGATTTAGATTAACCAGTTAACCTATCAGTGCATGTGTTTGGATAGTGGGAGGAGCCAGAGTACCTGGAGAAAAGGTCTGGTGTGGGAATAGAACCAGGGACCTTCTGTCTGTGAGGCATGAGTGCTAACTACTGCACCACTGTGTCGCACTAATAATTCTCATTATATTTATTTATTTATTTATGTATATTTTAGGATCTGTTGTAAACCCATGTGAGTGGATGATGCAGCAGGTGATCGTGTGGCAGAGGCTGAAGAAATGATGAATTAGCTGATTTCACTGTCATTGATTTGGTTGCGTTGCAGCCTTTGCTTCTATTGATCCACATACTCAAAGGGTGACAGCATTCCTTTGTGGTTATTCTTGTGGTTGGTTTCCAGCCACAGTCTTCATCCATAAATTGAGTTTATCACCGTGATGATGAATGATTTAAAGAGCAGAGTGAAAGAATTTGATTGTAATGTAAAATGGGATCGATATTTTCCCACTCTGTAGTCCCACACTGTTTCAGGAAAGTGTTTTACGGCCTCGTATAAAACAGATCCAGTTATTACATACCTGCATTTATTTCACAAGTCTACAGTTTAGTACTTTTGTGTTTTAATGAATGTAAAGCTGGGTGAAATGGTCTTACATTGTGATATTTTTACGTGGACACAAACACTGACCACAAATACGATGCAATGAATCCACAAGGACTTTTTATTTTATTTTATTTTATTTTATTTTTTGAATAGAAAAGAATGGGATGGGATGCAATACAATGTCTTTATTGTCATTGTACAGACACAGCAAAAGTAAAAATTACAATCATCTTTTAGGTGCCATAAAAATATCAATAATGATTATGAAAGAGTATAAAAACTGAAACATAAAAGAAAAAATACAGATTAATTGAGTAAACATGCTCATTGTATAGCTTGTCATATTTTTGCAATTGTTTTGGATAAGTTATCACATTTTTGGTAGGGTTTTTTTTCTGTATTTTAGGAAAGTTTTGGATTTTGGATATTTTTTTGTGTGAAATTGATGGGATTTTAGCATGATTTGTATATATATTTTTCTCTATATTTGTTGTGTACTTCGTGTACTTTTCTATATTTTGTGGGAAATTTGAGTAAAAACAAATAAACAGTGGAACCAACATAAAGTGTTACGATCATGATTAATCCAAATTAATTAGATGAAATTATTATTATAATGAGATTATTATATATTTTCAGTTTGTGTGTTTGATTGACAGCAGCTTTACACAAAAACTACTCGACCAATTACCATGAAATTTTCAGTAAAGGTGTGAGGTGGTCTAGAATAGATCCCATTCAATTTTGGTGAATGTAGGTCAAAGGTCACATTTGCCAGAAATGTCTTTTCACACTGATAACAGAGGTCAAATGTTTGCAGGACGTGGTGTTTGTTGTGTTGGGAAACACGTGTTTTAAACGTTTTCTTTCTTACCAGAATCACAGCTTACAAAGGAAGTAATAGTGAGGGACCTTCTGCACATTTACTTATAGAAATTATTGTCCTTAAAAGCCTCTGACTCATGTTATAAAGAACATTATTATCAAGTGCCTATATAGTGGATGTTTGATTTATCATGATGATAAATAGATGTGATAGAACAACAATGGTAATGTTTTCAGGAGCGTTAATTCAGCCGTACTTTGATTATGCATGTGCTCATGGTATAATAGAGTATCAATAAAGGTGAAGCAGAGGCTACAGACCTCTGAAAACAAGTTAATTAGACTTATTTTGTACCTTCCCATGAGAACCCACCTTGGACCATCCTACTTTAATGAGGTGGGATGGCTGAAGGTGGATGTCTTTAATAGTTATGTGCTGCATAGAAGTGTATATGGGGAGGTACCGAATTATTTTAAAATCATTTTAAAATTATATGACGATCACAGTTATTCTACTAGGGGAAGCAGAACAGCTTTGGTACCACCTAGAGTTAAAACAAATATGGGTAAAGAGTCTTTTTTTATGCTGGACAGGATACCTGGTCCACTTAAATCTATTGGAGGTATAGGCAGCATTAAACAAAAGTGGAAAAGATGGTTTAAACAGTGATTTTAGTCCATGGATAACTGGTAATGATCATGTATACTGGGATTTGTAATGCAATGTTTTTAGCGATTTTATTGATTTTTATGGAATGTTTGATAGTATGTATGTAGGGGTTTATGTATGAATGCAGGAATGGACATATTTTTGGCTTTTTATCTCATATTTTTGGCTTTGCTTAATGCGCCTTGTAGTCCAGTGTGCCTTATAGTGTGGAAAATACAGTGGTTACATAATCTCTTTCAGTCTAATACAGTGATTCACTGTTAACTATTGGTGCAGGGTCCTAAATGGACATCAGTAAGAACACAGTAATGGACGTTATTGCCTTTTTGTTTTATTTTACTTGTACTTTTTGCAGTTACTTTACAAACACTCACCAATTTTCTCCAAAATGAAAGACATTTGAGAAGAGACATTTTATTACATGATAAAGAATGATTTGAATTTTGCAAAAAAAAACCCAATAACTTATTTTCACTAAAAAAATGCAGTTGTTGCCTTTTTACTTCGTAGGGCAGTATAGAGACCACAATGGAAATAAGCCTCTGGGCTTTTTGTGTTATCCCTGTTTGTATCCATGTTTATTTTATATGGTCTATGGCACAGGTTGCTGTTACATGTTTTATTTCCAGAATGGTCAAATAAATTCAATCAATCAATTGGATTTTCACACTTTGTCTCGTTGTATTTTAATGTTGATTCATACTGCAGCTTTAGGATACGTACATTCAGTGGATATTTGTCTAGAAGCTTGTTTGTTTTCTGTGGAGGCTTTACTCTAGTGTTCATTTCAAGAAATCCTACACTTGAACACAGTGTGAAGGTCAGATGAATAAATGTGTCTGAGAACAAAGCCATTAACTGAGTTGGAAGGTGGAGCAATCTCAGATGGCACATAACTCAAGGTTGTTGTCAATTTTGCAGAATTAAGTAGGAATGAATAATTAATGTGTAATGTTTTCATTACTTTATGTCTTTTTTTAGGGGTTCCAAACCTCTCCTCCTATGCAAAAGCAGAGGACAAGCTGTTCAAATACCTCTTTGGAAACTACCAGAAATGGGTTCGTCCAGTGGAACATCTAAACCAGACCATCTGTGTGAAGTTTGGACTGGCTATATCCCAGCTGGTGGATGTGGTAAAATATAATATAAATATATTCTGTCATGTTTAGTCTTAGTTTAAGGCATCTGATTTTCAAAATCAACTCACATCACTCTGACTACTACTGCTCACTGATACATTTTATTTTCATTGTAATATGAACATGCATGAGAAACACAGGAACAATACAGTATTTAAAATACAGTATTTTACATGTTTTGTGAAACTGGAAGTCCTGTGGTTCGTGGTGGAGAAAACCTGAAATTAGTTTTAGATCCCGTACCGAAGTTAGTTTAGAACAGCTGTCACACCTCAACTCAACAAAAACTGTCTTCCCCAGTTTTTACATATTATATTTGACATAATATTTGACATTTGTCATTTTTCACTGATGTAATTCGATAAACATGGCTATGAACATAAATATGTTGTTTTACAGATATATTCATTATTATTATTATTATTATTATTATTATTATTATTATTATTATTATTATTATTATTATTATTATTATTATTATTATTATTATTATTATTATTATTATTGTTATTATTGTTATTATTCTATATTACTAGTCTATACTGTACTACATTTAAAAAATGATGTGATGTGTCTTTGCTTGTTGTAACATTCGTCAACATCCATTTTTGTTTTTTATTCACATGAGTCTTGTTGCAGAAACATATCTTTCCATTGCAGTTTTGTGTGATATATCAATTTCACTGAGGCCTCTTGCCAGCTCAAAAATTTAGAATTGAAAAACAAGATTTTTGGCGAAATTATCATTTTTCCACGATGTTACTGTAATTGTTATGTGAAAATTATTTTCATTGAATTTGCAGGTCAATGGAAAATCGACTAATACTATAAGATAATAAAGGTTTTAAGCAATTTTTGTAGCATGAGACATTACCATGATGTGATTAATAATGTATGTGTTATGATTATATGCATTTGAAGGTCAACAAAGATCATTCTGTTAACCCTTTTTATATTAAAAATTTAATAAATGGCCAAAAATACTAACAAAAATTTGTTTTTCCCCAATTAAACATTTATTCCAAAGAAAAACAAAACTTTTGAAATAAGTACAATAAGAATGAAAACCTGCCCCTCCCTACCCCTACTGAAAATAAGTAAATTAGCTTAGGGTATATGTCTCAAAGCAAGACATAGTGTAGTTAACTTACTTTAACAATGGTAACATTTCTCATGACCTACTGGTTGATGACTGTTTGCTAAACACAGCGAAGAAGAGCTGTTTACATTTCACCCGGGAACTGAGTTGCGCTTCATTTTCTTATGCTGGTGTACCGCAAGGGCGGGTCAACAGTTTAAACCATAGGTATTTTAATGACCCTGCAATGTTATTGATGTTTGTTTGGAGTGATAACCGTTCATCCTGCAATAAAAAGTAAGTCAAACCAACCTGGATCCAGTGGAATGAGATAATATATAACCTCAGGAAAAAGTTGGGGGTATGAAATCATCTGGTTGGAGAAGTGGAGGTGTCACAACATCCCCATCCCTCACAGCTGCAACCCCCGTGATAAAGAGTGTCACATAAAATTAATAAAATGTACCATGGGGGGCCTTTATAAAGGCCACAACTCAATGAAAATGACTTGACAAGAATTGTGTGGGTGAAAATCACCACATACAGATATGATGACAGCAGCTGGATTAATGCCAAAACAAGCTGCAATTAATGTGAGAGGCAGGGTTTGTTGTGTCTGGAACAACGTGTTTATTTACTGCAACTCATATTGACTTTGAAATACAGTGAACAGTAGATTCACCTTGTGTTATGCAGGTGTAATTCAGATTATTAACACTTTTATGTTAAGTTTAACATATAAAATATGCATTCAAATAATGTTTTTTCTTTTATTGGTTCAATATTCCAGGATGAGAAAAACCAGTTAATGACAACCAACGTGTGGATGAAACAGGCAAGTAAACATGTTTCCTACAACTACACAGCAACAAGGGATGGGACTGGATAAGAGCAGTTCAGTTTTATTTCAGTTTTATTTCCAGCACAAAATCATCAAAACAACAATAAATCGACCGAAATGGTGACGAAAATATTTCACACTTGAAAATGAGTGGGAGGAAGTAAAACTTATAAACTCTTTACAAATTAATAATCAAATCAATTCTTCTACCTTTGCTTTAACAGTTTACCAATAACACAAATAATCCATACACACAATCTGATTTGTTTAATAATCTATAAATATATTTCTATGTATTCTAACTTTACTATCACGTTTTTAATAGATATAATAATATATTCTAATCAGAATAGGCTGTATTCATTTATTGCAATATTTTATGCATTCTTCTACATTATAACTAAATGTTCCACTTATTCAGATAATGTTCTGTAGTTTTGTTATTATTCTAGATTTATAATACATCCTTTTAAATGCACACATGTAAGAAGACTTTTATATTTTAATCCAGATTAACAAAATGGGTTTCTTTTTTTACTCGTTAGGATTAATTATAGACAGTCAAAACAATGATAGTTAAATTTGTAAAAAAAATACAATACAAAAGTACAATTTATATATATATATATATATATACATTTCGACGGAGTATACCAACCAAAAAAAAAAAAAGCTTAATAAAGAAGGAAAAAACATATACAAGTCATAGTGGAGTATTATTTGATAAAATAATAAGGCAATTTAAAATACAAATAGAATAGGTATACAGTATGCTAACGTAACACATTCAGCTAACGTTACATGATGCATAAACACTGAACTGAGAACATGACTGGTATGTTACTGTAACATATTAACAGTTATTTACATAACTACAGCATAAAGAACATGCTCATGCTCAACACCGCCCTCTTATGGTTGTCAGTGGGAAAATAACATACAAATTTATATAATAATCTATTAATAATTTCACATAAAATAATGTATTAATAATTTTATATACCGTGGACAAACTAATGAAAAAAAAATCCGACTTTTAGTCTGAAAAATAAGGTGTATATGATTTAAAATAATAATAATAAAATAATGAATTCTGCGTTTCACAGTCACCTTAAGAGGGAACAGATCTCATCACACCACGCTGCCACTTTATCATCCATCAACTTCAGACTTGTTTGACATTTAGACAAAACTGGACGGTGTCTCCACACTCCTTTGTCTTCTTTGTGGTCCGGTGGCATTTCACTGACAGTCCTCATCTATATGAGTAGTTTGGGCCATGTGCCCACACACCTGCCTCCACTGGACACCCCCTCCCCCCCCACTGTTACTGTCAGCCTTATTCATGCTCTTGGATGCCCTGCGTGTCACACATCTTATGAATTATCCCCAAAGACCTGGACTTGTTATTCAGGTCAGCTGCTCCCTTTCACATTGATTGATTGCGTCATGTAAAATGGGAGATGGAGGACAGTGGTGGTCTCTCACACACGACATTTCCTAAGTGAAAATAAGGATAAAAAAATTATGTAATTACATCAGAGCTTTTGGAGTGTTGGGTAAAATAATAAAACAATACATTTATACATGAAAATATAGCATATAAACATTAATATGAGTTTTGTTCTCATCCTCCTGAGACCCACAAGAATAATATTTATAGTTTATTTACATTAAATTGTCTTGATTGAAAACTGCATAATGAAACAGTTTTTTCAGATATTTTTTTGTTTTATTTGTACTTGCATTGTACTCAGATTTGCACTGTACTAAATGCTGCTACTTAACCTTATGTTACTTGATGATTGTTCTTTTGTATATTTCCTTTAGATTCACTACACATTAGACATTCTGCCGACACGTCATTTTATAAGGAAACACGTTTCCATACTGTGCACATGACAACAAATGCTTTGACTCTTGAATTTATTTTATTTTTTTAATGTAGTTTCATTTGCTATAGACGGTATTTTTTAAAAGAAAACTGTCAAAGGTTTGTCCTCTACAGAAGAGAAAAATATTCTGCTGGGTCTCACAAGGTTATCGAAATTTTTTTGCTATAACCTTAAAATTTGTTCAATTGAACTATATTAACCCTTTGATCTGACCCACATTGACAATATTAACCCTTTGATCTGACCCACATTGACAATATTAACCCTTTGATCTGACCCACATTGACAATATTAACCCTTTGATCTGACCCACATTGACAATATTAACCCTTTGATCTGACCCAAATGGAACAATATTTACCCTTTGATCTGACCCACATTGAACTATATTAACCCTTTGATCTGACCCACATTGAACTATATTAACCCTTTGATCTGACCCACATTGACAATATTAACCCTTTGATCTGGCCCACATTGAACAATATTTACCCTTTGATCTGACCCACATTGACAATATTAACCCTTTGATCTGACCCACATTGAACTATATTAACCCTTTGATCTGGCCCACATTGAACTATATTAACTCTTTGATCTGACCCACATTGAACAATATTAACCCTTCATGGATTCCCATAGAATATAAAGCTGCTGCAGATGAAATTACCCTGAAATAACAAAACATGGTGTGTTGAATAAACTGGTCCTTCTGCAGGTGAAGAAAGAAAACTCAAATATTGATAGTTTATTGAAGTTCTTTCTTCAAGCAAAAAAAGAATTGATGTGTCAAATTCAATGAAGCTGCTTATATTGAGGCTTTAGTGAAGACGGGTCATTCTGACCCAGAGGACATGCTGTATACAGAATATGAGCACAACAGGAGGGTTAATGAATCCTCTTCTTCTCTTTGTAGGAATGGAGGGATATGAAGCTCAGATGGGACCCAGACGACTATTTGGGCATCACAACCATCCGAGTTCCCTCTGATAGGATTTGGCTCCCTGACGTTGTTCTGTATGATAAGTATGTGGTGCGATACTATAGAAAAATACTTTAAATCTATTTGACACTTTCTTTCATTTCCTATATGATCGCCTTCAGACACTGTTCCCAGTATAGTGTGCAATAAATCCTCCAATAACAGTGCAATAGTTTATATTAATGTGTATGTTGTGTATATATTTATAGAAATACAGAATATAAATAGCTCTAAGATAAAAAAGAAAAAAATCTCAGAAGCTATTGAAGGAAGGTATATAAAACTGCAGAGAAAACACAGCAACAAATGTGATTTTTTTTTTTTATAAAACACAAAATAGCCTGACCTTCCTGTTCTGAAGGATAAAAGCTTGAGGGGAAAAAAATGAAATAATGAAAAAAGACAATAAATTAAACCAGATGTTTGTGAAACATGCATTAATGAAAATATGGAGGCTGTGCTAAAGACACAACATAACCTTCCAAAAAGATGAAATGAAGGGTTAGGGTCACCAACCATAACGGAACAGATGCCGTCTGAAGGTTAACCATGAATGTGTGTGAAATTATAAACGTAATTATAAACCATGTTTAAATGCTTTGTAAAGGTAGTTGTAGGTACTTAGTATATTTATATTATATTTCTTAAACAGCTCAGATGGACGTTTTGAGGGAACGGTCACGAAAGCTGTTGTTAAGTTTGATGGAACCATAACCTGGACACCACCAGCCAATTACAAGTCCGCCTGCACCATTGACGTGACTTTCTTCCCCTTTGACCTCCAGAACTGCTCCATGAAGTTTGGTTCCTGGACCTATGACGGTTCCCAGGTTTGTGTCCGTCTTTCTTTTTGTTTTTTTGTTAGATTTTATTTTTGTTATAAACAGCACATAGCACATAGTGTCAACATTTATCACAGTCGTCGATGTAGCGCACAGTCCCTGAGGGCCGGTGTCCTGCATGTTTTAGATATTTCCCTCTTCCATGTGATTCAGTTTAACCCTTTAACTCCTGAGAACTAACAAAATAATTGGTAATATGAGCAAAGTTAGACACAAATGGCAGAAAATCAAAGAAAAATATTACAGTAAAAAATAAACAAAATGTAGAAAAATAAACAAAATGAGCAACAAAAACTAATAAATATTTCCAAAATGACAAATAATGTGGAAAATTTTGGAAAAAAAACAATTATGAAAGAAGAAAACTAGAATTGAAATTCAGTCCCAGCAATTTTAATTTTGCCTTAAAAAAATGTTTAAATAAAATAAACATAAAAAATCTTGCTTTTTGACACCCTTTCCATGCACAAAATTAAATAGAAAATAGTTGAATTTTTCTGAATATTTAAACTAAATCATCCATTCAGAACGCATCAGCGCTGACACTTAAAGAGTTAATAATCATCTCCTCATCAGACTGATAATGATGCAATGGCCTCCAGGTGGAATGGAAGAGGGAAACATCTAAAACATGCAGGACACCGGCCCTCGAGGACCACACTTTGACACTCCTGATGTAGTGGGTCAATACAGAGCAGTCTTTTAAAAACATGAACAAATATAAAAAACAATAAAAATAAAATAGGCAGGTTTTTCAGCAGGCAATGTGTGTCATAAAGTGTCCAAAGAAAAACTGAGAGGGTCCAACATATACTAGGTCTTCAGTGGGTTTGGTCCATCATCATGTTCATTTTCACATGTAAATATTCATACGTTAGAATTCACATTACAGTTCTTTACACACACATAATCCCTAAAACTCCCATTGTTCATTAACGGCTTCATTTCCATCCTTTAATCTCATCACCATCGGTTCATATGCAGCCATTTTCATCATTTAAATTTTCCACTTTTCCATAGTTGGAGTTCAGGGGTTCCTTCCAACACCTCAGAATCAGACGAATAGGCCAGATTAAATATTTGATATTTAAATGTATTTAAATTTGGTACTGTTGTTCTATCCCAGAGGAGACGAAATGTTATTGATATTGGAAGTAAACATTCTAGACAATTCCCTACCAACTCCAGAACATTTTCCCATGTCGTGTATGTACCATGTTCTGGCCTGCATTTACATCATTTTATTAAGTCTAGTTGGAGTATATTAATATCTATGTATTATTTTATATTAAATAAATCGGTAACACTTTATAATACCTACACACAATTGACTATGTATTAACCATTTATTACCCATTTATAAATGTGTTGTTCATTATGTATTAACCATTTCTTACCTATTTGTTAATGTCTTGTAAAGGTTCATACTAGTGTAAATGTAAATTTTGATTATTTTTAACCAACAGGTGCAGTGTTTACAACTGTTTCTTTGTTTACCTGTAAAGCAGATATACAAACATTTACAATAGTATGATCCTTTACAAGACATTAACAAATAGGTAATAAATGGTTAATACATAGTGAATTATGTGTCGGTATTATAAAGTGTTACCAATAAATTTGCTCCTGGATTCTCTTACATATTTTTCCAGTGTTGGAAAGAATCCCCTTCCACTCTTCTTCATCCAAAGGGGAATGATATTGTTAAAATTCACTTATTTGTTGAATTTATTTACATATTCAGAATGATTTAGAGCTATCAAAATGAACATCGATCATCATGATTTATCTGATTAAAAATGTGAATGCAATGACTTGCAGAACAGAATGACTCTGCGTCTGTGTTGAGTCAGTTTATCCAAGTAAAGATACTGTCGTTCATGTGTAAATGAGCAGTTGATCTGGCAGTGACAGGCAGCAGAACCATCCCATAATAATGATGGAAGACACTAAACAGCATGTTGGCCTGAAGACAAACAAACCCAAGATGGAACAGTTGTTTACAGTAGTTTTGTTGACAGTGTTTAATAAATCCCCTTAAGTGCAGATTTATTCCCTTCTTTCTTGAGTCTCTTTGCTCATGAAAAATGAAACATGATTTATATAGATTAAAAACAAGTGATATTTAATCGTGACTGTGATCAGTCAGCATGGACACATATGACTAACATCAGGGGCGGCTGTGGCTCAGTTGGTAAAGCGGGTCATCCAATGACAGAAGGGTCGGCGGTTTGCGTCCCGGTTCTGGCTGTCCACATGTCAAAGTGTCCTTGGGCAAAGACACTGAACCCTTTGTTAGTGTCCCAGTAGGATTGACAGAACCTTAGAAACCTACTGGTGTATGAATGTGTGTGAATGGGTGAATGTGAGGCTAATGTAAAGGGCTATAAACACCATGAAGGTATAAGTGCAGAACATTTACCATATGACTCACATCTGAATGAACTTTCCTCAGGTGGACATTATTCTGGAGGACTTCCATGTGGACAAACAGGACTATTTTGACAACGGTGAATGGGAGATTGTCAAAGCCACCGGGAGCCGCGGTTTGAGGAAAGATGGCAGTTCATCCTATCCCACCATCACCTACTTCTTCATCATCCGCAGACTCCCTCTGTTCTACACCCTTTTCCTCATCATCCCCTGCATCGGACTGTCCTTCCTCACCATCCTCGTCTTTTATTTACCCTCTAACGGCGGTGAGAAGATCAGCCTGTGCACCTCGGTGCTGGTGTCTCTCACCGTTTTCCTCCTGGTCATTGAAGAAATCATCCCCTCTTCGTCCAAGGCCATCCCTCTTATCGGGGAGTACCTGGTCTTTACCATGATCTTCGTCACGCTCTCCATCATCATCACCGTCTTCGCCATCAACATCCACCATCGCTCCTCATCCACACATCATGGCATGGCGCCGTGGGTGAGGAGGATCTTCCTGCATCGACTGCCGAAGCTGTTGTGCATGCGCAGCCACGCGGACCGCTACGCCTCCACTGGGGCGGCGGGAACAGTAGGACTGGGAATGATGAACGATTCATCACCTGAACTCACCCCTCTGCTCAACACCAGACATAACCTACAAGCAGCGCTGGATTCCATCCGCTACATTAGCATGCATGTAGTGAAAGAAAATGAGGTCAGAGAGGTGAGTGTGTGGGATGAGGTGGAGCTGGACAGGAAATGATGAAATGACATGTAGGAAATAATATGGATGGATGGATGGGTGGATGGGTGGATGGGTGGATGGGTGGATGGGTGGATGGGTGGATGGATGGATGGATGGATGGATGGATGGATGGATGGATGGAAGGATGGATGGATGGAAGGATGGATGGATGGATGGATGGATGGATGGATGGATGGATGGATGGATGGATGGATGGGTGGATGGATGGATGGATGGATGGATGGATGGATGGATGGATGGATGGATGGATGGATGGATGGATGGATGGATGGATGGATGGAAGGATGAATGGATGGGTGGATGGATGGATGGATGGATGGATGGATGGATGGATGGATGGATGGATGGATGGATGGATGGATGGATGGATGGATGGATGGATGGATGGATGGATGGATGGATGGATGAGAAGTGGTAAAACTATCCCCATTCTGTACTTAAGTGCAGCTACTTGTATGTAGTAAATGTAGAAGTACTGATTCAACTCCTTTACTGAAGTAAAAGTAAAAAAGTACAGCGTTTGAATTGCAATAAAGGTAAATAAATAGATAAAATCAGATATTTTTATTGCCATTGATGAAATAATATTTATTATTTGATAATTCCTCTGTCATGTAAACAGACAGAGACTTTAGCAGTTCCACAGTAAAAAAAAAAAATAAAAGAATAAAATAAGTAACAAAATGAACAAAAACAGCCAAAGTGATCTATAAAAATTAACAAAAAAAATTAACGAATAAAACTGTTACAGAACCTGGTTGTTCTGGATGAAAAATCCAAAACCTATTCAAAAACTCTCCTAAAATACAGAACAAAAAATGTGATAAAGTCTCCAAAACATATGCAAAAAAACTGAATAAATATGCAATTAACGTGTTTAGTCAAAAGCTTCGACTGTTCCATTTAACTACATTAAAATTTGTCATCGGATTAATCACAGTGATGGTTTAATTTGCATTAATGACAGCCCTAGTTTTCAGTTTTCTTCTTCAGTAGCTACAGTTCATAATCTATAAATAAACTATTACTCGACTTGCACGAACAGAAAAGATAAATTATGCATCACAATTATTTATCTGACAGGCTTGTATGAACTCTCTATGTCTGTATAATTAATTAATAATTGCATACATTTGCATAGATTTTTTTCACCACTTATTCATTAAAGCTACATGTATATATTTTATTATTATTATTTTTTTTTTTACAGGTGGTACAAAACTGGAAGTATGTTGCCCAGGTTCTGGACCGAATGTTCCTGTGGGCGTTCCTCCTGGTGTCCATACTTGGCTCTGCTCTCCTTTTCATCCCAGTTATTTACAAATGGGCCAGTATTATCGTCCCGGACCATTATCCTGGAAGTATCCTCTAAACACTGCCCTTTATCTCATCACAAATGATGGAAAAGCACATTAAGAGCTCATTATTGCTCTCATTTTACAGATATATGATCCAGTTCTTCATGTTCTCACCAGTCAGGCCAGGGATCAGGCTGCAGATTTTGGGGATGATTTCACCTATTATGGCTACATCTCACAGTGACATCTTATTCATTCTTTTTCTGTACCTTTTTGATGAGTAAAAACACCCAATATGTCACATACACTGCTCTAGAGGATGTTTTGTTTTTAGAAAGTATCTGCTTCAGACGTTAACTGTGTAAAATCAGACATATTTTTATCAGATGAATCAGAAAACAAATGACTTTAGTGCTGGTTAGCTCATGTTTTAATATATATGATGGTGTGTTATTCCACATATATGCTGGTTCATGCTGGTATACAATGGATTAGTAAATATTCCACTAGAAATAACCTGTAAAGTGAATGGATCGTAATGTGCAAACAGTGTTTTGAAGTAGATCTGACATCAATATTCCTTTGGGCTAAAACCTATTCTCTTGTTCATTCCAACATTTTAACATTTTGAGCCCAGACTTATTGGGGGAAACTTGAGCCAACCAGAATTTTATTGTAGATCAGTGTTATTGGACAGTGTTAAAGATGACCAGAACTTAACAAAATAATGAATAAAATTAACAAAAGTGACCAAAATATTCAGTAAAATTAACAAAAATGACCAAAATAATCAATAAACTGACGAAAAATGACCAAAATATTCTGTAAAATGACTAAGAATGACCAAAATAATCAATAAACTGACGAAAAATGACCAAAATATTCTGTAAAATGACTAAGAATGACCAAAATAATCAATAAACTGAACAAAAATGACCAAAACATTCAGTAAAATGACCAAAAATGAACAGGATATTCAGTAAAATGACCAAAAATGAACAAAATATTCAGTACAAAGAAAAGTAAAATTTCACATTTTGACCTCACACTTATCTTGGAAACTTGGGCCAACCAGCATTTAAGACTTGAGTTTTCTTTATCACAAAACATACATGTGGGATCATTTCATTAGTTTTACTCCAGAAGCATTTGACTAGTAGACCAGCGATATAATAAGAAATCCTATATTCAGAAACTTCTGTCTTTATTTGACACCATTACAATCATCATTACATATAATAGCCGTGGTAGCAGCACTTTGTGGACAACAGTCTAGCATGTAAACAAACTGGGTAAGGCACAACAACATCAGACATAATGAGAAAAACAACCACATACGGTTCTGGAAATAATTAAGAAACCCCTTTCAATTTGCAGCCCTGATCCTCATTGAAAACCTGGAATGTGATCAAGAACAAGAGGGTTTGTACACGCCATGAAACAAAGCTGAGCTGTGTGATGTAAAGCTGCAAACAGTAACAGAAAAAAGCAGCAGAGTGAACCATCTGTGCATTATTCAAGCTCTGAGTTCAAATGTTCTGCACATAAATGCTCCTAATAACTTTGGAAAATTCAGATGAATGTTTTTAGTTGCATCAATCTCTAAATAAAAATGTTGGTTGAACTCAAATACATGTGTGTAAATGTAAAACCTGTGGTCTTGTAATCCTTTCTGAGTAGAATCAGTCAACATCTGAGCTTTAGCGTGTCAACTGAACGGCCACGAGATGGGTCTGTTTAACTGCAAATGAAATGAGGAGAGTCAGCATAGGATCAGTGTGGCTGCAATTTGTCTGAGAGCCATCTGCTTTGAACACTGGTGTCAAACTGCTTTTCTTTAAGGGGCTACATTCAGCCCAATTTGATCTCCAGTAAAATAAAGACTTAATGTGTAAATGATGATGACACCAAATTTTGATCTTTGTTTTAGTGCAAAAAACATCATTAAAACATAATTAAATTGTGAAATTACTTAAAGTATCCACACCAAAAATATTTCAATTTCCTGATTTTTTTTTTAAGAAAAATAAGTTTCATTTTAACAATATTATGCCTCAACTTGTCATTTCTACATGTGTATTATAGATTAGATCTACAAAACACTAAACACTTTGTAACAGAAGCAGAAAATGTTTACAATTGTGCTTCATTTACTTTCACTATTTCAGGTTGTTCATAATTGTTCAGGTTTATTCACATTGTATTGTTACAAGATAGTTTGTAAATCTAAATATTTTAATGTAATTTTTTTGCACTAAAACAAAGAACATTTTGAAGTTGTCATTTATTTATTCATTATTTAGTTTATTCGAATATATATATATATATATATATATATATATATATATATATATATATATATATATATATATATATATATATATATATATATATATATTCTTTTCAAAATATTTTCACAATTGCTGACCCACTCCAAAGCACTACACCCCTTACTGAAATACACATTGATTTTAAAGAACTTCTTACCTTTGTTTGGTTCAATTTATGAATATATTGAAGACTGAATTCATGTTGAGATTATTTTTGGATATTTAATGGAAGATATTTTAGTGAAATCTCTGAACATGAATTGTGCTGCTTTGTAGTCCACCAGATCTACTCATTTTAAGTCTACTGATTAATGTAATATAATAATGTAATATATCACAAATACAATTACAGCCCCTTTTTACCTCCGCCAAGGAGGTTATGTTTTTGCCGCCGTTTATCTGTTTGTTTGTCTGTGTTCAAGATAACTCGAAAACTTATGAACAGATTTTGATGGAATTTTCAGGATATGTTGGAAATATGAACAGGAAGAACTGATTTCATTTTGGGGGTGATAGGGGTGGGTCTGCGCTCTCAGAGTGCTTTTCTAGTTTTTTTCCCCAGTAATAATCCAGAACAGTCAGTCTGTCATGACACACTCCAGTCCAGCAGGTGGCGGTAATGAACCAATAACCTGTTTTAACGACCGCCTTTAGATGAAGAAAAAACTAGCGTCCTAGAGCTAGAGCAAACTGCGGAGCTAATGTAGCTGTGCTTATTGAGTTTAACATGGCAGCTGTACTCCCCGTCAGACCACCCTGCGATAGCAACCCCGCTACCCCAGGAGCACAATCCATTAAGGTAACGTTTACACGCAAGCACGAGTGGCCTTTTTTCTGGTGCTCCGTGAAGCTAAACACTGCGGCTAACGTCTATTTGACTGTCCGCCGCTGTATCATTCATTAACGGGTCACGGTTAGCAGTTAGCACACCCCTTTGTTTTATCCACTGCTCTTGTTATTAGCCATTTAGAGACTGTTTACGTGGTTTTAAAGTATATAGTTACAAATGTGAACTGTATAGAACTAGCCAAACCCATTTAAAATAGTTGCGTAAAATAGCACTCGTAATGTGTTTTATGGTGAATTTGAGTTATGCAGTTACGCAGTTCTTAATGTGTTCCTGTATTTTATAGTAAATTACACACAATATTGGTCGTGAAGTCGTTAAAATCACTGCTGTATTCGAAATAAATTATGTGTATAAATGCGATGATTGCGTAACAGAAATAATCATATGTAATTCGTTGGGAATGTTACTTAGTTAAGGTAATTGCATGTTGTAAACTTGACACTGTCAGTGGAAAAGTGAAATATGCTGAATTATCCTTAATTTGACAAAGCCAGTAACCTAAAGAGAATATTGGTTGTTTTCTCCTTCTTTGTCAAGGTCACAGTGCTTTTGAGAAATATGTAGTAAATATATATGTTACAGTGCGTTGACCCATTACATTTTGAAGGATTCCAAAAGTAAGTGTATGTTAAAATGATAGACTAACAGAGACTTCTGAAATTAGAAGGTGCAAGATACTGGCAACTTGGGTGCATCACTCTGTAACATAAGCAAATAGAAATTCTTGTTTTTAGAACTGCACATTGTATTATATGAAAGATAGTGGGTTCTATCTAGCTATCTGTCTGACAAATACAAGAATGTAAGTGTAAATAACTAAAGTCATGCTATTGTCGTTTTATTTGTAGGAAGACGTAATTGAAGAAGAGTCCAATGATGGCAGTCAGCCTCCCAAGAGACGGAGAATGGGGTCAGGGGACAGTTCTCGGAGCTGTGACACCTCTAGCCAAGAGCTTGGGTTGGTTAAAGCAATGTTTGCCAGATGGAGTAATTAGTTTAAATGTAAAATCTTATTACTGTGTTGTTACATCTAGTGATATAAAGTAACTCTGCTATTTTTACCCATTCATGAGGAAAGCCTTTTGTATATCAGTTTCTTTAAGTTTCATCCTAAACATTTATTGCATTGTTATTGCTCTTCCAGACCTACGTATTTCCCTGCAGAGAACCTGACAGAGTACAAGTGGCCACCAGATGATACAGGAGAGTATTATATGCTGCAAGAGCAGGTCAGCGAGTATTTAGGAGTTACGTCCTTCAAGAGAAAGTACCCTGGTAAGCACAGGCATTTTAATACTTGGGTACATGTGATTTGAAGTCCTGCCTGTACATTTATAACGGACAGCATTAAGACAACAGTAGACTTGTCATCAGTTGTAGCTGTACCACTGTCATTGCTTGTATGATGTCGTACCTTCATGTGTTATGGTATTTCTTACCTATGTTTGACATGGGGAAGAAAAACAGTGAGAGGTTGTGAATTCAAGAATGCCATTGTTATTTTTCTGCAGATATGGAGCGGAGAGATCTGTCACATAAAGAGAAGCTCTACCTGCGTGAACAGAATGTTATCACAGAGACACAGTGCACTTTGGGTAGACATCTTTCTTAATACATCACACAAAATTGGTTTATTACACTGAGTGGATGTCTAGTATTTTTTTGCTGTATTTTTCCAGGTCTGACAGCTCTACGAAGTGATGAAGTGATTGATCTGATGATAAAAGAGTATCCCACTAAACACTCTGAGTACTCAGTCATACTGCAAGAGAGAGAGCGTCAGAGAATAGCTAAAGAGTACTCTGTAAGTACAAATTAAAGTAAGATTTGATTTCACAATCATGTAATTCTTATATATTTTAACATGTTTGATGTTTGTTCCTCGACAGCAAATGCAGCAGCAGAATCCTCAGAAAGTAGAAGCCAGTAAGGTTCCTGAGTACATTAAGAAGGCTGCAAAAAAAGCTGCTGAGTTTAACAGTAACTTCAATAGGGAGCGTATGGAGGAACGGAGAGCCTACTTTGACCTTCAGACACATGTAAGTTTAGCCTCAGATAACAGATGTTTGACCGAATTCACTGACATTTCTTTCTTTTCGACATGGATGTGTTTGCTTTGTTATTTTAGATTATCCAAGTGCCCCAGGGCAGATTTAAGGTTCTGGCTCCAGAGCTGACCAGGACAGGTCCCTATCCTGTGGCTCTCATACCAGGGCAATTCCAAGACTATTATAAAAGGTAAATTGCACTGATCCTTCTAGAGGGCATTTGTCTTAAAATGGAACTATGGAAGATTTTGCTGTTTTGGTTTTTATCTATAGCACTTCCCCTACAGTTTGGAAGTTTATATTGACTATTGTAAAACCTACGCTTAACCCTTCCTGGATCACATGAGGTCACATTGATATGATGGTTGTAGATGCAGGGACCAACACTCTGAGGCTGTGTCTGCAGCTGCTAGCACTGCACTGTTCATGTTATCCACAAGGCTTAACAGCTAACAGGCGAACAAACATCCACAGCTCCCACCTGTCACAGAGTCCAGTCCTGTTAACAATTATCGTCATCCTGGGGCTAATATTTATAACGACAAGCATCTAGATTCTAGACCTTCACCAGTATAAAACCAGCTGAGATCCAACAACAAGGGTAGTTCTTATGCTAGTCGCTATTTGTATGAAACAATTAGACATGGGTCATATAGTGAACTACATATAGCGCACAAAAACTACATTCAAGTAACAATTCTGTGGCTAGTCATAGAAATTCACTCCTGAGACAGACAAAAGGTGATTAGTAAACTGAAGAAACATACCTACGTGGCACAAACAAGGTGCTAGTGGAAAGGTGGAGGGCTTCCATTCTCCTCCTAACAAGCCATTGAACCATCAGTTACTTTGAAACTGTGTAAATATAATGCAAAGTCCTCCATTAAAACAGGGTTACCTCTGCAAGAAAAACTATATCATGGACAGACCCTGTTGAGGATTTTTCAATCGGTAGTTGTCCTCACAAATTGTTGTGTTGTTTATATCAGGTACTCCCCCAATGAGCTACGATACCTGCCATTAAACACAGCTCTGTTTGAGCCTCCCCTGGACCCAGAGCTCCCCGCACTGGACTCAGAGCCTGACTCAGATGATGCTGAAGATGGCAAGGAGGAAAAGAGGAACAAGAACTCATCTGTAAGATCCTAAACTGTAAAATGTGTGTATATGTGTTTATTCTTATTGTTTGTTTTAGTTTTCAAATGGCACAATGTCCTTCCAGCAAACAAACTTTCATACTCCACCTTTTAGTCTTTGGGTGTATTGTAGTCCTGTATGCACTCCATCCACAGTACAGCTGAGAAACAAGCAGAAACAATAATTATTATTTTAGTCAAACTTTCAACTCAGTTTTTGAAGGAGTTCTAGAACTGCATTAAAACTGAAATAAAAAAAATAAAGTAATTTCATATTACCTGCAGATGTGAACTCATTTTCCTTTTCGTGTCCCCTTGTCTCCTTTTAGGACAGTTCTTCAGGCAATACATCTGACGTGGAGAGCCAGGAGGGAGGAGGTGGACACGGCCACAAGTCCAAGGCCAAAGACAGGACATCCACACAAGGCAAAGACGGCAGCCATAAAAGCCACAAAACCACCCCAGGGTACAAGGTAGAGGACAAAACCAACTGAACTCTTCTCCAACAACAGCAGCAGCACTTTTCTACCCCCTCCTCCTCTTTCTACTACTACCACTCCCTTACTCCATCCATCCCGCCACCCCTCCCTAGCTTTCTTCACTTTGTTCTCCGGCTTCTACAGTTTGTCAGCATTTCTGCTGGGACAACCTGGTCCACACAGACACATACACAGTCACACACTGGGGGCCCTGTCTTCAGTGTTTTTTATGATTGCTATGTGGCTTTTGTTCCCCACTTCATACCAGACTTTGAGCAATAAGAACATTTGAAAGGAACAATTCACTTGTTTCTTTTTCACTGCACTTTCACTTTTTATGTTTTTTAGCACAGACAAATTAGAACTTTATAAGTTTTTCCTTTTGAATGTCTTCAATATACCTCTTGTCTGTCCTCACTTGTCCAAAAAGTACTTTCAAGACAAGTAAGTGGATGTTTTGGCTGCTAGTTTTCCATTTAAATTTTTGGGGATATTTTTTTGGGGGGGGGGGGTCAAAAATAAATAAATGAATAAATAAGAACTACATGCATACAACATTTATACCTAAAGTGTAGAAAGCACTTAACCCTAATGTTTTTAGTGTGTATTGATATTACAATAATCTGATTTGTTTATACACCATGTGATGTACTGTTAATAACTGTCAGACAGCTGTTTCATGCAGGCCCTTTTTGTTTTTTATAATGTCATTTTGAAGCGACAAGGACATGTTTACCTTGTTCACACTGTTGCTGAGCTGAGCTAGAAGTGGCCTATGTGCTGTCTCTTTAAGTCTGGACTCCACCTGGCAACCCTGCACTTTTTCAACACAGTTTATGTAGCTGTTATTTTAAAGAAATACTATGATATTAATTTAGATGAAGGTGGGCAAAGAGCATTATTGAGCTCATACCCTTGTTCCCAGAAGCCCACTGTGCTATTTTTCTGATCCTCAGCTTCACAGAGGGAAATGTTTTCCCAACACAATGAGCATTTATTGAACCTGGGTAAGCCCAGTTGAGTTCAGCTCAGCTTTGTGAAATGGGCACAGTCCTTTTCCACTGTCTGCTTTAAAGGTTACCAAGTTAGCATGTTGAACTTTTACTTGGGGAGGATCCTAGTATGACCTAATGACTTTTACTCTTCACATTTATTTTGCACATTACTTTAACTTTAAAGAGGAGGAACATTGTTTACATGGCATGTTGGGAGTCTGAGTACTATACTCTATTAACATAGTACATGCTATTCAACTTGCAGTGAATACGAAAATCAATAGATTTAATTCCATATAGGCGCTTGTATATTTAAAAAAAAAAAAATCTATATATAGTTAACACAGGCTGAAATGTGGGGTCCATCGTTTTAGTTTTTTTTTAACTCCTGATGAATCCACCATAGTGTAATGCATGTACAATTAAAATAACACTGAGGTTATAGGATCCTTATGTTCTACTCTATATATGTTCCCATTGTCCTTATGTCTCTGTCACTCAGGCTGCTCGCTGATTAACACTTTATCCTCTGGTTTCGATCCAGAGGACATGAAGTTGCTAATGATGACTTCATCAGCTGACAAGCAGCTCCATGATAAAACCAAGTCATGTACAACGAAGTTTGAACAACTGCTTATATGTGTATAAAACAAACATTACATGGTTTTAAAAATGTAAAAGTCCTGATGCTCCGCAGTATTTTTGGAGCTGATGCTGATAAAGAATATTATGGGGGATATAACCTTTTACAGAAGTTTCATGATGTTACAATAAATACATCATGCTAAATATATACATTTTTTATATGGCTGCCTTGATTATTTTAGCATAGATAAGAATGTTTGGTGTTGATTTGATTTTCATTTGCAATTACATGTTTGTTTGTTTTCTTTATGATTTTTGGATTGGGAGCATTACTTATCACTAGGATGAAGTGAGATGCTGTTTCATGAAGTTTACTTTGCCCAGGCAGAGGACCACCAGGGTAGCACTAGCAGTTATTCATTTTCACTCTGACATCATACATACACACATACATACGTAACTTTGACAGCATATATGTTTTCACAAAGGCGATCACATATCAGTAAAAAATAAGTCACCTGTTATTACATTTTGAATCATTTGACTCATCCATCTACATGTTTATTCTTTAGACTCCAGTAGGATTACTATGTGTTCAGTTCCACTTTACTGTGCCTCTGATTACATGCCTTTATGTCTATTTATACATAAGAGCAATATGATGCAAACAGTATAAACACTTCCAGATTATATAAGACTGAATAAACCAGGAAAATGATTCTTCAGACAGTTTTCACTTTTATGTCTATAGTACACATTATTTCTAAAGGACAGATATTTGGTTTAGAATAAAACTTCTTTCATGATAACTGGGTTCAGTCTTGTGAAGTGCTCATTTTGGTTGAACTATGTGGACGTTTTTCTTATTATTATATCAATGGTTCAGAGATGGTCTTTTCACTGAAGGTTATGGTAAATGCTCCACGGCAAACCTGAGTTATGAACTGTTAGTTGTATTTGTATGTACATATGCAGCAAGTATGTGTAAAATTGTGCAGAGGTAATTCGGTGAACTGCATTCAATTCTTTTTTTTGTATTATTTTCCTTTTCTGCTGCTGTCTTTGTCTCCAGTTCCTTGCTTTGTTTCTAGTCCTGGATCTTCACCATTACCAAACCATGTCCTTTATTGACCCATTAGTGTCTGTATCTGTGTCCTAGTACAGTTTGTTTGCTTTCTTTCTGGGGATGTATTGATTAAGGATATCACTTAAGATAGGGGGGGGGGGTACTGTAAAAGCTTAAAAAACATTAAACCATATACATATCAAGAAGGCAAGTAAATTTCTCTAGAAGTACACCTTTTAAAAATGTGGAGTTCCACATTCTTACTATGCACTGCTGTAAAACCATCTGGTTGTTGCAGTAAAGCTGTTAACTTCAGTCTTTCCTGGTTTCCTATTAACATTTTTTTCAAGAAATAACAATGTGTTCATATCCTCAGTTACTGACATAAAACACTTTTGTAGAATTCACCAGCTGTTTATATAGATGCAGCTGGTTTTGAATGTATTTTACTGTGATATCCTCATTTGACTGTCCCCAAGCCTTCCTGTCTGCTCTGTTCTGTCCTGTCTTCTGTTGAACTCAGTGTTGCGATCAATAGGAAGCATATCTTCAGATGTCCATATTTATATACCACATGATAAATAAAGTTTTGTTTTCAAACTCGCAGAAGGGACAGAAGTTGTGATTGTGTCCAAAAACTTGATCAATGTTTGTCAAAAGTATAGAGCATTACGACAAATACTGACAGGCTCAGGTGGATTTTTTATTTATTTATTTTTTTATTTCTATTCTGAGTTATGATAAAATCTTCTGGCGCTTTGCAAGTTGTTGTTTAAGTGTCCAGTAAACCGTAGTTGTAGTGACATAAAACTGGAGAATAGATCATTTGGGACTACTGATTTGTCCCGGCTAATGTGTGTTGTGCCCCAAAAAGTGGAGAACTTCAGCATTAGACACATTTAGTAATCTTTTTGTGATCATGGTATAACTTATTGAAGCACTGATTTGTCCATGACCACAGAAAACTGTTACTGGTTGTTTTTTTTATAGCATTATTCTGCCCTTGCAGCCTAAGGTCATTCCCCATGCTATATGTGGCATTTGCGAGAAGGGTAAAGAGGCGAACAAGAAAGGCAAACCTGAGGCGCTCATTCACTGCTCCCAATGTGATAACAGCGGTAAGTTTACAGTTTCCATTCATAAAGAGCAGTTTCCTGCTTTTTCTATTATACTACTACGTATTAGATGTAAATTACCTTTAGTTAGAATAGAACCATAAATAAGCACTAGTAGATTTTAGGCTCTTATAGTTGCCTCTGGCTGCAAATATTAAAACTTTTGGAGGGTTCTGTATAGAACTGGAGTTGTATTTAGTGATTACAAGTGGGTGCAAGAAAGCTCCATACACAACCTAAGAAGTAGTAACTATAAAAGTCACTTATTAGCCAACTAATCTGTTTTTCACTGCATAGTTTTCAATAATGTTCATAACCTGTTCTGGTTTTGTTCTTGTAACATAAACGATACTTACAATGCAGTGTTTAATAATTGTCACCTGATTGTTACAGATTATTGAATAATTAATCATCCCTGTCGGTCTTTAAAAATATAGCTCTTTTCCAGCTTTGGGAGATTGAACTGAAGTAGTTACTATGTGCGCATAAGTGAATTATTTTTTGTGTTTTAGCTAGAGCTGTGTAATTTGTACACAGACACTTTGATTTGAGTAGCTGTGCAGCACAAATGAAAGCTAATGACAAAAGTCAGGAAATTTCCAAAATATGGAATGATACCAAAGTGATTTAGTCCCTTACTACAGTCTGTGAAAGTGTAGTCATAATATACATATAGATTCTGCTCACATGACTCCTGTGTTTGTGTGTGTGTGTGTGTGCGTGTATCTCTATGACTGTGAACCACAGGCCACCCATCGTGCTTACAAATGAGCGAGGAGTTGGTGTGTGTGATCCAGACGTACCGCTGGCAGTGTATGGAGTGTAAAACCTGCACAGTGTGTCAGCAGCCGCACCATGAGGACGAGATGATGTTCTGTGACAAATGTGATCGAGGGTACCACACATTCTGTGTTGGCATGGATAGCATACCAACAGGTGAATAAACAGACAAAGTTGATGTGTTGGAATGGATGTGCAGCTAAATGCAGCCAAAAATTCAGCCGGATCAGACATTCGGCACTGAATTGGGATTTCTCTTCGACTGTATCACTGATTTCTGCTGCCTTGTCTCCTCAGGTCTTTGGGTGTGTGAGGTATGTGGCAAAGATTTCAACACTCCTAAGAAGAAAGGAGGATCCAAAACACCGAAAAAGTCCAAGAAATAACGAGCGGTACCAGTAATATGTGTCTTCAAACAGTTCAGTCAATGCCACTACATTGATTTGACCAGTGAAGCTGCAGCATTGTACATGATCAGGTTTGACATCAAACCTCGTTGTATCTTATTGTATTATTATTTTTTTTTTTTTTAATTCCTCCATTTTTAAACCCATGCATCCCCCTAAAACATAAATAATAATAATAGCTACATGTTGGCTATGAGCATTGTAGGAATCATTAAATCAAGCTACCAGTCATATTTTTCTATATACCTCAGACGTCCATAAGTTTTACCAGCTTAATAATATCACTCTTAGTCCTCATTACAAAATAATTTAATGTATGAATGAATCACTGCCAGTGTCTGTGCTTTTTTCCTGTCATTAATCGGATCAGTCTTTAACTGAAGTTATGGTGCTTTTCACCCCAACTACTGAAAGTGTTTACAAAACTCAATTCATGTTGTTGCAAAGCTTAAGACATTTACTTTTTCTATCTTCTAACAGAACAGGCCAGTAATTAGCAATGTTATTTAAATAATGTCTTAGATAATGACATGGTGCTTGTGGTCCTATGTAATAAACTGTAACAGATGTTAGCTGTCAGATGCGTCACTGCTGCAGTAACTTTCAGGTATTTGTGTTAGTCTGCTTTACCTAGACAATAAAATGTGTAAGTAACCTTGTACTCCTGATTTTGTACAAAATAATGTCATGTAATGTAACCACTTGTAATGCATAGAGTGAGCATCCACCAACATTGACAAATGGAATTCTGTTATTTTATTAAGGTATTTTTTATTTTGTATTGTCATTCAATGAGCAAATAATAATGTCAAGTCACTGAACTGATGATGAATGAATGGCTTTTTTTTTTAATAAAAGACATGTCATAAGACTTTGTTACTTATTGTCATGCCTAACCAGATTGATTTGTGGTATGAATAATCAACTATATTTTACAAATATTAGTGAATTTATGTGTCAATAATTTTACAGTACATTACATACCATAAAGCAATATTTTTTGTTGCCCATTGATATGTTATTAAGTTGTGCAGATATTAATAAGTGTTGCACAAGTTTTGTCATTCTAGATATTATACACATGAACTGTGTAGAAATAGTTTTATGCAAATAGACAAATATTACCTTTTTATGTACACATAAAACTAGCTCTTGTTTACATTATACATAGCAATAATCCTAAAGAAGAAAAACTATGAGACAATTAACAGAAACTTATAGACGGAGATAAATTAATATATACATGTTGGGCTGAATTACACTTAATTCCATTATGGGCTAGTCAAATCTCTTACGTCATAGTACCCTGTAAACAGCTCACATTATGAGATGGAAGCGGGTTTTTTTCTTCATTTAATTTGGATGTGTAGTTCTGCTTCTGTCCGCCAGGGGCATATGGGGCGCTCGCTCCCACAGTCCAGAGTTAATGCGGATGTGTTTCAGTAAAAGAAGAGGCTGCCATATTGCAGTGATACAGCGAGTTTGACTGAGTAAATCTCTTAACACATTTTCGTTTCTGTAACAATAAACAATGTATTCAGTTCAAACATTTGGAGATAATGGGAAAATGAAAGATTACCACTACACTGGTCCAGTAGAGCATCGATTCTCGCCATACGCATTCAACGGAGGGTGAGTTTGACACTAAATTACCGGCTAGTTAGTTAGCATACAAGCTAACGTTTACTATACAGCTTGAGTGTGCTAACTAGCCGAACTAACAATATTTTAACTGAAACAAAACAATACGAGTGTGAAGTTACTATTGTTTTATAGAATATTAAAGGCCCGCTTATGGTATATTTTCTTTTGTGCATAAATATAACGCTATAATTTAAACATGGAATCATTGTTCAATGTTTCGGTTTCGAGTTTGTCGCTTCCTTTAGCTTGTGACTGGATCACAACAGCAGTTCAGTGCCCCATCATTGTTTTACAAGTTAGGTGAAATAACATTTTTATTTTACAGAACCGTATTAGCCGTTGCCGGAGAAGACTTTGCCATCGTAGCCTCAGACACTCGGCTGAGTGAAGGATACTCAATTCACAGCCGAGATTCTCCAAAATGCTACAAGCTGTAAGTGCTCAGTCACTCCTGGAAATGTGGCAGTGTATCTACACTTCACAAAGTCCTGTATGAATGAATTCTAGTAGTTCACATATTATTTTTAATAACTAGAGGAGCATCTCTAAACCATGTGTTAAATTGTTTGCATGTCTTTTGGTAAGGCTTTGTGAATCCTGTTGTGCTCGTGTCATACATTACCTTTAGATACTTGAAGTAAACCTGTGTGTTGGCAGCCCTCTCTAACTTAATATTCCTTTATATAATAAAACATGAAGAATACAGATAGTAATTAGAAATAAAATGGAAACGGGCATTATTAAATAAAAAAAAATATGTAGCTATAATTCTGGTAACTAGCTATTAAAGTTTTGAAGTAATTTAACGTCACCATAGAAGTGGTGGATATTGTTTCCTTGTAGTCTGTTTGCATTTCTGTGTATAAATAATTAAAAGTACAAGCAGATCTTCATTTTGTCCCTATGATATAAAACATCTCTTTTCTTGTACATTGTTCTTAGTTCCACATGACATTGTTTCGCATACATTATTAAAGCATAGTAGGATATCTTTCTGTCATATAAAACACTGAAATGCACATTGCACTTTACTCTTTCTTTATTATAAATGCTGTGTGTTTATTTTGCTATTTTCTTACAGGACAGACACAACTGTCATTGGCTGCAGTGGTTTCCATGGTGACTGCTTGACTCTGACTAAAATCATCGATGCCAGACTAAAGGTGGGCTTCTCAGGTTTCACTCACTGCAGTTTTATACTCAACTTACTTGGCCGTGTTGATCATACACTTCAATCTGTATTATACATTATTCACAACAACTTAAATATTATTCTCAGATAAAACTTCTCCTCAATGTTGTTTCCTCACCTTTATTTGGTCCATGGTTATTTTAAATATAGGTTTTATAATTTGGGCTTTTCTGTCTGCTCTCCTCAGATGTACAAACACTCGAACAATAAGACCATGACAAGCGGAGCCATTGCAGCCATGTTGTCAACCATTTTGTATGGCAGGAGGTTCTTCCCCTACTATGTGTACAACATCATTGGAGGACTCGATGAAGAGGGTTAGTGTCACTACTTATTATGTTATCATGTATTGTGATAAATAGATAGACATTGGATTGTGTGAGCAGTAAACTTGTATATGTAGAAGACATGGTATTACTTTTAAGTCAGTAAAAGTTTATATTATGATGTATTATGTTGCATCCTTTTACTGTTTATGTGTGAGCTGGAAGTTATTTAAACTTTATTTTTCCCTTGTATTTTTTTCTTCCTGTGTTATAGGTAAGGGAGCAGTGTACAGCTTTGACCCAGTTGGCTCATACCAGAGAGACACCTATAAGGCAGGGGGATCAGCCAGTGCCATGCTACAACCACTACTGGACAACCAGGTACATATCATTTACTGTGCAGATAATGCCACTCATTCAGTCACTGCTTCTGCCAACCTTGGTCAGTGAGTGTGCGCACACCTGCCTCATTACGTTTTCACTCATTTGTTTCTAGATTGGCTTCAAGAACATGGAGGGTGTTCAGCATGTTCCTCTGACACAGGAGAAGGCTGTTCAACTCGTTAAAGATGTCTTCATTTCAGCCGCAGAAAGAGATGTGTACACCGGAGATGCTCTTTGCGTCTGTGTCATCACCAAAGAGGGCATCAATGAGCAGACAGTACCACTGAGGAAAGACTGAGGGGGATATGTCACCCCTGTTTTTCCTCTTGTCTGTTCTTCTCATTTCCACATTTATTTTATAGATTTGGCCCATGTACAGTGTGTTTCTTAAAACAGATGTGTTGGTCCAGAAGTTTTTAGTGGCCTCGACTGTCCCTGGGGAGTTGATTAATCATATCCACTCTTATAGATTTTCCACAGAATTCCTACATGTTTTGCTATCATCATATCCTTGTGTTTGATGTAGTAATCTGATTCTAGGTCAACACACCTCTTTTAAGAAATGAGCAACACTCTTTGCTCTCCTTTGCTTAGACTCTGCCTCTGTATGGCTTTTCACTATGTTTTGGAATGGAAATATGGTGTATTCTTTTTACATTCTTAATAAATGTAAAGAACTGAAATGTCTGTCATTGCATGTGTCTACTTTTCCACATTAAATAGACCTGTTTATGCTCCTCACCAGTGTTAGAAGGCGACTTTTGCAATTTAGTAGATTTCATCTTACTATTCACTTTCTTAAATGTTTTAAATGTTAAGTAACTTATCTGTTTTGTCTTCAAAGTAATCTAAATTATTATGCACATTACATGTACTGTTAGATTCATGTAAACTTTTTTTTAATTATTATTTTTAATGCTCATACTTTTGTGATTTTTAGGACAATAATTCTATTCAAGAACTGAAAGTTGTTCCTGTCCAACAACATGGCAAAGTTTGGGTGTTATATACTGCCTTGATTTACTTAAAGGATTACATTCAGATTTACCCATATTTTCCTCAAATTAGACTATAATACAGTTATTGCCTGATGTGCGACTCAAACATGAGGGTGACTTCAAGCTAATACGACTGTAAAGCATTAAGACAACTGTGAAAGAGCTGCTAAATTTGTTAATAAATTCAGCAATTTAGGCAGATTTAGGGTGTTAACAGTAATATGAAGCTCTCTGGGTGTAACTACTGATAGTGTTGAAGAAGATGTGACGTGTTGATTAAGTACTGTCCACTATTTGCCTCTACCATTTGATCAATCTCCTGCAGTAACTCTGATTTGTGGCAAATGGTGTGTTAATGAAGACTGAGTATCTGTCGTCACATTTCTTCACCAGGCACTGAAGAGCCTCACCTTCTCTCTCAATATGTAAGTGGATTCTCCCTGCAGCCTTTCCCCTCCAGTGAAGAGTACATGTAAAACTTAGTTTTACATGTAAAATATAACCTGGAATTCTATGATTGTATAGAGATAATATAGTTCATATAGTTAGGAATATTTTAATTGCTCAAAAATGTTATTACACTTGATGCCACAGCAAGAAACTAGCTTACTAAAGTGAAACAAAGATAATGATCACTCGCACTTGGACAGTTATGTAATTATTCATCATATGAGTTGTGCTGTCATATAAACTCACTTTCTGCTTATTTACAGTCAGGTCTATTTATTTGAACAGTGATACAGTCCTTATTTAATGATATATTTACTATACCAATGACTTTCAAGCCACTGGAAATAAAGGACCTTTGTTTAAAATTTCTGTATCTTTGTTAAACACCTTGAATTAAAAGATTTAGGTCAACATTTTAATCTCATCTTGAGTGCCTCATTTATTCCACTACAGTGGTCTACCGAGACAACATTTTTATGGAACTGA
Source organism: Siphamia tubifer (assembly GCA_020466265.1). Taxonomy (NCBI): domain Eukaryota; kingdom Metazoa; phylum Chordata; class Actinopteri; order Kurtiformes; family Apogonidae; genus Siphamia; species Siphamia tubifer. Next base: position 55,056,091 of record CM035785.1, on the reverse strand, counting down.
TTGCATGTTTAGGATTTAACTCAATGTTCTCTCGGTGTAGAAAGAAGCAAAGGAAATCAGTGAAATAAGATATTTCGTTTATTTTTATTAAATCAAATGAATCAGAAAGGGTTAACTGGACCATTGATTTTACAACCAAAAACTCAAACATAAACACAGACACAGGCAGTGTCCTCAGGCGTAGTACTGCAGGTTTGCTTTCTTCTTGGCTTGGACCTCCAAGATTCCCTCCATGTAATCTTCATGGTTCAACTCTGTAGCCCCACGACGCAGTGCGATCATACCAGCCTCCACGCACACAGCTTTACACTGGGCTCCGTTGAAGTCGTCGGTGCAACGAGCCAGCTCTTCGTAGTTCACATCAGGACTGACATTCATCTTACGGGAATGGATCTGCATGATGCGAGCACGGGCTTCTTCATTTGGCATCGGGAACTCTATCTTTCTGTCAAGGCGGCCAGAACGAAGCAATGCTGGGTCCAGGATATCCACTCTGTTAGTGGCAGCAATCACCTAGTAAAAAAAATAAATAAAAAATGTTATATTCTGTCAGCATTTCCTATTTCAAGTCAGTTTCTACTGTTTTTTTCATTGGTGGACATTTTCTGAGTTTGCTATTTAATAAAATTGTATTCCTGGTATTTATTTGTATTATTCATTGATGGTATCTATTATTAAGTGCTGTCACATTTCTAACAGTTGTGAAGAACTTCCATGACTCATTTATAATTATATTTTTGTCCAAGTTCACCATTTATTTTTTTAAACCATACCACTTAAGACTTTACTGTGTGATAAGTTCCACAACAAATAAAACTGATCTGTATCTGTACTGTGGTGATGTATACAATTTCCTTAAAAATTTTTTAACAATATCTTTGATGTGATTTTAAGTCATGTCACTTTTCCAGATGGTCTTCTCACCTTGACCTGCATGTTGGGCTGAAATCCATCCAGCTGGTTCAGTAGCTCCAACATGGTTCTCTGTACCTCTCTGTCTCCAGCCTTCTCACTGTCAAATCGTTTGGTTCCAATGGCGTCCAGCTCATCGATAAAGATGATGGAAGGAGCTTTCTCTTTGGCCAGGGCAAAGGCATCTCTCACCAACTTCGCTCCATCTCCAATGAACATCTGGACCAGCTGAGGACCAGCCAGCTTCAGGAAGGTGGCCTTGGTCTGAGCTGCACAAGCCCTGGCCAGGAGGGTCTTCCCTGTGCCAGGTGGTCCATACATCAGGACTCCCTTGGGTGGTTGGATGCCCAGGTTTTCAAACTTCTCCTTATGGTTCATGGGCAGCACTATGGCCTCCACCAACTCCTGGATCTGTTTGTCCAGTCCTCCTATGTCACTGTACTGCTCTGTGGGGCGCTCATCCACCTCCATGGCCTTAACCCTGGAGTCGTACTCGGTTGGCAGGGTCTCCAAGATCAGGTAGGAGTCTTTATTTACTCCTACCAGGTCTCCGGGTTTCAGCTTCTCCGCGTCCACCAGCCCGATCACCGGCAGGAAATATGTCTGCCTGGTTGACGTTTTAATAACCGCGCATTTTCCTTTCCTCTGCGAGTCCAGGTCCACATTAGCCCCGTCCTCCTCTTGATCATTGGGGTCCACATCCAGCAGCTCGATCACATTGGACACCAGATACGGAAGCGTTTTGTTCACCTTTATCTTCTCCGTGTTTTCTTTGATTTTATCTTTCATAGCTTGCAGTTCGTGGGTCACTCTCAACACTTCGCTCTTCATTATCTTTATCTCGCTGTCGAGGAGACGAGTTCGTTGAACTATCTCCTCGGTGGACATTTTTAACACTTCTTCACCGATTCCATCTTCCACTTCATCCCAAACTGATTTGTCACTCAGCGACGCCATCTTTGCTCTGTCTGTAGCTGAACTGTGACACAGCGGAAAATAAAGATTCTACTTCCGGTACCCCCCCCCCACACACACGCATATTACACGATGAAATTGAATTAGATTTATTGTTTTACTTTTTTGCTTCACTGTTTATTTACTTATTTACATTTTTAATATACGTATTTTACAACATTTTTTCATTTGGTCTCGTTATTTATTTATTCCATTTTTTTTAATTATTACTTTACATGCTCCTTGTGTTCTGTGAAATTATTATTGAATGTGTTTTTGGCGGTAATTGAAATGTCCTCTTTGAGAAATCCTATGTTGTATTGTATGCTCTAACGTTGGAACTTTAGTACAAATTAGAATAAAAAAGTAAACGCTTACACACATAACCTAATGAACAACATTTATACAGAAAATTGTAAAATCTGGGTGTTATATATGATTTCAAGTCTACATTTCACCTAAAAAAAACTTTAATTCAATGGTAGAGCCTTACTAAAATTCCTTAACTCTACCGGACTTTATTAAATATTAGATAATTAGTGCTTTACTATTTATAGGGGGCGCCATTGCACTAATTGGCGTACAGAGTGACGGGGAAAAAATAGTAGAAGAAATAAATAGTCGCCACTCATGAGCGGTGGAGAAAGGGACTGAACATGGCATCAACACGAAGCTGAACTAATTTAGTTTGTACGCTGAATTGGAAGAGGTACCCCGTGCGTGTAAGTCAGTGAGCAGCATAGTATGGTACACCCATGATTGCCAAAGTTATTTGTAGTTTGTCTTCGCACGTTAAGTCGCTCTTTTCACTGTGGCTTCAATGTGTACGTGTTGGCTAATGTAGCTAACATTAGCTCAACAGCTAACTTCAGCAAGCTAGAGGATTTGTCACATTTTAACCACGAGACACACTTTTAACATAATATACTCGGGTGGAAACGGCAAATGTGTTAATATCTTCATAAACATTTAATTCTCGACGTAAACACTGTAATTCCGGTAGTTACTTTCGCTAAATGTAAATTATGAGATGTGTACATGTTCGCGCCACCGCTGCAGTGGCTCCACCACGATATGTCATGTATAAAATAAAGCAGGTTAATTGTCTTGTTTTTACTGATATTAATTTATTGTATAGATTATCACGAGTCTATACGTATTCCATGTATAGGACTGTCGGTCACACAGGAGGAAAAAGAAACACTTCCTGCGGAGTCCAGCCGACGTTGGTGATTTTTCTGCACGGTTTTAAGGATCCACTGTGTAAAGTAATTCAGCCTACGTCACCGTCATTGAAGAAATGGACCAGAACAACAGTATACCTGCCTTTCAGGGTCTGGCCTCCCCCCAGGTAACGCTAACTTCACAGATAGACTTTCCTATATATAACTTGTTATAGCATTACTTAATTGATGGTCGAGTTGAATAGTTTGGAATTATTTGTTAAGTCTGCTTCATTATATACAGCCATAATATGTTTAAGGTCTAGACACTTATGTAATAGGATATGCTAAAAAACTTGGGTTGCTACGGGGTTTAATGTTTTTGTTCCCTGATGATTGAGTCTCAGACTGAAATGTATTTATAATACTAACAGATTTATTTGTAAGAAGCTATTGAAGTCTAACTAAGTGAAGCAAGATTGACTGTTTTCATCAGTCATTTTTAATTCTTGAAATAGATTACACTTAAATCAAGGTTGGGTTTTAAGAAAAATCCAAATGAATTGATAACTTTTTAGTTTTCATGAACAAGGAAAAGTCAAAACACAAACATTCATATGTAATAATCATTTGTGATATATATATATTTTTTTGTGTAAATTATAATTTTGTCTTTCTAATTTCTTTTCTGGTGCCATGTTGCTTCATAGGGTGCCCTGACCCCAGGCATGCCAATATTCAGTCCCATGATGCCATATGGCTCAGGTTTGACACCTCAGCCAGTGCAGAACACAAACAGTCTTTCTATTCTTGAGGAACATCAGCGACAACAACAGCAGCAGCAACAGCAACAACAGGCGCAGCAGGCCAATGCAGGTATGGCACGTAGGTGTTCTACTTCCTTCCAGGGGATAAACGCATGCTGAGTTTCTGATCAGTTTGTATCACAGTGAAAATGTTACTTTTCTTCATTTCATAGGCCTCCCAGGAACGTCAGGACAAACACCTCAGCTTTTCCATTCCCAAGCAGTAACTGGTTCAACCACTACAGCATTACCAGGGAACAACCCACTCTACAACACCCCATTGACCCCTATGACTCCCATCACACCAGCCACACCAGCATCAGAGAGCTCTGGAATCGTACCACAGCTACAGTATGTATCACATTCTATTGAATATGTTTTAGCATTTAATGCTCAATTATTTAGGTCTGGAAAGACAGACTTGGTCCACAAAAGTGATTATTAAATTAAAGACATGTTAATTAAGTCTTCAGTTTAATGGCATTTACATTGTTTCATGTTACAACATGAATGCATTTGCTTGTCTTTAATGAATGTTCTCTTTGTTTTCAGAAACATTGTGTCTACTGTCAACCTGGGCTGTAAACTGGACCTGAAGACCATAGCGCTAAGAGCCAGGAATGCAGAATATAACCCAAAGGTGAGCATTACTATCGTTAAGCAGATTTGCATGTCACTTTTATCCCCCTCTTGTCTCTTCATCAAGCTTGATTTAAGTACCCAGCATGAATTTTTGTATAAATTTCCTTGAATTGTATGAATGTAAATTCAGTACTTAAAGCATTAGTAGTCAAATCTGGTCCTTGATGGTCAGTGTCCTGCCTGTTTTAGATATTTCCTTCTTCCATCACATGGGGAAGCCATTACATTATTATCAGGAGCTGATCATTAATTCAATCAGGTTGTTAGAAGGGGTACGTATGACATGCAGGATACCGGCCCTCACAGACCACATTTGAATAACCGTAACCCACAGTGAGCAGCTAAATTTTATTTTCTGTAATGATAGTTGTCCTTTGTTTTATTTGTTGTTTTCCCTCTAGCGTTTTGCCGCTGTCATTATGAGAATACGAGAACCCAGGACCACTGCTCTTATCTTCAGCTCAGGAAAGATGGTCTGCACTGGGGCTAAGAGGTCAGCAGTCAAACTTTATTACGTGGCCTTTTTTTAAAATTCAGAATAATAAATGGGTGTTTCACAAGTTTTAGGTTCTACTAATACTTGCTCATCTAAAATGGAGGTGTTGAGAGAAAAGACAAAGATAGTAGCTACAGCCTTGTTTGTTAAAATATCAATGTTCCTTTTTGTCTGTTTTCTAAATAGTGAAGAGCAGTCCAGATTGGCAGCTAGGAAATATGCCCGTGTGGTACAGAAACTTGGATTTCCTGCTAAGTTCCTGGACTTCAAGATTCAGAACATGGTGGGCAGTTGTGATGTCAAGTTTCCCATTCGACTAGAGGGATTAGTCCTCACACACCAACAGTTTAGCAGGTAATTTCTTCACTGTTTTTTCTTCTTCTTCTATATATATATATATATATATATATATATATATATATATATATATATATATATATATATATATATATTAGTGTGTGTGTAATGGATTCAGTTGCTAAATGTGGACATAGTTGGGTCAAGAACAGGACACATCCTGGAAAACCTGAAAATATAGAACATGCTTTTCCAGTCATGGAAATGATCTGGAAATTCATTTTAAAAAATGGCTATATGTCCTGGAAATAATCTTTTTTGTCCTGGAATTGTATTTCTCTTGCTGACTAATCTGTGTGTCTGACCATTGACTGAGGTCACACACACCTAGATTAATTGATTAGTTCAATAATGTAAGACAGGAAAGAAAGGAGCCACATTAACTTCAGGAAGTAGTGGATCTGTGCAAATAGACCGTAGCAGGAGTCGCTGTAGGTGCGATTGAATCACCTCTTGAAATGCTGTGTCTTGTTTACATTGTCATCATGGGCTCGGCTAACCTATGGCATTTGGGGTGGAGAGAGGACTTTAATAAAATATAGTTTCTCAATGCTCTAGAGGGAATTTACACTAACTATTTAATGCAGAACCAAGTCTCAATCAGTTGTGCCTCATTAAAACATAATATGAGATGATTTGGTGTATTTCGACTTAATTTTTAAGGGAGGGTCATATGAATCAAAATCCATGTCGCCTTTTATAACTTCACTATATAGTTTGCATTAATTGATGTTGTCTTCATTTAATTTGGATTAATATCAGAGACCTTGCAAAGTCGCTGCATAATCACAGAAATGGTGACAGAAATTTCCAACTAAAGAATACGAGTTTATGACCAAATCCTGTCATGAATTTTCTGAAAAAGCTTCTGGAAATGTCCTGGAAAATGATACCTTTAAAAGAGTGGGAACCCTGCAAGAAGAATATGTGACTTTTCAGACCTTGAATAAATATAAATGACCTCTGTTACCCTGTTGTTTCGTTGGAAGCTCCAAAAATTGGTCTGGATCCTTTTGTGTCATTCTTACAAATATATTATTTATGACTTGAGCTGACCACAAACAAAGCATCACTTGGTTGAGGTCCCACCCACCCCCACAGAGGGCAATGGATGGGCCCCAACATTCCAAAAACACAAATTTAATACTTGTAAACTGATCCCCAATTTATGGGCTGACCTCTTGTGGGCAAGGTGGGTTTGGTCACCAACAGTGGGTCAGTGTTATGAGTCCCAAGTCAAACAGATGTTTACTCGTATACTGACTGTGTCTTTACATCCTATCTCCTGTGGTTCAGTCCTTTTTGGGCATGTGTAAGTAAGTGTGTTTATGGTAAAACCTAAGTGCTGTATTCATAAATGTGTTTATCAAGATGTGACCCATACTACCCTATGACATTTACCATTCACTAGTGAAGCAAAGGATTCATAACTTAATATGAACTACTAATTACTAATAAGTTTGAACTGAAGGCCTCAACTGTCTGAATTAAAATAACATTTCAGCTCTTACACACAGGTATGGACTTTTTCAGAAAAATGTTAACCAATATAAAAACCTCTTTGGTATCTGAGATGAACTGCATTTTTGTTACTACTTTTAGATTAACATAGAGGAGTGGTTCTTAATTGAAGGGTCTGTTTGTCATCTTGCATAAACCCCCCCCCCCCGCCCTTTTTTGTTCTGGGATGGGGGCGGGACGACAAGAGACTTGTGATGCAATTAGTGAACATTTGTTCAAAAAATGTTCATAAATACTGCCAGTGCATACATGTATGAAGGATTGTAGTGGGAAATACGTTTCAAATAACTGTACTAATGAAATTAACTTCTCTTGTAGTTATGAGCCTGAGCTGTTTCCAGGACTGATTTACAGAATGATCAAACCTAGAATTGTTCTGCTGATCTTTGTGTCTGGGAAAGTTGTACTCACAGGTAAGACATGTTCTCATCTGTTTTAAACTTGGGTTCACTCATTTTTTCCCCTGAAAGGTAGAACATTTTGTTGAAAGTTGAGGTTTTCTCTAAAATTTCTCTCTGTATTTTCCATTTTAATGAAATATATGCACAAACTACAATAGCTTTTCAGTGTCTGATAATAGAGATGTTATTTTAGATTTCATCATAAACACTGTACTGTGATCTAAGTGCATTTTTTGACTTCTGTTTTCAGGTGCAAAAGTAAGAGCAGAGATCTACGAAGCATTTGAGAACATCTACCCCATTCTGAAAGGCTTCCGGAAGACAACGTAGAACCTGCAGCTTTACCATTTCACCAAACTTCCTGGTTTTTATTTTTTATTTTAAAGTCACATTGAAGTATCTTTAATGTGTCAACCTTTTCAAATGGACTGCTGTAAGGGCTGAACAGGGATGTTCTTTTTATTTTATTTTTTACTTTAGGAATGATTTATTGTCCTCACCACATCCCTGATTGTACATAATATTGTAAAGAAAATGCTGATTAGGAGGGAGGCTGTCAGATAGTTCTTTGTTTTTATCCTACAATTTTAAATAGTTTTTGTACATTGCATTTTTATTCTCTGTTCGTCCCCAGTTGTATGATGGTGTGTTCAGCTCTGTCAACATTCATTTCTATTTTGGGTTTTGAGAAGATTTTACTTTGCTGATACAGAAAAAAAGTTTATCCCAAACTAAATCATACCGAGGCGTTTTATCTTTACCTTTTACATGTCAGTTGAGTTGACATTCAACATTGCTCTTATCTCTTAGTGCTAAAAGTAGATTTACTACTAAACTAAACAACATTTTGTGAAGGGCATTTCAGCGGTGACCAGATGATCTTACATTTGGAAACAAGTAAAATTGATTCAAACTCTTAAATTGTTGGTTTGGGTTGCTAAAAGAAAATTAAAATGTATGTAGAGAAGTATTTACGGTTACATTTGGAAAGAAGTATTTTAAAAGTTTTAATGTATTTAAAAAAAAATGGTATGGTAGGATGCTTTGTAAAAATAACCAGAAAGTAATTTGAAGAGAAGTAAATTGTCATATGATGGTTGTCACATTTCCCTTTTCTCTAAATTCACTTGTTGCATATTTAACACCCTAGCACTAAATGAGAGTATAATGATGGATCGTGAACTATGCATTGTGTGGCTATGTTTGTTTTTCTTGCCTATACTGTCATGTATACACATTTAATTGTTATGGATTACATTTTGAGCCACATAGTTTTATTTCCTGACATGAAACAGTTCATGCTGCTCAGCCACACATGGGTGAAAATGTCCATTTAAATGTTTCTAAATCTAGGGCACTGTGTGGTGAGCCTGTTGTCACACTGATACGTTTGGATGAGCATATACTTGAAGTCTGGAAGTATTTTGAAAGCGCATTGGGGTTTTGTTTTTTTTAATATATATATCGTCTACGCATTTGTTCTCTGAATCGACCACCAGGAATCCAATGACGGATGAAAATGAAGCACTAGTGTCTAAAGGCAGAACGCCCTGTTGAATTGAAATGAATCTGCAGAATTTTTTTTTAATGTGCTGCACTGTACATTAATAAAATGTATATACTGTCTCTTGGTAAATCCAATTTATTTTTCTTTATTTTTTTAAATGCCAGTAATCGTCACTTGCTGCCTCTACTTAGACACCCACATCTGTTTTAACCTTTTTTTTCTACTGTAAATCAGATCATGTGTTCATATTTTGTCTAATCATGGCTTGATATTTACCCATTTTTAAGAATGATAGGATAATCCACATCAACAAGTGCAAATATGTTTTCTGTCATGCCTAGTTTTGTAATTTATTCAATTTTGAAATGAGCTACTGGCCTCAACTCACAATGAGAATCAGTCTGATTTCTCAGTTGGATGCTTTTATTCTAAGTTCTATCTATGAACAGAATACAAACAACCTGGGATGTTGAACCAGCTGGTCAATTAAACTCTCCAAATTCTATCAGGAATAGAACACAGCTTTGTTATTAGTTAAGGATTTAACTAGTTTATGAAGCAGCTGTGGCTCAGGTAGAGCAGGTTGCCCAATAACTAAAGGGTTGCTGGTTTGAATTCCTTCTCATGCTGTTGTGTTCTTAGGCAAGACACTTCACCCACCTTGCCTCTGCTCCTCACATCAGTGTTATCAGGTGTGAAGGAATAATGGACCCACTGTACATGCTTTTGAGGATGCATGAGAAAAGTGCTATAGAAATATTTTACAAATGGACTAAATGAGGGCTATACTAGTCTAAGAATGTGATTTAGTTTGAATAGAATTCTCTTCCTTTTATAGATTTTCCTGTTTGGCCATCAGGTAATGTATTAGTTAACATGACTTTGTAAATCCAACTGTATTAAATGCAGTAAAACCCTTGTTCTGTTTTATGAAGTCTGAGGGTAAATATGTATCCAATGTATTCATGAGGAAATCAGGGGTAAGATGGATAGATGAGTGTTCTTTATTTACCCCAAACTGGGAAATTACAACATAAGGACATAAAAACCATCACATATTTTTATTTATATATATATATATATATATATATATATATATATATATATATATATATATATATATATATATATATATATCCTTTACACATAGATTAGTGGTTCAGAGAATCATTATTGCTTATTTAAAGGGAAAATATTCTGTTTCAGACAATATTTCTATTGGATTTGATTGGATCAGCCTGAATGAGGAAATGTTTCACTACCAGACTAATTGGTCTGGTAGTGTCAATCTAACACATTTCAATAATCTAAGGGTAACTTTTCAATAACCATGTAAAAAAAATAAAAATAAAACTAGACATAGTATCTTAATTATTTTGTTTAATGTATACAAATGTCAGACTTTAAAACTTCTATATGCAACCATAAGGCACGTTATATTTTTACAACTTTTCATAGTAGCAATGGAATGAACCCAATGCATTTCTATCACAAGAAAGACTATAAATGTATAAGAAATGGGTTTTTAATTGTTCTACTCATTGCCTGATGGTTATTTTCAAGTCTGTTGATGCTGCAGGTAAATCTAGTCGGAGCAAAAACTCAGGTGCTTGGATATTGTGTATTTCTATTAATACATGGTTAATTTGCATGGTGGTGATGTCAGGGTGCAGCAGCAGTGGGAGACGTTGTTCTGATGGATCATTGTCAGATGGAAACTGTGCTGTGATGGTACTTTGCATGAAAACAAGTTGCTTTGTCAAAAATGTTCAGCTCTGATGAACACGGGTACCTGGAGGGAGGAGAGTATTGACTGAAACACTTGCCCAATGATCCACGTTCATCTTGTGAGCCCTACAGACGATTATGAGATAAAGTAATGAACATATGTTAGAGCCACTGTCTGTAGAAACCATGACTGTGACGATGTTAAACAGATGTTGCAATTTCCAACAGAATGCAGTATCTACTATCCAGAAGGACGCTCGTGCTCAATGATACAACGGACAAAGATTTCCATAACTATAAACCCTTTACAAAAGCATAATGATGTTACAGGTGTGTCTTCAACTCTGCACTTGACGTTTCCTCGCTACTCACTCGTGGTTCCTGAATTATTTGACTAAAGTCTTTGGATAATAAACACTATGATCTAATCTGTGTTTGTTGATCTGAGCTGAAGTCTTGTTTCCAGATAAACTCTGGGCTGTATTGGTCGTCATGGTTACAGCTGACTGAGCATGTATAGACGGCGAGTGTCCCCCAGTCGATACTGGCGCCTGTGGAGTCCACGCACAGACTGTTCAGCAGCTGGGGCATCACCTACAGACAAAGCACACAACATACACTCTTACTGTATTTTGATGCTTTATTATTATTATTATTATTACCATTGTTTCTACCTTTTTGTTTGTCAGATTTTTTCCCCGTGCCATATCATTCTTATGATGTCTAGTGTTTCCTGTGGAATTAACCTGTTGGCTTTCACATACTGCTTAATAGATGTTATGCTAGTGGGATGAACAGTTGTCTTTGTGTTGTTTTGTAAAGTGCTTTGCAGATGTAAAGTTGAGTTGAGTCAAGTGGATGTTTATTACTACAACCGACTCCACATCATCATTACCTGAAACTCAAAGATCCTCTTAGCACCACAGGGGCATGGTGGAATATCCTGATCTGAAGGGATGTGCTGGGCAGAGACCCACAAAGGAGAACCCCCTCTACTGTAACGCACCACCTAAACATGACACAACCAAAAGGAAAAACCTATAAAGAAGTGACTGGCACCATATTTTAATACAGATCTCAGGGGTGTGCAGTTCAGATGTTTTCCTATGTACATGTTTCACCTGGTGCGGTTCTGGGGCAATTCTCTTCTTAAATCTCTGGAACACTTTGTTGTCTGCGGTCTCATGCATTGCCATCTCCTCCAGGTCTGTCTCCGTCATGGCTAAAGGGGAAGAAAAAGTGAGTTGGGATAAGCACCTGTTGAATTATATTAATTTTATATTTAAAGGAGTCATTCCATGGTTATTTCATTAATATTACAGTGTTCTTCATTGTTATTGAATACATTGTGTGTTGGTTCTATTTAAAAAAAATGTCCAGATTGTTTTGTTTCCAGCTGTTTTTTCACGGTAGAGAAATTACTTGTGGTCGACAACAGAGTTTAACGGTACTTCCTCATACATGTCCATGATGCGATAACGAGGCGTCTCTGATTGGCTCAGAATGCATGAAGGAACACTACCCTCTCACTGTGTATGTATTTACCTTTACCCAAGTAACATCCCACTAGGTTTCGTGTCATTGCTTGTTCTGAAAATGTGCAGGAAATAAATAGGCTTTATTTCCACAGAGACACATGAACCAGTTTGATCCGCCATTTTTTTCCAGTTTGTGCAGCAGCTACTGTGGCTCCGTCTTCTCTTGTAGATGCTAATGCTAATGCTACTTCAGATTCACTGCCGGGGACGGGCTTAACCCCACATGGGTGACGCTAAAGTCCATCTGACGTCAGATGGTGCGGCTTTTTCTGGGTCCCTGGTTCTTCTTGTTGTTTAGTGTGAATGCAGTATGCAGCCAGTGGAGGTGATGAACCACTGTCAAAGGAGCATGTGTTGCTAACTCGGGGTGACCCATCAGATTCCAAAAGGAGCGTGGAAAAGTGGTTTTCAGTGGAATGACACCTTTAAGTGACTCATGACCAGTTGTCAGCCAGACTTTTAAGCTTACTTTCAGTTAAGGAGGGTCCATCACCTCCACTCTGAGCAATGGCTCCTTCCTCCTTTGCATCATTTTCTTCCTCCTCATCTTCCTTTTCTTCCTCCTCCTCAGGCTCTGTGACCAGCTCAGACTCAGGGAACAGGAGGGGAGAGACCGCAACAGTGGATGTACCTTCACAGATGAACAGAAAATTACAGAGTGCGGTAAACTGTAAAGTTACTGTTAATGTTAGCAGTAACTCAGTTCAGCTGAGGAGAGAAAAAAAGTATGAAATGTCAAATTCATACTGTTCACTGATGAAGCGACGAGAATTATCCTCAGTAGAAAGTGGTCTGTTCAACAAGTCATTTAGATCTTATCAAGCATGGGCGTAAAATTGCGTATGGACGTGTCCATACCAATATTTGGATGTTTCTAAAATGTCCATACCAATATTTGAATAGGAAATTACATGACATTTGGGAAACAAAAGGTTACTGTATTTTCTGGATGATAAGGTGACACTTAAAAGATTTTAATTTCCTCCAAAAACCACAGTGCACCTTATATATGGATTGATTCTGGTTGTGTTTAGTGACTGTGAATTTTGACTTTTTGTCTAAAAATTTAGACTTTATTAATTTTGACTTCACTTAATGCGCTATATAAAAGTTTATAATTCAGTGCACCTTATATATGATGAATCTAAAAAGTAAACCATTCATTGACAGTGTGCCTTATAGTGACTAAATATTGTCATCAACGAACCTTTATCATGTGACAAAAATGAGACCAAACTAGACGTAAATGTGGGTCTTGTGATGATAACTATAATTAAATATATAATGCAGTTATAGATGTACAATAAAAACCAGACAAAATGTGGCTTAATAAAAAAACATTCCTAAAATGCCTCTTAGTTTTTGTTGACAAAAACAAAATGAGATGTTATTTTAATTCTTTTAGCCGTGTATTTATTTATTAATTTAATTATTGTTGCCGTCTCTCAAGAGGAAGTCGTTGGATTATGCCCCCACCAATGTCAACATCACGATTACTCCCGTGTTATCAAGTCACATTATGTGTTAAGGTAGACTGTCATAATACCATCATCTAAATATTTATGCATCCGAAATGTATTTAAAAAAAAACATCTTAATAGTCACTTTAAATTTAAAACAATGATGATAAGCAGTAACTGGTGGGTTAGCTCTTTCACATGCCTATTAGGCAACTGGAGGATAATGTATTTTCCTTCGCACCTTGGCTACAGCATTCCCTCTTGTGTGCATGTTTCCAGTGTATTGTCTGATGGTGCTTTCCACAGTATGTCAGACTGTGACAGCGGGAGCAGGATTTGTTGCCAGGGCACCCACAAACCCAACACAGTTTGACTCCAGATACCGGCAGCACAGTCTGTTCTGGGTAAAGATCAGCAGGGGGTTCATCCTCTGGAGACAGTGTGAGAAAAATTAACACAAATTTACTTTGAAGTCTGTAACTAGAAATTCAACACTGAACCAAAACACAAATATGCAAGAATATCATAAGATGTTCCCAATCATCATTCTGATCATGTCTGAAAAAGACATTACTACTACAAATACTTTACAAATACAAACCTGGTGGAGGGTCATAAGGGTAGAAGTCATTCTTTCTGGTGAGTTGACTTCTGAAAACTAGTGGAAAAAAGGAGAAAAGAGTGAAATCTGTCAGGAACCACGTGATGCTGTGCTGTATCTTCACAAAAAATAAGGGATAACAAAAGAAGAAAACCAAAGTTGAAACAACAGACTAAAAATAACATATGACTTGTCACGGCCAGTATTATGGAAAAACAAACATAAACTAAAACTAAAAATTATATTTCAGATACCTTTAATACAACTGTTGTCATTACGTGTATAACACTCAGGTGTTTTACAGCAGAAGAGAAAGAGAGTTCTGTGGAAACACTTGTCTTGTCCAGAGATCGGTGCATAAACCTGCAGATGAACAGACATTTTATATATTATTATAATTATTATATTATGTATCCATGTCAAATAAGACATAAACAAGGTATGTAAAGGCATATACTCTATGTTCGTTGTAATTGGGCCATGTTTTAAACAACGAAATTGAACTTTTGTCACAAATGTTATTATATAAGTTTAAATTAACAATCACTGCCAGTAAGAGGACAAGGTGTTCATGCTAACCTGCAGTAAGAAGGCCAAAGGCAAGCCACAGATAGGACACTCCAGCCCCGCCGCAGAGGGTAGGCCTCCTTGGCTGAGCCAGGCCGGTTTCCCTCCTACTTTACTGGGGAACTGTGGAGACCGGAGCCGCCACGGTTCCGCCTCCTCCAGGAAACCGAGAACAACCTCCGCCGAGGACATACCGGAAGTACTAGAGACAAAAACAGACGAGCTAAAATAGTGTTTACGCTGTTGTACAGTTAATTATCACACTTTTACTCTAATCATCCGTAAATACGCTGGTAAATCTAGCAAAACATAAAACATGTGCAACTGAAGTACGACTGTTAAACTGTCCGTGATGAAACATGGACGGGACGTCATTAGTTCCACCTCTTTTTTGTATTGTGTGTGTGTGTGTGTGTGTGTGTCTATGTATCTATCTTATTATTATTATTATTATGATTATTATTATTATTATTATTATTATTATTATTAGTAGTAGTAGTAGTAGTAGTAGTAGTATTAATAATAAACCATACACTTCAAACTTTACTTCATTATTATATGATCATACAATCACGCATGTATATTTTTATTTTCTATAAAAGACAGAATGAAGCTTTTCCAGATGTACTTGCCGTAGATCCTTTATTGTTAAAGAAACACTGCAGTGCTTTACTGTTTTTTCTGTTCTGTTTCTTCACCCTTTGCACTTTGTTTAATATGAATGCAGTACATAATTTTATCCAGCAGATGTCACCACATTTAATTATATTAAACGCTTCAAAACGCTGAACCGTTTCAACACAATCCATTCAATGGTTCAGAAAGCTTTGGTTTCTGGCCACTGTTCAATACATTTACAGGGTAGAGACAAACATAACATTAAGAAAGAAGTGAATACTGTTGTTTTAGAGTCAACATGTATCAACACAACAGAGGTCAGTCAAAGGAAAAATAAGGAAAATAATAAAAACTAAATTAAAGTCACAGGTCAGGTTAAGAAAAGTAAAGTAACTTTTATAATATAATAGTAAAGGGTAATGTATTGCACACATGTTACGATCAGAAAAATATTTCCAAACGGGACCGAACAGCACCCCGATGCCCAAGGCACATATCAGTGATGCGCGGGCTGACTGGAAAAAAGTGGGTGCCCGCGGTTACGAACGGTCATCTGCAGTTACGGGTCATTAAAAAAATAGTTTTAATGATATTGGGGTTGCGGTCCGTCAGGTCGTTTGTTGTTTGAGATAAACATTCAAATAACCTGGTAAATACTCTTCATTAACTGAATGTACGTGAAGGTGACGTACAACATTGTCAGTATCAGTAGGGAGAGAGAGAGAAAGTCATGTTAGGAGAGTGGAAGCTCCGGAAACATCCAAACAAAAACACTAATTTGGGACACATTCACAGAGATTTTTTAAAAATGATGAGCAGCTCCCAGAGTTTTCTTTTCTGTGGAAACTGGGTTCAAATGTCTCTTTGGGCGTTAGAGGTTGCCGACCCCAAAGACATCGGATTTTAACACCGAAATAAATGCAAGTATGTGAGTAAGGTCGTTTGAGGTTCACAAAGACCATCTATAAAGACCAAAAATGTGGGTCAAGAAGTGGGTCAGGTTAGTTAAAAAAGCGGTCAGTTGCGGGTTGTTTATACATCAACCTGCACAGCACTGATGTACTGTATATATATATATATATATATATATATATATATATATATATATATATATATATATTAGGGCATTAACTAAAATGTCGACTAGTCGACACGTCGACTTCCGCAGCACAAGTTGACTTAAATTTGGAGGAGTCGAGAAGTCGCATGTTATTCTTTCTCTCCCTACCTCTTTCTCTCTCTCTCTCTCTCTCTCTCTCTCTCTCTCTCTCTCTCTCTCTCTCTCTCTCTCTATCTCGGCACGTAAACACAGACCAGGCGTAAACAAGACACCTGCAGGTAAGACAGTTGTGGTGGGCTAACAAAATACACATCGCAAGTGTGGAAATATTTCATTTTAGATAAAAAAAAAAAACAACAAAAAATGCGTGGCCATCTGAAAGGGTATCTGTTAACCTGAGTGATATGAGCAGCATTAGCTAGCTAACCTGTGTGACAAACAGTCCAGACATCCCACATTAAGACAACACGCTCTTTTCCCTCCAAACATGATATGGACAGTGTGGGGTTCATCTTGTCGGCTACTGCCTTAAACTTTTTACACTTAATATAAAGTGAGGATGTGTGAGAGACGTGTGTACAGACGTGTGGACAGTCCAGTTTTAGAGCCCTGGGTCCAGACCAAATGTCGACATATGTTCACCTACTGATGTTGTGCAGTTACATTTAACAGAAAACTCTTTGCTAACGTTAGCCTTTGTTTTGTTGGGGTTAAAATGATGATGCGTGTGACATCGTTACATTGTAGTGAACTTTAATACAAGTTGCTCATTGTTGGACAAACGGGTGTCTGTGTTTTTTTTCGCCGTGTATCTGTGTTGTTCCTCTGTTGACAACGTGATGACGTCATCATGATAAGTCGACTCAACTTAGACTTTATTGACGGATAAGTCAACTTGAAAAAAACTGAATGCCCTAAAAAATATATATATATATATAATTTTTTTATTTTTTTTTTAGGGCATTAACGACTTCAGTTTATATATATATATATATATATATATATATATATATATATATATATATATATATATATATATATATATATATAATTTCAGTGCAAAAAAATCACTTTCAAAAATTCCAAATCTAATGTGACAGATTTGCTTCCATACTTTTCCTTCAGTGTTTGTGGTGGAGTGTCGGTGAGTTTCCGTGGATGTGTGATGTCATCTGAGTGGAGTCTGGGATGGGTCTGTCCACTCCACTCCACTTCACACCAGACAACTTCGACTCAAATCTCCGTGTTTTATTCCACGTCCTTGTGTCATGTCGGATCGGATCTTAGTTGTTGTGATGCGTAAACAACAACAACAACAACAACAAACCAAACTTTAGTGACTGAACCATGGAAAGTAAAAGGAGGAGAAAACACCCGTGTCCGTGGTCGTGGTCGAATCACTCGGTAACCCGGCAGATAAGAGAAGAATGGACGGACTGAAAACTGGCCCACGCCGGGACTGAACCTCCACTCCGGGGCTCCATGTCCCCCTCCTCCTCCCCGCTCCAGATGCCTCCGCAGGGGGATGGGGGCTACTCGGTGTCCGCCGCTCCTCCGGTTCCTCCCAGGAGGCTCCGGGGCTCCGGCAGGACGCGGCGGTCCGGGACAGGGTCAGCGGGAGCCGGAGGGACAGAGAGGCGGGTGAAGTGTGTGCTAGTGGGGGACGGAGCCGTGGGGAAGACCAGCCTGGTGGTCAGCTACACCACCAACGGCTACCCCACAGAGTATGTGCCCACGGCCTTTGACAACTTCTCAGGTAAAGAATGAATCCACTTTAGGAGAAAAGAAAGAGTTTGGGACTTTTTCCTCATGTTTCATACATTTAGGTCGAACTGTCAAGTGAAATTAGACATTTATATACATGTATTACTATGAATATATGTACACTGTAGATTTTGCAGTGTTAATTTGGAGAAAATGGGACCAAATACACTCTAGAAGAAGTTAAATAAACTCTCTAAGTGTTGATTTAACACTGCAAAATTTACTGTGTAGAAAAAAGCATTTAGGTACTTTTTGTTTTCCTGATGTTTCATGGATTTAGGTAGAAGTGTTAAGTGAAATTATGCATTTATGTATGTGTGTATGTTATATGTACATCTATTACTATGAATTAAAGAAAAAAATGGACACTTAGAATAAACACTGACTACTATAAACAGAGGTGGTAAAAAAACACTTCCAATCTGTACTTTAACCTCCTGGGACCCAGGAAAGTAATATTTATTTATGTATTTATTTTACATTAAACCGTTTCCTTGGTTGGAAACTGAATATTGTAACAGTTTTGTTTTTTTTACATCTTTTTTTTTCACTATTATTTTTTATTAATTCATTTATTTTTTAATGCAATGTCCTTTACCAGGGACATACATTTTCAAGTAACTGTCAAGCTTTTGTCCCCTACAGAGGACAAATATGTATTGCTGGGTCTCAGGACATTTCTTTCAGCTTAAAATTACTGATAAAAATCCACAACTTGAGTTATTCATTTAAATTCATTGCATTATTAGAGCAAATGGAAATATTTATCTATAACAAAAATGACTTTAGGTCAAAACACAGTAATGTTAATGTAATTGTCATTCTGACATTTATTTCAATATCAAGTATCTCCTTGTTTTGTTTCCTTGTCATCTTTCATGGTTCAACTAAAGCAAAAATGACTAAAATGTGGGTATTTAGCAACACTAATTTGTCAAACTGTCTCTGTGTTTTGACCCCTAAGTCATTTATTGTTTTGAACAGACTTGAACAGATGCAATCATATCCATTTACATTCCTCTGTATTTCAGACTAGTCCCTAGTGCTGCCTGCAGCCTTTGACCTGTTCTTTTGTCAGTCTGCAAATTAGAAAGAATTAGACTGAGAAAATAAAACTACAATAAAACCTCAAGTTTTAAGTTCTGTAAGTTCACATAAAAAAGTAAGAGCACTTTTCTGATCAATACAAGTATTGACCACTGAACGTGTTGCGTTTCCTGTGCTTATAATAAAGACAAATAAATAAAACCAACCCATCAATCATAGTGTTGTAAGTTAGTACATCAAAAAGGTAACTCACATGCAGAAGCAATAATGTTAGAGATTAAAAATGAGATTAATGTGATGACTGTAATTAATTCATCTTAATTCATGTGTTAATTTGACACCTCTATATAAACCATGTCTAAAACTACTCTACTGGTGGGTTTAGAATTGCCCTCTTTATCGTAATACCTACAGTGCAATTTGTATTTTATTTTTTTTACAACATTTAATTAGAATCTAATGACTATTCTCATTAAATGTCAAATGTAAAAATCATTACCCGTAGACACTGAAAAATAAATAAACAAGGACCAGTTGTATAAAACCTCTGTACTGATGGTTTTATTTAACTTTAATCAGGATTTCCCTCTTCTTTCATAACCTTTATTAAAACTTAGAAACATATTGAGAAAACAATCTTATTTACTTGGACATAAACACACATTTTACTACATTTGACTAATTTTACAGCAGTTCTCAAACCTTTCTTAAGTAATTTATCGCCATTTATTATAATATTATCCTCTGTATTTTGCATTTTTCAATACAACTCGTGTGTTTTTGTATATTTAATTTCTTATAATTTATTTAGATATTCATGAAAACTGTTAAATTCAGTGTTTAAGTATCAGAAACAGAGAAAACAGGGGGAAAAGTGACTTTTTCATCAAAGTCAATGCAAAAACAAGTGTCTGCATCCACTGTCATTGATCCAATTCTATGGGTTTTACTGGTGAATTCATGTTGTAGAAGATAACAGTGTTTTCAAGTTCACTATGAAGCCTCTGAACATCCAGATGGGTCATATCTGATGACCATAAAAAGATGACAAACTGTATTTTACAACAATTATTCATATACCTTGAAGGGATTAATGTATAAAAATATATTTAACAGTTTTCTTCAGTAGATGCTGTTGGTCATGAGTGCATGTTTAGATCTTTAATTGTTTCCTAGGATCATGTCTATAACTAAACGTATTGCTGTTGTTTTTTGTTTTTTTATCACAGTCTGTCTGAACCTTCTTCATATACCCTTCAGATGATCATAACATGTTAATATGACATTGAATCAGTCTGATGATGAGTTAAAGGATGAATATTAATTAGTTTCACTGTTATCACTAGGAAGAAAAAAATATGAAAAATTAACACTGACAGTAATAAAACAAGTCACCAACATCTAAAACTACTGTACTAATGGTTTTAAATGTGTACTCTTTGTCTTATATTAAAAAGCAGTGCACCTTTTTACTTCACTTCATCTAAATCAACTTAATTTTTCCTGGATCTATGCATTAATATTGGAATATTGGCTCATGTCTGTAACTCCCATGTATTGCAGCTTCTTTTTTTTTACAGTCTGTCTGAATATTCTTTATGTAACAGATCATAACATAGTAATACATGGGTGTCAGTTCAGTTCACAAACAGCCCAACTTTCTCTCCAGGCCAGTAAAATAAAAGCAGAATAACGTATAAATCATATAAACTCCAAGCTTTTCTTTGTTTTCATACAAAAAACAAAAAGAAATTTACAATGTGAACTTTTCATCACATAAAGCAACCTAAAATTTCTTCAGAATAATATGCCACGACTTATCATTTACACATGTGCATTACAACTTACAGATCACAGTAGATTTACAAAGACACAAAGCATTTCCTAACAGGCATCTGGAATTAAATATATAATATTTAACTTTATCATTAAAACAACTTGTCAACACTCAGTTACATTCTTGACTGTCAGTGTCTTCTGTTTAATTTTTTATCCATTTTAACATCTAGGAAAAACACACAAAACTTTTTTTTTTTCAGTATGAAACTTCTTCTGCTAGCCTTATTTAGTGTAATAAACACATAATATGAAAGTGGTTCATCTGATATTAGTGATAGATAATGTTCAGATCAATTTGACCCAGCAGTTAAACTGGAGGTAAAAGTGTGTCACAAATGTCAGACTATGTCTTTCTTTACAACTGTGTGACATGGTCTTTTAAAAGTAAATAAAGGTGTGAAACATTAACAATAAGTTTGAACATGTATTTTATTTGTATTTTTCTAAATGAAAAATTAGTGAATTCTCCCAATTGAACCATTACCTTTTAGAGTTAATAAACACGGTGGTGCAGTGGTTAACACTCGTGCCTTACAGACAGAAGGTCCCTGGTTCTATTCCCACACCAGACCTTTCTGTGTGGAGTTTGCATGTTCTCTGGGTACTCTGGGTTTCCTCCCACCATCCAAACACATGCACTGATAGGTTAACTGGTTAACTGGTTAATCTAAATCACCCATAGGTTGTTTGTCTATATATGTTCAGCCTTGAGATGAACTGGAGACTCATACAGGGTGTACCTCGCCATCACCCACTGTAGCTGGATTAGAACCCCTGTGACCCCTGTGACCCTAGTGAGGATAAAGTGGGTTCAGATGATGAGACGAGACGAGTTAGTAATGAAATATTAACAGTGCTTGTTAGAATTATTTTGGTTTTGGAAATCTTTTGGGTAATTACCTCTGCCAAGGAGGTTATGTTTGTTTGTCTGATAGTTAATAATATAACTCAAAAAGTTACAGATGGATCTTGATGAAATTTACAGGGTAGGTTGGTAATGGGGAGATCTAGAAATGATTAGAATTTGGTGGTGATCCATGGGGGGGGGGTCAAGATAACTCAAAAACTTATGGATAGATTTGAATGAAATTGTCAGGATGTGTTGGGAGTGTCACAAGGAACAAATGATTAAATTTTTTTGGTGATCCGGAACAGATACTGGATTCTGGATCACTTTAAAATGTAATCTGCATTTACCACAATGTAAAGTTTCAAAGTGATCCAATGATCCAGCCCCCCCCCCATTCCGATCACCACCAAAATCTACTCATTTCCAGATATCTCCATTACCAATCTACCCTGTAAATGTAATCAAGATCCATCCATAACTTTTTGACTTACCTTGCTAACTAACAGACACACTCTGGCAAAAACATAACCTCTTTGGCGGACCTCTCTACTACACTCGAGGGGGCGGCCGGCCTTGGCGGAGGTTCTCGGAGTGTATTTCTAGTTAAATATGCACTGGGTCAAATTGACTCAGCAACACCATTATTGTCCCTGAGAAATGAACATAACAGGAGGATTAATATAACATTGAATCAGAAAAGTTACATTTTATTCCCTGTGTCATTGTTCGCACTAACAGTTATTTGTACATTTGTCGTTAATGAGTCCCTGATGGTCTGTGTGTGTTTGGATTTATACAGCGGTGGTCTCAGTGGACGGGCAGCCAGTCAAACTACAACTCTGTGACACAGCTGGACAGGTTGGTGACCTCATTACACACATGTACACACCCACCCACCCACAAATAGCACTGTAGTATTTCCTGTTGTTGTTTTATTGTGCCAGAAACAATCCCTCTGACGGGGGGAGGACGCTAAGAGAGAACAATCTGTGTTTCTTTCTTTATGAAACAAAATGAAATAGAAAAGAAGCAAAACTCCTCTACAGAAAACAATAATAAAGAAAGGTTTATTAACTCTTCTTTTTCCTCGTACCATCATTAGTCATGTTTCTATGAACGGACAGTGTACTTTATCTGTGTTTTGTTTATCATCTATATTGGGATTGTTCAGTTCCTGTCCAGGAGCCTGGTGTGGTCTTTCCTCAGAAAAATGATCTGGCACACAGGAAGAGATGCATTTCATATCTCTGTCAGCAGCCGTCCTTTGTCAGGAACAGATTGAAGCTGCTTTTTGTTACATAGCTATATTTACTATGGAACAAATCATGGGACGGTCGTTAAAAGTCATAAAGCAAACCAATAACAAATAATAAAGTAAATGTACTGTATCACCAAAGTCAGTGAATGAGTGTGTTGTCATCAAATGTCAGTTGTCCAGAGAAGAGAGGAATGTCAATGTGTTCAATCAAAAGCATTAAATACACATTCCTTCATCTGTAATTATGAAATTACTGGGGAATAGTTTCATATGCAGTGACTGCTTTAACTTAACTAGTAATCATATTTTAGATACATATGAAGTTGGAATGAAGTATTTTTACCTCTTCTCATCAAATTATTGTGACAGTGTGATTTACTCTTCATAGATAAAGTGTAACCTGGACTCGGTATTTATTAATTGATTGATTTTAAAGTGCTTTTATTAGTTTTTAAGAGTCTCAATAGTTGTGGCCCTGTTTATTTATTGGATCTGCTTTGAACATATGAGCCCTCTCAGATCCTCAGGTCCTCGGGTAGTACATTTTTAATTGTCCCTAGAGTTTCCACTAAAACACATGGTGAGGCCTCATTCAGTTTTTATTTCCCCAAACTATGGAACAGTTGACCTGAGCATCTGAGGTCCGCTGTGAGTGTTCATATTTTTAAGGGTAAACTGAAAACCTACCTTTTTAACTTAGCGTTTAGTTAAATTTTAATCTTAACATTATTTTATTCTGCTATTTTATGTATTTACTTTTATTTCTTACTATTATTTAGTTATGTATTTATTCTATTCTTTTGAACTCTGTAAATCTTTTAACTTGTTCCTACAATTGCGGGATAATGGGGGGTCTGATATAAAGCACTTCGTGTTACATGCACCATGTATGCTATATAAATAAAGTTTGATTGATTGATTGATTAATTACACTTGCTCTAAGATGATTACTGATATGTGTATAAATAGGAATAAAAACAGGAATGTGTTTCAAAACAAAATGATTCCTATTTAATAGATTACACTGTAAATACATAAATGTATCTGTGGTACCAATAATATCAGTAGTTTTATGGGGACACCTGTTGCTTCATCTCCTATTTTTCTAGGATGAGTTTGACAAGCTGCGACCTCTGTGCTACACCAGTGCAGATGTGTTCCTACTGTGCTTCAGTGTCGTCAGCCCAGCATCTTTTCAGAATGTTCCTGAGAAATGGGTTCCAGAGATCAGGCGACATGCCCCCTTTGCTCCACTTGTCCTGGTCGGGACCCAGTGTGATCTCAGAGAAGATGTCAAGGTGTGCTTGTAACATTTTAAGATTTTTTTTTTCCCATTTAAAGACTCAAAGACCACACTGATCTGCAATGCATTAGTATTAATCAGTATAATGACTTTATCTTTGGTGAAATTACCTGTTGACTTTGAAAACACTGAATGTTTGACACAGGAACATCCTTTCTCATATTTATTTTGTGGTATTTTTCTTGAATCATAATATATTTGTTGAATAGAACAGCTGAGTACACGTTAGAGAGGCAGATGTTCAGGAAAATGACACAAAAAACACAGACTGATAATGTTTAGATGTTAAACGTATTACACGATTATAGGAAAAACAAAAAGGATTCTTTTTGTGTCATATGTAACCAATAGAAACAATATATATGAATTTATAAAACCAGTAAAGGAATCAAAAGATGCAATATGTAAGATAATATTAGCTAAAAATGTCTAATTTAATCCACGCCCTTTTTTACACACACCCTGAGAGTTTAAATCTATCAGACAAACTCATCTGTGATGACGGTCGCCAACACAGTGGAAAGCATTCAAAGAAAAAAGTTCATGACCTGCATGAAAATTCACCGCTGTTCTGGACTCTAAAAGTTTAATAAGCCAGACATTGTTTTTCCAAAGCTATCGCTGTTTTAATGCTTTGAGGCTATGTTCACACTGCAAGCATTGGTAATCAATTAACACTTTAATTGATTATTGGAATTGTTCTCAGATTAACTCTTTTCTTTCTCGCCTCATCGTCTGAACCTGCTTTATCCTCACTAGGGTCACAGGGGGGGGGGTCACAGGGGTTCTAATCAGGTTACAATGGGTGATGGCGGGGTACACCCTGTATGAGTCTCCAGTTCATCTCAGGGCTGAACATATATAGACAAACAATCACACCTATGGGTAATTTAGATTAACCATTTAACCTATCAGTGCATGTGTTTGGATGGTGGGAGGAAACTGGAGAAAACCCACGCAGACACGAGGAGAACATGTAAACTCCACACATAAAGGTCTGGTGTGGGAATAGAACCAGGGACCTTCTGTCTGTGAAGCACAAGTGTTAACCACTGCACCACCGTACTGGCCCTCTTCTTTCATTCTGGCTTAATATTCGTTTAAAAAAATGTGACATAATTTTCACACACATAAATAATTTATTTGCTTTTACTGCATAAAAAACTTTGTAGGGTAAACACATAAAAAAAAACTGCAGTAGTGAATATGAAAAGAGAAAACCATATTAATGCTGAAAAGTACTTAAAATGATGTTTCCTGGTCTTTAGGTTCTCATTGACCTGGCTAAGTACCGGGAGCGACCCGTGGACCCGGCAGATGCCAAGGACTGTGCAATAGAGATCGGTGCCGTGGCTTACATTGAGTGCTCTTCCCTCACCCAAAAAAATCTGAAAGAAGTGTTTGACACAGCCATACTGGCCAGCCTGCAGAACTACAGCTCCCATAAGCACCCGAGAGGGAAACAAAAGCGACGGAAGAAGCAGAGGCAGACACCAGACAAAATGAGGAGTCTGTCGAAGTCCTGGTGGAAAAGGTACTGCTGTGTGGCTTAGAGTCAACTTTGGGTTTGACACTCACTCTGGGTTTTTCTCTAAAGGAACCTGAGGCTGAACAGGACCGAAACCAAAGTGCGACTGAGATCATGGATCTAAAACATGTATAAGTTTGAAGATGGGTTTGTCTCGATTTACTACTGAGCCCTTTGTCCTAGAGTAAACTGCAAAGCATTCTGGGAGGATTTGGTCCCCCTTGTTGTTCCTACTACAGGAGAGAATTAAACTGGTCTGAACCAGGTACTGGATCAGCAGAAGAACCTCCCCATCAGAGTGGATGTGAAGTTGTTTGTCGTACACGATCAGACGGATGCAGATATTATCTGGACATGTATGATCTGGACTGAACTGGAAATGTGTTTAGTCTGGTCTTCTGTTGAAAGCCTCTTGGTGATTTACTGTACGTAGACCCGTTCTGAATCTGTTGCCATCCATCGACTTCACTCATTACTGTTTATGACCAAACTGAGACTTCAGTCTGACTTCAGAAAGTTGCCAGAAACAGAGTGACTCTGGGATCTAACCTCATATTATTATGAGTGGTGCGGCTCATGTTGAATTTTCCTATTTCATTAGTGAAAATGATTAAAATCACATACAGCACAGACACGTTTCATTTTAGAGCATTTTTCTCTGCCTGAGGTCCTGGTTGTTCTTGATGACGATGATGATAATTTTATAAGATCACATGCAAAGTTTACTCAAGTGTAGCCTTTAAACCTCACATTTAGTAAGAAAAACAAAACAGTAAATTTGTTCTTTTTTTTATTTCCATTACCCATGACCTATTTCTCTAAGTCTTGAGGATAATATGTCACTTAAACCATATTACAGGTTCCTGTTCAGCTCCTACCATATCCAGTAATAAATTTTCCATCCCAGCAAATAAAAATGATGCTGAATATGTTAGGACTGAACAAAATTCTATATATTTAAAAGACCAACATTGGTCAGTAACAACAAGCGCTCATTTTTGAGCAGAAACAAGATTTTATAGGAGTCACTGACCTACTTTATATTTCCAATGGTAGTTGTGGTCATTTATGACTCTCATCTGTCCTGATTAATACTGAAGGGCTCCACAGTTTGTGGAAAATAGCTTGTATTAATATGGTTCGTTTTAAGTGTCTTTGTACTGTAGTTACACTGACTATAACTCTTACAGGAGGACATTTTGTTATTTTAATATTTTTCTTTTTTACATTTCATTACAATTATATCATATGCTGATCCTCATAAATGGAATTAAATAGTAATACACGCCTGCCAGGGTCTTATGCTAGCAGTTGCATGACAGGCAGAAGTATTTATAGATTTCAGATATTTCCACTTGCTGATGTGTGTTTTCTTTAAGTCTCCAGGCGATAAAGCAGCTTTTAGCTTGAGCACTTAACGGAATTACATGAGCTATGTGCTCTGCCATGTTGTTAAATTACAATAAAACAACATGCATTTGGTTTTGTGGTTTTGCAGCAAGAAAATAATTCTGAGCAAAAAAAAAAAAAGATGAGTTTTGTTTCTCAAGCTTACATTTGTGTTTCTAAAACTGTGAAGTTTTACCTATTTAGTGAAAACGTAGTTATGTATGTTCCCCTGTGTGTGTTTTACTTCACATGTCTATGAACTGTATTACATTGGTATCATGGTTCATCTTTGATTTTGTACAATTCAGCTTTTTCCATCAGTGGATACATCTGTTTTCCTTTCAGCCCAGGATTAAAGAAATTGAGCAGTAATGTTGTAAAGCACATATAAAAAGGCCTACTGTTATAGAAAATGTGTTACAGCTCAACTACCACACATTAAAGTTACTAAACCAGAAACAAAACATAGTCAATGATATAGTTTTTCCACTACACCTGAGACATTCAGTGCAGTGCAGGTGCGACCAGGTAATGAATTAAAAGCAGATCAGACAATTGAATTCAATTCTGATGGTGGAAGTATCTTTGTGTTTGTCAGTGTAAAGTAATTGTCAGTCCAGTGGTAAAACTTAGGGTAATTTTACACAGCTATAGCAGGTAAATAATACATGTCATTGTTTTACTGGAGTGAAAAGTCTTGAGATGAGGTGTGCTCCTACATTCAGTTTTTGCCAAGAAATTTGGTCATTTAGAAAAAAAAAAATCTAAATTGAATCACTGTTTGAGGTTTGTGATAATGCAGTGCAGGTCAATGCAAACTTACATAATTCTGTCAAATCTTAAATCATGTATATTTCATGATTACGCTGTCTTCTGTGGAACATTTTTTTTTATGTTGTTAATAAATAACTCTTTTAACCTTTATTTTTTATGACTCATCAACTTCAGTATTTAGTAAAAATGTCCCAAACTAACATTACTTAGACTGATATTTTCTGATCCAAATCTGACGTCTGCACTCTACCTGACCTCAACCTGGTGGAACATGTTGCGTTCAGGCCTGAGTGTAAAGCCGTGGTTCCTGGTTTGAAGGCTGGGCGTGAGTTGAACTGATTTTCTGTGTGCTGCTTTTCTTCTAAAGATGTTACAACAGTGACTGAATGGGTTCACTATGTCCATGCTTATACTCTTGATAGCAAATGCATTGTTTCTCACAGGGAAACAGACATAATCAGTTACTTGTCTTGTAGTCAGTGTGGACTCCGGGCTGATGGTGGATTTAAGTGGGCTAAAGGTCACAGAGGCGCTCATGAAAGCTGACATTTCCTCTGTAAATCTTTCCTAGGGACATTTTCAACATATAGACAACAGTGAGTTTCTGATCACAGTGAGATTTGCGCTTTTTTTTTTATTCTTTAAACATCACTTCCAAGTGTTTTTAGACAAAACTTATGGGTGTGGTCAGAAGACACACTTTATTGTCTTTGCAGCAGCATTATTATGAGTCTATCAAAAGAGGACACATTGAGTTTCAATTCAGTGTTTTAACGTCTTTTTAAAGGTCACAGTGGATTATTGGCACATTATGTCCTATATGACAGATGTAAAGCTTTGTAATGTGGAACAGATGGGTCTTTGAAAGTGAACTATTTTCTGTCAGAGAATAGATATGACGGTTATGGTGCATGTGATAAACACAGATGAATGTTAAAGCTGATGTTTTACCAAAGGAAGATACATGAATGTAAATGTTTTGTAGACAACTGCAAAAGACCTGTTAATAAAGACTTATAGTGTGTTTAATGTAGTGTTGGGATAGGTTTCAATACCAACAGTTGATTGAGTTAATAAATGTTGTACTCAGAACTGTTAATTGAAAACAGGAGCCAGATTACTGATTTATTTAAGTTGGATTTGCCACTGGTTTATCAGATATATTGACAAATCCATGCAGAAACTGACCAGGGATGATTAAATGAAGACACGGCTGCTTTATGCTATTGAGTAAATCAGTCAACTCCTTTTCCTTTCATTTCTACATGTTGTCGGTTGCATCGGAACATCATGACACAGAGCAGATGGTCTGGGAATAGCTGATAGAATAGGACATTCTTAAGATTTAATTATTTTATTGAGTCTGATACCCCCCGAAGCACACCTGAGCCCACTCACATGGAGGACCAGCTGAGGACTGTTTAGAAAACCAACCAGCTTTGTTTGTGTGAAACAGCACAGTGTTTTCATTTTTACTGCATGAATAAACATTGTAACAGAGAGGACGTTTCTATAATCTGTGCACACTGAACCCTCTGTTTTAACTGAGGATGTCAGTACAACTGAGATGTGTTTGTACAGAAGTTTTATACCCTGAGAAATAAAGAATATTTGGTATAAGACATGCTGTGATCTGTTGGTTTTTAGGCTCAGTGCTCAGCAGTTGGATAGAGAATGTATGTGTGTTTATATTTAACTTCTGGGCAAACGTATCACTTTACATCCAGTACATCATAGGAAGCCATGGGCTACTTTTCTGACCGTTTTTTCTGATGCATATTTGAATCAACCTCATGATTTTGCAAAACCCAACAAGCAAATGCGGAAAACATACATACATCTCTTGCAAAACATGTCAAACTGTTCTCAAAAATGTGTTTTTATGTTAATACAGTGCATAAGGACTACACAATAGAAATATAAAAAAAATGGAAAAAAACAAAGACATTTGGGGCTTTTTGTAATAAAGTTAACCACAGGTTTGCAAATGTATCAACGTAAATAAGGGTAAAATGTATTTTTGTTTTTTCTCAAATTGGCCAAACACTCCCAGAATTACAAAAACACAGCAGAGGAAAATAAAAACATTTATGTTAAAAAAAAAGAAAAGGAAAAACTTGGATGAAATGTTGCCCTCTTTGTGGGTTTGGGCACAAGACTTCATCCACATTATGCAATAAAAGTGTGTGAGTATAAAGCTGTGAGTTGTGTTCACAGTTTAGTTCTAAGTATGTTAAGATTTAAAAACTTCGAGGACATGCGTTCAGTTTGACACTTGTTTACATAGACAGGGTGTAAAGCATCGCTCTTGGTTTTTACATTTTAAGAAAAAAGTGTAAACTGAATACTTGTATATAGATAAATACACACACACACACACACACACACACATAATGCAGCATTTGTAAAGGTGCCATGGTGCACATGTCTGAAAAAAAATAGTAACATGCTTTTAGTCCAATGGTTCAGGAGGAGTTTTCCTTTGTCAAACCAAGGGTCAAAGGTTAAGCCCTGGGAGACAAGCTTGTGATATTAGGCTTCATAAATACAGCCGACTTGACATATAATTACATCACAGTCCAGCTCCATAATCGATTCCTGGCTTTTTCTTACTTTATTTAATTCTTTTTTTTTAATGTTTGTCTGTTTGTAATGTAAATTATCTTTGAGTGTCCTAAAAAAGTGTTCCTGATGCATTTTTGTCCTCTGGAGTGGACAAGAGTTTCGCAGTTTTACTTAAAAAAATAAAGTAAAATAAATAGTTCCACTGAAAAGGACATAATAAAAATGAAATGTATCTGATAAAACTGTTACATCAATTTGTTTTCAATAAAGACAATTATTTTATGTAAATGGTGAATATTTTTACTTACTGGGTCTCAGGAGGATATAAATTTGAGGCATTATTATTATTATTATTTCTATGTTTCCACCGCCATAATGAATCTCATGTGGAAAGACGTATATAGTGCAGGCGGTTGACTGCTTCTGAGGACAACACGTACGTTTTGATGATCGCTGGGCTCCAAACTGAACATGCTTTTACATGTTGTTGTGGTTAAATAAGGCTTTGGAAGTGCACAGTGTGATCTGTGATAACCAAGTGCAACAAGCATGCTGTGTTCAGCTGATGCACATCAGAGGAAAGACGATGAGATGAGAGCATGGAGAGCACACACACACACACACACACACATACACACACACACACACTCATACACACACATACTCATTTCCATGTCTCACGAGGACCAAGTTTTTAATCAAGTTGCCATTGGGTAGTGAGTGTAAACATCTTCTTTTCTTAAAAATAAAACAAAACAATAATAATTTTTTTTTTTTAATTAAATTACATTAAAAAAATCCACAGGTGAGGGGAGCCGTCAGATGGAAGAATGAGGCCTACAGGGCTTGGTTGTCCATGTGGGTCTCTGGAAGCAGCTGACTGGTACCAGCAGGCCAAGTGGGCCGCAGCTGCAGTGGTCACCAAGGCAAAAACTAGAGCGTGGGAGGAGTTTGGTGAGACCATGGAGGAAGACTACCGATTGGCTCCAAAGAGGTTCTGGCAAACCGTCCAGCGTTGGGAGGAAGGTCCTGCCTCAGGTGGAGGAGTTTAAGTACCTCTGGATCTTATTCACGAATGACGGAATGTGGGTACTAAACAGTGGCGGACTGGCACCAAAAAGAGTCCCCCCCTCGATCCATTTTATTTCATTCCGTATTGTTGACCTGCTCGCATTACCCATCATTTAATTGTCATTTGATCCGTCATCTCACCAGGTCAACAATCATGAGAAAATCCACTGACGACCGAAAAACATCCAAAAAACCTTATAACAGATTAGACATTAGATAAATTCAGGCTATTTGTCCTTTATAGGAAAAAAATGTCATTATTATTATTTAGTTTAGTAGGCCTATTATTTGTCAGGGTTAACTGGCTGTTTTGTTTGTTTGCTTTTTCCCCCTCTTTTTTGTGGCCACCTTCAGCTCCGCTTTATTATTTTTTAAATTATTTTTATTTATTCATTTATTGATTTGCGGCCGCCTATCGACGCAGCCGGTCCGCTTTATTTATTCATTCATTCATTCAGCCCAATCATTTGCGGCCGCTCCGCTTTATATTTTCATTTATTTATTTGTTTGTGATGCCGCCTGTTGTGGCTGTTTGGTGATGCGGCTGCTCGCGGCCGCATCACCAAACAGCCACAGTGGCATTTGCCCACATTGCCCAATGGCCAGTCCGTCCCTGGTACTAAACCAATCTGTTGTGGTGAAGAAGGAGCTAAGCCAGAAGGCGAGGGTCTCGATTTACCGGTCGATCTACGTTCTGATCCTCACCTGTGGTCATGAGCTGTGGGTCATGACTGAAAGAATCAGATCACAGGTACAAGCGAACGGAATGAGTTTCCTTCACAGGGTGGCCGGGCTCAGCCTTAGAGATAGGGTGAGAAGCTCAGACATCTGGGAGGGACTTGGAGTCGAGCCACTGCTCCTCCATGTCCAGAGGAGTCAGCTGAGGTGGCTCGGGCACCTTGTGAGGAGGCCTCCTGGACGCCTCCCTGGGGAGGTGTTCCGTGCATGTCCATCCAGGAGGGGACCTCGGGACAACCCAGGGCATGCCGGAGGGATTCTATCTTTTGGATGGCCTGGGAATGCCTCGGGATTCCCCTGGAGGAGCTGGCTGGGGTGAGGGAAGTCTGGGCTTCTTTGGTGAGGCTGCTGCCCCCACAACCTGGACCCGGATAAGTGGGAGACGACGATGACAACAATGACATTTAAAAATATATATGAATAAAAATGAATTCATAAATACTAAATAATAAAATCATAAATAAGAATAGTTTTCCCCCAAAAAATCAATAAATAAATAATGAAAATCTAAATAAAATAAATAAATAATAATAAAAAAAATACATAAAAATAAATCTTTGAAAGCTTTGAAAAATACATGTTTTACTTTGCACCTGTTTCCCTCATGCTTTGTGAAGACTTCTGGAAAAAACTAATTAATGTATTTATAGGGCCACATCATTTCTATTTTACTAGTGGGGACCTTATTTAACACTCGTGGGGACCTGAATTTTGGTCCCCATAGTGTGGCTGTATAAACATATCAATGTCCCCATAAAGACAGGAATACAAGTGCGCGCACACACACACACACACACACACACACACACAGTCTCAGATGCCCACAGAAAGTCATCCGACTTCAGACTGGATCTCTGTAAGCAGACTTGCTGCTTCCAGGGCTCGTGGTTACGCAACAGCTTTGTTTTGAAGACTGTCATGTGACATTTGCTTAGTGGCATGTCTGTGTTCAGGGAGGCAGAGTGGGGGAGCATGCTCCGACTTAACTTCGTCTGGGAAACAAACCGCCTCGTACCTGACAAAACAGA